>VDFB02000003.1:56773475-56859688 GCA_007258455.2 Sequoia sempervirens | reverse complement strand
ATCTATTTGGTGAAAATTTTGAAATTTCAATGTAGTAATACTTAAATTTCAGATAAAAAATAAGTAGGTGTCTGTCTGACCACCCTAACCACAATAAAATGATAATATTTTTGTATAAGATTTTAGATATAAGTAGAGGACTCATGTCCCGATGTGATGCATATTTTTTGTGATTTTTCTCCAAGTAAATAATTAATTATGAATTTTTTTATTACAACTTTTAAAAAATATAAAAAATCGTATGTCTAACCACCTTAACTTGGTCAAAACTTCATGAAATTCTTTTTTTTTAGTCCTATAGTATGTGAAGCATAGAATGTGATGCATGTTTTAGATTCAAAATGTGTGATACCATTTGAAAGCTATATATGTTTTTCAATCAACCTATCAATCAGGACTTTAGTCATAATTCAAATAGAAAATGAATAATAATTATTTATTAAATTCAAAATAAAGCATAATTTAATTGGTGGAAAGTTGAGAATCTCCTTTTAAAACCTTTTCATTTCATCAATTTTGGGTAAAAAAAAGTCGTCAACCACATACCCATCATATCGCCACTTTTTGGCCCATCATGATCCTGCACATACATAAAATTCACACAAAATCTTCATTTGCACTTAGGATCTAGATCATACAGCATAGAAAGAACAAAAATCAAATAAAAAATTCTAAATTTTTTGAATAAAAATCCCTACTAGGACTCATTCGCCACCTTGGGTGAATCAGTCCCAGTGCAAATTCTAAACTAAATTTTACAGAGTTAAATTCCCCATTTTTAAGCTTTTGTTTGCTGTTAAAATTTTTGTTTTAGTTTGCATACTTTCTGTTACATTCAAATCATTAGAAGTAGCAAAATTTACATTCATTGCAATTGTGGACAGAATTAGATTTGTGCACTTTTCATTTTTAGCATTACTTCATAGTTCAATTAGATTAGATTACATTTGGCATACATTAGAAGAAAAAAGCAAAAACAAGATCCAACACCTAAGACACTTAGAGAAATTATAGTTATTTGACTATGTTAAATCTCTCTTTCCAAGTTAACCTAACCCTCAATCCTTTTAGTAGTGATGAATGGACATTTAAGATGAATCCCTTGAGGATTTCATCTCACAAAGTTCATCCACTAAGGCTTGTTATGACAAACCAAAAACAAGCAATGTTAATGTGATTCAACCTCAAGTTATCCTTTACCCACCTTCACACAAATCTCAAACTCAAAACAAACCTGTTTACACTCTTGAACCACCTAAGAACAATTTTTTGTAGCAATCAAATAATAATACCATTTCTCATACATACAACACTAGAAACAATCCACAACCAAAACAACCAACTCCGACAACCTTACCTTTTCCAAATCCCATCTTTCCTAGCACTCCTTGTGTACCTCCGCATAGTGGGAAGGAATATGATCTTGTTGAACAACTTAAGAATACTCTTGCAAAGATATCTGTATGGGATCTAATTCAGAATTCACCTAACTATCACACTATGCTTCAAACATCCTTACAACAAGTTGTGATCCCTTCTAATACAAATGTAAACGATGTAGCAACTTTAATACAAGGAATGAATACAATTAATGTAGACATTACCTTTGAAAAAAATGAGCTCCTTCCCTTGGAGATGAGAAAGAGACATGATTCCTTCATGATAATAGCCAAATTAAATAAAATAGGAATAAAAAGGACCCTTGTTGATAATGGCTCGGCCCTTAATGTGTGCAATTTTAAACTCTTAGATAGATTGCACATGGACAAATGAAAAATTGAACCTGACTCCTTATCGATTCGAGGATTTGACAATGTAGGAAAGCAACCACTCGGTGTGATTGCTTTACCTATTATAGTCGAAAAGGATACCTTACAAACCTTGATTCATGTTATGCCTCATGATCTTTCATATAATCTTATTTTAGGATGACCATGGATTCATGAGATGCATGTGGTGCCTTCAACCCTTCATCGTATCATGAAATATGTCTATAACAACAAGGTATACCAAATTGAAATAGACCCCAAGCCTGAGAGTTGTTTACAAGTTGAAAAAGGAATGGCAAGTCCTCTACGCACATTAATTCCAACATCAAACATACAACCTATAAAAGAAAAACAAGAAATAGAAACCATGTCAAAGTTATTAGATGATGATTGGGGTTCTTTGGAATTCACACCCTCATTTATGGGAGAGTACATAATCAAAAATAAAGAAGATGAGAAGCAAAACCAACCAATGGTAATGTCAACAAAAAATTCAAATGAATAATCACAAGCATCTACCTCATCCACTTTAGAAGAAGACACAAGCTACACAACAAACTTTGATGAGACAGATTATCAACAACTACCAAACCAGAAAGAAATGGAAATAATTTATGGGAGAGGTTATGAACTTATGAAATAATTGGGTTATATTGGAAAAGGATGTGGAAAGAAAGAATAAGGCATTCGTTTTCCTATAGAACCTAATATGCAAGAGACAAAAAGTGGTTTGGGATATTTCCCTTCTAATATTACACAAGCAACAAAGAGACCCCCGTTAAACATCAACACTATCATGTGTAATCCTAAAACAACTCTCACCTTGAAGCATCTAGAATTTATTGATATAAATTGTGATGAATCATTGGATTTTTTTGAAGACGATGAAGCCTTGAAATAAATGCTAAGATTTTATGACATAACATTTACCAAGAAAAAAAATGGAGAAGAAGAAAGTACTAAAGTTGACATGAAAAAATAAGAATAAAACCCTGAATTTCCAAAACAAAATGTGCTTCCCTTAGGAGATACCATGGACATACAAATGGATATTAACAATGAAGACAAGGTGATCAAGATAAGAAAGTTCCTCGATGATGAAGAACAAGAAGACCATGCAACTTTACTTCATGACTTTCCCAAACTTTTCGCTTGGACTTATTTAGACATGCCAAGAATTGACCCTAAGATTGTAACACATAATATAGTCCTCACCGAAAATGCTAAACCCATTAGACAAAATATTCAAAAAATGAACCCTAAGATAGCCTTATTAGTCAAAGTCGAGATTGAAAAGCTCCTTGCAGCCAACTTTATAAGACCTATAGATTATTCTCCTTTGATCTCAAACATTGTCGTAGTTGCAAAACCTAACAATCATATTAGGATGTGTATGAACTTTCATGATTTGAATAAAGCATCTTTAAAAGATGAATTTCCCCTTCCTAATATTAACATGATAGGAGACTCGACTACGGGGCATGCTTTGTTGTTATTCATGTGTGGATTTTTTGGGTACAATAAAATCTTTATCAACCCTCAAGTTCAATATAAGACAGCATTTACAATAGGTTGGGGAACATTTTTTTGGGTAATGACGCCTTTTGGATTGAAGAATGCAGGTGTAACATATCAACGAGCAATGACATTGATATTTCACGATTACATACATAAGATTCTAGAAGATTATGTTGATGATATTCTAGCCAAATCTTTAACAAGACAAGACAATGCAAATTTCCTACGAAAGAGCTTTAAGCAAATGCAAAATACAACATGAGATTGAATCTGAAAAAGTGTGTCTTTGGTGTAGATAGTGGAAAACTTCTAGGATTTATCGTATCTCATAGGGGCATTGAGGTGGACACAAAGAAAATTGATGCTATAGTTAACATGCCACCTCCTAGAAACATCTCTCAATTATGCACCTTACAAGGAAGGATTCAAGCTATTCATTGTTTTGTGGAATCTTTAGTGGATCAAACATTACCATTTATACATCTCCTCAAGAAATATGTGCACTTTGATTGGAACGAGGATTGTAAATAGGCTTTTGAGAGTTTGAAAGAATATCTTGTCACTCCACCTATTTTACAACCCGCTATGCAAAACAAACCATTCATCTTATATATAGTAGCATCATCCCATGCTCTTGCAGCATTGTTGGCTGAAAAAGACGAAAATGGTAAAGAACATCTTTTTTATTACATTAGTCGAACCTTGATTGATTATGAGAAGCGATACACAGTGATAGAGAAACAATTTTTGGCTCTTGTATTCGCTACTAGTAAGTTGTGACATTACTTATTGAATGCTAAAATACAAATGATGACAAAGTCTAACCCTTTAAGACATCTCTTCACAAAAATAGACTTATCAGGACACTTAGCTAAGTGGGTAATGTTGTTAACTAAATTTGACCTTAAATTTTTTTTGCAAAAAACAATTAAGGGCCAAGCCTTGACCGACCAACTAGTTGATGCCCCTTCTCCTTTAATGTTACCTAGTAATGATTCTTTCCCTGGCGATAATGTGTTGACGATTGAAGCTAATACATAGGAGTTATATTTTGATGGATCTAAGTGTAGAATTGGCTCTGGTGCGGGGGTTATAATAATACCACCCATGGGAGAGCCTATTCCCCTGTCATATCGGTTAAACTTCCTATGTGCAAACAACACTACTGAGTATGAAGCATTGCTCATTGGATTGCACTTTAATTATGGGCATAAGAGACAATTAAGATATTTGGTGATTCACAATTATTCATTAAACAAATAAATGGAACATATCAAGAAAAGCATGACAAATTATCAAAATACAAGGATCTTACAATGACTTTGTTAAAGAAGTTTGAATCATTTACCATTGACAACATCCCTCAAAAAGATAATCGACATGTGGATGCAATGGCTAGTGCAGCTTCCCTTATATCTCCTCAAGATCCTTCAAAATACTTCACCTTCATTGTGCATATAGTTATGAAACCATCAATCGAAGATAAATTAGAAGAAGTATTAGCAAAAACCAAGGAAAACTCGAGTGACGATACAATATTTAACAATTTGAAAGATGGTACCTTTCTCAAGCCAGCAACAAAGAACATCTAAGACCACCTGCAAAAACTCACATCTAATTATATAATTATTTTCAATGTGTTGTATTGAAGATTGTTTAATGGTCTCTTACTTAAATTCCTTAAAAAGTATGAAATACCCACAACACTTGAACAAGCTCATGTAGGTGCTTGTGGTGGTCACTTTGGAGGAAAAACATTAGTTCAAAAACTTGTCCGCATTGGAGACATATGGAACAAGATTGCTTTACATACATAAAAAAAATTCACAAATGTCAAGAACATAGCAATTTAATTCATGCTCCTGCTTATGAATTTCGAGCTCAAGTTCCTATCTGGCCCTTTGCAATTTGGGGGTTGGAAATCATTGGAAAATTATCACCACCTTCCTTTGTTGGACATACATTCATAACCACCACAATAGAATACTTAACGAAGTGGCTAGAAGCGATTCCCCTTCGTTCAACAATTGTTGATGTGATATGTCATTTCATATTGGAGCACATTATTGCTTGCTTTGGACTTCCTTTAATGTTATTTTTTGATAATGGTGCAACATTTAAGAATAATGACGTGAAGAAGTTCTTGGAAATTTTTAACATACAACATTTCTTTTCAACACCCTACTATCCGCAATCTAATGGTCAAGCCGAATTAACTAATAAAACCCTTGAACAAATCTTAAAGAAAACCATTAGCAAACATAATAAGGATTGGCACATGCAATTAAAATATGTGCTATGGGCCTATCACATGAGTATTAGATTATCCATAGGGAATACACCTTATAATATTGTCTATGGTACAGAGGCAATAATGCCCTTGGAGTTATAGATTCCTACATTAAGAATCACTCTTCAAGGACTTATTGATGAGAAAAGTTATAAAGAACAACAGTTTCATCAGCTTGAAATTCTTGATGAACAACGCATCAATGCTCTTGAGCACCTCCAAGCTTACTCTAAAAGAAGGTAGTGTAGCTACAATGAAAATTTCATCCCTCCTGTATTCAATAAAGGAAATTTCATGTTATGTGAGAATCAACGTAACATCAATGTTGACCTAGATGATAAAGGAAAATTTAGCCCTAATTGGTTAGGACCTTATATAATTAATGCAAGCTATGGGTCTAGTGCATATACGTTAACAAAAATGGATGGAACACCTCTCAAAGAACCTATTAATGTCATGTATTTGTGCCGATACTATGTCTAACAAACTTGAACAGTGTGAATGATAAATCAGTGATGTTAGAGTTAGTAGATGACAGTCTATGTGCTCTCCCATTGCTTTGTTCTTGAAAAACAATTATGTGTGTCTTGAATATTAAGATAATTATTTAAATTAATTTTTATATGGTTACTTTAAGTTTTATGCTATTCAAGATAATCCTATGTGTTATGCTAGATTAGATCCTTATATGCATTTAATGTTCTTTAATTAGATCATAAGTGTATTTAATTTAGCATAACATACTTAATCAAAATGTTGCATCTAAGAGAAACTAGAATAAGTTTTAATTAGATCACATAAATCATGTTAAATCATGGAGACATTCATTAAATAGTCTTACAAATATTATTTAATCAATCACATTGCCATTTAACATTAAACAGATAAACAAAAGTATTAACACATCAAATGCTCATATATATATATATATATCAAAGTTTTGTGTACATGCCATCAATATATACAATACTAATGAGTTTTGTGACTGCTAGATCCCTTGGGATCTAGTGCTTGCATCTATCTAGAGGCAGTTTGTCAGGAGACAGTGGTATGTGATCATGATCGTGAGCTACCAAGTGCATTAAGAGAAAACTTTAAACCCTGTACCTATCCAAGGGCCTTCTGACACTCCCTTGCTAGTTCATCTCTCTCTCCCTGAAGTCTAGCTACCTCTGACAATAGTTTCTCAAACTCTTCTAGGGTTCGAGATGACTGTGCATCCTGGGCAGCCTCATCTTGGTGGATGCACCTCCTAAACCTCTCATACATTTCCCGCAGTTTGAAATACGACCCAAACAACTCTGGATCCCACTCCACGATGAGTGGGGGAACATAGTCTATATCAGTGGCCTCCTCATCAACTAATGGGGGCACTATCTCTATAGCCACCTAATGATAGAGATCATGAAGATCTCTCATAGCTCCTACAAGATAGATACCATAAATATAATCAGTACATATCATGATATATATATACATAAAATTATAGCATAAAACATAAGCATAGGCATAAAGCATGGCAGTAAATAAAATATCATCACCTAGCTCTCTGGAAAGTTGTGTGAAGACAACCTCCTCATGTGTATGTGGCATGGAGGATGTGCTAGCCTCTCCATGGTTGTGGGTGTTGGTGCATGTTGCAGCTGTTGATCATGATCTAGTAACAAAAATGGGAGATGGCTCTCCCCACTCATGGCCCACTGGATCCTCATCTACTTCCTTGCCTCCCTCACTCATCTACTACTCCTCATTGTCCTCCTCCTCATGGACATCATATTCAGGATTTGCATCCTCCTCATACTAATCCTCATTTATCACATATGTGAATATGTCTGCAACCCTATAGCGTGTCTCCTCAGCCTTGTCCTCCCACTCGTCTCCCTAACCTGGGAGTGGCCTTGCATCACCTATCAGCTCATCAATCAAGAATACAGGAGCTATCTATGATACTACCCACCACTCCTTGTAGGAATCTATGGTACCAAAATCATCAGCGTTGAAGACTAGAGGCATATCATGATCTGATTAATTAGAGTCACTATGATAGAGCTCCCAAAATTCCTTGCAAAATTTTGAGAAAATCATGACTGGGATCATGATTGTTTAGCTTTGTGTCCAAGGATGGGCTAAAGGTTTTGGTTTGTGAACCATTACCTTATAAGCATTCTATCCTAAAACCCTTTAGTGTTATAATTTTGCAGTGACCTGTTCCCGCCAGTTGCCAGTCGAGTTAGTGGTCACTTAAGCCTTTGAATGCATCTATTTATCAGCCCCTTTTCTTTAGGATAGATGATCACCTTGTGCATTTTCCTGCGCCACATGCTTATAAATTTGGGTGAAATATTTCATTTTTTAAAGGTACATAAGTCATTTTCCTCAAGGGTTTCATTATCATCGGCCTAGTCATGGCCCCATCTTAAAACTAACATTCAACATGTGCAGGAATATGGCTCGTTGGATTTAAAGGTTTAATCCCCACTGCCCATCACACACTGTGCGGGCATTAATGGATAGCCATCATAAGACATGCGAGGTTCATGAGATTCTGATGCATGTCCTTGCCATGTGGGGTCCGACCCTTGTACAAGCACCCAGTGACCGATGATGGGGAGATCAACAACTATTGTGAAACATCAGAATTTAATCCTAGCCATTCATCGCACACCTCACGGTATTTAATTAAGGCCCACTTGAAAGCTTGTGGGGTACGTAAACAGATGATGCATGTAGTTTCTCTACCACCTTGCAGAGTGTGGAGGAGCCCGTGGAACAAATGATGTGGCTTGTAGTTAGTAGTTTCTCATTGGCCAGAGGATGATGAGCTATAGTCTTAGGTTTTAAAACCTGATTTGACCGCATCTAGGCCACTCAATCTTCCATCTCATTCTGAAATCGATGACCAACATTCCAAAACTAGAAATGTGCCTGTGTTAGTTGTTTTACTCTGCAACCAATGAGCATTAATGGTGTGAGCTCTTTAGGAGCTATCAATTAGGTCCTGGTGTGTGCGAGAAATTAATTCCCAGCTATTATGAGGAATGAGACACAAATCTCCAAGTACTTGGGTGATTAATGGTGATGAAATTGACGCCAGTGATTAATTGCTTCCTCGAGCATGTGATGCCAAAATTGATAATCAAACACCATCAAACTTGCTTGATAAATATAGATGGAGTGATTTCCATTTTCACCATTACAATTAGTAGTTAGAATTGTTTTAATTTATGTGAAGAGTGAGGAGTGTTCCATTGTGAGTTTGAGAAGCTGTTAGGAAAAGAAGATGAGCAAGACAATCACTTTTGCTTTACCAATAAGGAGGTCTCCAAGACTCAACGAGTAGAAGCCTCATGGTGATGTCTCTGAACATAAGCACAATGTACCTGAACGCATTCCATCTGCAAAGGAGAAAGCCCATGGTGAGAAGTTTTCATGTGTTCCTACTAGATGTAGCAGGAGGTTAAGACACCAAGGTGTTGCAACAAAGAAGGGGAAAGATAAAGGAAAAGAGCGCGGACCGTTCTCACCAGGAGTATGTAGAGAGATAAAGTATGACCGAGGCTCCTATGGAAGACATAGCTCCCTAATTTCCATCATAGATAGTCCTTTAGACAATGCAACAGAGACAAACTCGGACTATCAATAGTACCTTATGATGTTGAATCAAGTTGCAGCCCCGGGAGTGGAAGTATTATCGGTTCCGCTGATATCTGCAAAAACTTCAAGCAGGTGTGATGGCTCTATTCCTAGTAAAGAAAAAGATGAGGAGTGAGAAGAATTTTCTTCCCCACCTCTTGTAAGGACGCGAAGTGGGTGTGTGTATCATGGATCAGGTTCTGTTGTTGGTCCTTCTTTTGGTTAAGAGATTTGGTGTTTGGGTGTTCACATTTTTGTGTTGATTGATAAACTTGTCGTGGTGCTTTCTTTTGTTGTTTCTGCATGTTGTTGGTTTTTTTGTTTTCATGTTGATTGTGGACACTTGAGGTGACATGGACATGGAATACAAGGCATAGCTGGCGGTTAAAGGAAAATTTTGGTGATATTTACATTTTCCTTTTGATGGTGGTTATCAATTTTGTCTCCCTATATTCAACAAATGATCGCAAGTCACCATGTGGGGAATTTTGAAGTGAAATTCAAAAGTAGTGCTGAAATGAAACATTCTGAAATGTAATTGCATTTGAGTCGGATGCTTGTTGCTCCCTTGTGCTATAAAAGGGATTTCATGGCTCATTGCAAGGGGTTCAGTTCTAAAATTTTGAGTCTTGTATATGGTTCAGGTAGATATTAGGTGTAGAAAGGATGCCAATGAATAGAACAGTTGAATCTTCTTGGTTTTGAATCTTATACGCAATAATCTTAAAGCAGTTTTATAGAAATTATTGATATGGAAACAAATCTTATATCCAAAACATTTACTCTCCTATTGTAAATTTTTACAAATTATGAATGAAATATCAATGGTATTTTGTTTATCTTCAAATGCTTATTTGAATGTGTGTTCTCATTCCTGCTTTAACTCAAAGATTGATTAGATACATGAATAGGGCCACAAATTTGTGATAATTTGCAAAGGATCCGATAAGAAGTCATGTTTTAAGAATTGTGATTTTTCATGATGTAAGGCATTGTGAAAATAGTCCATTATTATCAAAGTTAAAGAATTTATGTATTACTAATTATTATGTATCTGACTCCATTGCCCAATTGATGAAACACTGGTCTATTTTCTTAAGATATTTACAATTGAAATATGTTGATGGTTTACCCAATCATGGACTTAGAATCAGAGCATAATTCATTTAAAATTTGTTAACTACGAGGCATGTACTCGAAATAATTTCTTGTTCCTAGTGAATAAATGATTATTTGCTCAAAGATCATCCAATCTTTTAGCAGATTATGTTTATTTACCCTTCATAGGAACCAATATGTGTGTTGATGTGTTCTTTACCAAATAGATTAAAATGAACACAATTAGGAACACCCTCCTAGGTCCCATAGAGCCTGAAGTGAAGGATTAAAGTCCTTAAAGCCCTTTACTCGTTAAGTTGGCCATTCATCTTAGGTATTCTTGATTATAGGAGTTGGCTACTCCTTAGAGAGTTCTAAGGGTGTATTGGAAAAAGCACCAATAGAATGGTGACTCTACTGGGGATAATTCCCATTCTCCAGATGTAGATCTTTATATTACAGAGTCAAATGATGAGGTAATTCTGAACATCTTATCAGGTATTGATAAATTCTTGAACTTGGTAGAAGATTTGATTGCAACAAAGTTTGAAGGATCTGAAAGTGAGTCCATTGTGGAAGAAAACTTAGAACATGTCCTATTTTTTTAAGAAAATCCATCTTATTTGAAGTTTAATCCTCCATAACAGGAGATGGTGACTCTGATAAAAGAACTTGATAAAGCATACATAAAATCTCTAGACCTGTAGATTTAAAGACAAAGGATAGGAAACTGCTGCAAAACTCCAGGTATTCTCATAGAATTGAAGAAAATTGGATATATTTGTAAGAAAATTATGATAAATTTTATGTGCTCAAGATGTAAATGATTCCCTATTAAGTGAAATAGCACTAGATTAGGGAAATATGGTGATAATTTAGCATGCCTTTTGAATGTAAATTGAAATCAGTCCAGTATCATAAATAAGCATGCTATATTGTAAGATCTTAAGCAAAATTCATAGGAAATGTGCATTGTAAAGGCTTAGGGTCATAATTTTTGAAAGGAACTAGTGTAGCATTATATAAGTGCAAGGAAAAATTTATAATTCCCTTTCAAGGAGTGAGAATGCATAGTCAAGCTGCACATTCTGGTGTAGACATGAGTGTAACCATGCATGATGGACAACCTTTGTTGATTCAAGGGAATTTCAGCATCAGGAGGTACAAAGCCATTAGTTTTGATAACATTTGTGGTTAACCCAATGTTGTACCACCTAAGATCAGAGATAGGATACCAAATTTCAATGGTGCAAAATTTGAATCAGCAAGTAAGCATTTGCAAGATTTTGCCGATATTATGGGGGATTATGAATTGGACTTGAAGATGTTGTCATGAAATTATTTGTTCAGTCCTTAAGAGGAGATGCAAGAGATTGGTTCTCTTATTTTCCAACTTCTTCCATACATTCATGGGAGGAGTTTAAGGTACTATTCATGGAATGGTTTGGAGAAAGGATTGATCCAATCCTAATTAGACAAAAATTCATGAGTATGGAAAAGGAAGAGGATGAGTTGGTTCCTTCTTTCAATCTCAAATTCTCAAAGATTATAAGAGAGATCCCTACAAGCATAAGACCAAATGATGTTGAATGTTTGGTGGTGTACTTGGGTGCATTTGGAAAAAATATTACCTCTTGAGAGACAAAGATCCTACTACATTGCATCAAGCCTACAAAATTTCCATAGACATTGAAAACAATTTGAAGTATTTAATGATGAAGGGATATGCAGCGATTAATGTTGGTAATATTAACACCTCTCATTCCAATGCAATTGGTGGGTCTACTAGTAGAAATTTATGTCAAGATGACAAGGATTCTATTGTTCCTGTCTCTCTATCATCATAATGTGAAAATCAGTGTAAGACTCAAGTAAAAATCTTATAGGATCAAGGTAAAGTTGATCAGGTATTCTCAGTTAAAAGCCTACACAAGATGAAAAGGTACCAGGGGGAATCACCCTATGATTTGTTCTCTAGGTTTGTGGACACCTTATTAGAGATACCTAAAAATGCCAGCCCAGAGGATTCAGTATGTATTGATCTATTTTGTGAAATGTATCAAACAGGATTGAGCACTTTACCAAAGGAATTGAAGCCTCACATTTTGATCCAAGTAATTGATTGGATAAAGGTTGTAGAGGAGGCTAATAATGAATACACATGACAAGTATTACCTCAGATTGTTACTAGTGGTTATCATGATGAGGATAATCAAAGGTCAGTGCTAGCAGGTCAAGAGGATGTATTAGAATATGAACAACCGGTTGATGACTGTTGTCATTTTACAAGCACCATAGATGTAGATCCATATAGCAATAATGAGGATGGAGATACATAATATGAGGACAAGGAAATGGTGCATTATTTTCATCCTTGGGATGTCCTAGATTGTGAGCAAGTACAAGGAATGCAAGGGGAAGCCCCACACCCTAGTTTGATCAGGAATAATGATGCACAAATCAGTGACCAAGATGATGAAATTGAACTTGGTTGGTCCTCTATTGATTATAATTCTTCTTATGAAATTGAAGTGGAGTCTCTTGCTTCAAATAGAGGACATATTGATAACCTTGAAAGGGTGCATTTTATTGGGAGTGAACAATTTTCTTCATGTGAAGAGTTCTCAAAATGTGGATCAATAATTTTGAATACAAATGATGAAGAGGATGTTGAAAATGTTTCTCTCTACTCTTCAAGTGATTACATTGATTTCGAATGCACTGATGATCCTAGGGATTGGGACCCTCATATTAGAAAGTAGGGGTATATGTGGGAACAATGAAGGTGTGGTAGAATCCCTTATTTGATGAACCCTCACTGGTATGTGAGGTGATCAATGATGACCCTTACTGGTGTAGGAGTAATCCACTCTTTGTGGAAAATCCTGATGAGTTTTTGGCAAGTACCACTTGTGAATATGTTGGAGATAGTACAAGTGAGAAAGCAAGAAATGAGGACTAGGTTGATAATAAGGTTTTTGACTTTATCTTTGAGGATGGTAAGCTTGATTCAATAGCTCCCCACTCACAAGAAATATGCAATGGTACAAGTCTTGGTGAAGTAGTTGGCCCACAAATGAATGAGAAAATTTTATTTGATGAGCACCAAGAGTGTAATCTAGGTTTGCTAATAGTTGAATGTGATAATTGTTCACAAGATGAAAAATTTGAAGATAAGGATGGTATTGTCTATAGTAACAGTCTTGAATAAAACATTGGTATTGAGAGAGATGTAGATGAATATACTCATGTTCTTATGATACATGATTGTATATTTGAAATAGAGATTGCATTGTCAGCTATACATGATAATGGAGATAACATATACATAGGTGAAGGGAGAGGGCTATTATTGAATAATCAAATTGTATGTTTTGATGGGTATATTAGTCCTAAATTAGTATTACTACATGCTAATGAGGAAGAACAATTGGATGAGTCTTTGGATTATGTTAGCATTGCAGGATTGTTTGATCCATGCGGAGAGGAATTTAGGGGTGCAAATAGCATGAAATGTAATGCTAATCAATATGAGTGTGCACTTGAATTCTTTACAGACGCCCCATACCTTCTGGACCTTATTATGGAATTGTTTCCATCCAATAAGGACAACACTCATATCAATCATAATGAAGGTGCTACTAAATATGAATCTTTTCCTTTTGATACTCCAAAAGCCTAGCCCAACATACAACAAAATGTCTGTAAAGGATTTCTATTTGATGTACAAGATGGATATGAAGGTATACTACATGATCAGATGAAGTATGAATTTTTTACTTTTCCATTTCAATTTGGTAAGTCTATGCTGGATTAGATTGATGAATGAGACAATTTCATAACAAGTGGTGTTGATGGTATCAATCATCATGATGTTGGTTGCTCAGAAATGCATAATACATATGTTGATCCACTACAAGTAGAACAAGACAAAGTATTTGATAGAGGAAAGAACTAGTCCTAATTTTTTGGGGGCTATGGGCCTCCAATTTGAGGATTGAAGCCAATTGTGTGGAAGAGGTTTCTGAAAAGAAAATTTGCATTGTATAGTTTTGTGTGAATAATGTATATAGGTTTGGTTTGGTGTTTTCCTTTTTGGTTGTGTTTTCTTTCCCTATCATGGTGAGCTCCTAGGTTTTGTATTTCTACCTTGGTCTAGTTCAACCTAAGATCTGGATTCTTGCTATACCCAGTGGGGGTATACATCCCCGAGCATGAGCCACTGATAGAGCTCCCAAAATTCCTTGCAAAATTTTGAGAAAATCATGACTCGGATCATGATTGTTAAGCTTTGTGTCCAAGGATGGGCTAAATTTTTTGGTTTGTGAACCCTTACCTTATAAGCATTCTATCCTAAAACCCTTTAGTGTTATAATTTTGCAGTGACCTGTTCTCGTCGGTTGCTAGTCAAGTTAGTGGTCACTTAAGCCTTTGAATGCATCTATTTACTAGCCCCTTCGGTTTAGGATAGATGGTCACCCTGTGCATTGTCCCACACCATATGCTTATAAATTTGGGTGAAATATTTTATTTTTTAAAGGGACTTAAGTCATTGTCCTCAAGGGTTTCATTTTCGTCGGCCTAGTCATGGCCTCGTCTTAAAATTAGCATTCAGCATGTGTAGGAATATGGCCCGTTGGATTTAAAGGTTTAATCCCCACCACCCATCACACACCACATGGTAATTAATGGATAGCCGTCATAAGACATGTGAGGTTTGCGAGATTATGATGTGTGTCCTCACCATGTGGTGCATGACCCTTGTACAAGCGCTCGGTGATCGATGATGGGGAGATCGACGATTGTTGTGGGACATCCGAATTTAATCCTAGTTGTTCATCACACACCTTGCAAAATTTAATTAAGGCCCCCTTGAAAGCATGCGAGGTATGCAAATGGATGACATGTGGAGTTTCTCGACCACCATGCAAAGTGTGACGGAGCCTATGAAATGAATGATGTGGCTCCCAATTAGCGGTTTCTCATTGGCCAGAGGATGATGAGCTATGGTCTTGGGTTTTCAAACCTGATTTGACCACATCTAGGCTACTCGGTCTTCCATCTCATTCCAAAATTGATGGCCGATATTCAAAAACCAGAAATATGGATGTGTTAGCTATTTTTCTCTGCAACCAGCGAGCATTAATGGTGTGAGCTCTTTAGGAGCGATCAATTGGGTCCTAGTGCATGCGAGAAATTAATTCCCAACTATTATGAGGAATGATACGTAAATCTCCAAGTACCTAGGTGATTAATGGTGATGAAATTGATGCATTAATTACTTCCTCGAGTGTGTGACACCAAAATTGATGATCAAAAACCATTAGACTTGCTTCATAAATATGGATGGAGTGATTTCCATTTTTACCATTGCAATCAGTAGTTAGCATTTTTTGAATTTTTGCAGAGAGTGACGAGTGTTCCATTGTGAGTCTGAGAAGTTGTTAGGCAAAGAAGATGAGCAAGCCAATCACTTTTGCTTTACTAGTAAGGAGGTCTCCAAGACTCAATGAGTAGAAGCCTCATGGTGATGTCTCGGAACATAAGCACAATGTACTTGAACACGTTCCATCTACGAAGGCAAAATCCCATGGTGAGAATTTTTCATGTGTTCCTAATAGATGCATTAGTAGATAGTGCAACGGAGATAGACTTGGGCTATCAATAGTACCTTATGATGTTGAATCAAGTTGCAGCCCCGGGAGTGGAAGTATTATCGATTATGCCAATATCTGTAAAAACTCCGAGAGGGCGTGATGGCTCTGTTCCTAGTAAAGAAAAAGATGAGGAGGGAGCGAAAGTTTCTTCCCCACCTCTTGCAAGGACACAAAGTGGGCGCGTGTACCATGGGTTGGGTTTTTATGTTGGTCCTTCTTCTAGTTAAGAGATTTGGTGTTTGAGTGTTCAAATTTTGGTGTTGATTCATAAAGTTGTCGTGGTGTTTGGTTATGTTCCTTGTGTATGTTGTTGGTTTTTTGGTTTTCATGCTGACTATGGACAATCAATGCAATGTGGATGTGGAATGCAAGGCATAGCTAGAAGTTAAAGGAAAATTTTGGCAGTATTCACATTTTCCTTTTGATGGTGGTTATCAATTTTGTCTCCCTGTATTCAAAAAATGATCGCAGGTCACCATGTGGGGAATTTTGAAATGAAATTCAAATTGGTGCTAAAATGAAACATTCTAAAATGTAATTTCATTTGAGTCGGATGCTTGTTGCTCCCTTGTGCTATAAAAGGGATTTCATGGCTCATTGCAAGGGGTTTGGTTTTGAAATTCTGAGTCTTGTATATTGTTCGGGCAGATAGTAGGTGTAGAAAGGATGCCAATGAATAGAATAGTTGAATCATCTTGGTTTTGAATCTTATATGCAATAATCTTAAAGTAGTTTTACAAAAATTACTAATATCAAAACAAATCTTATATCCAAAACATTTACTCTCCTGTTGTAAATTTTTACATATTATGAATGAAATATCAATGGTATTTTGTTTATCTTCCTATGCTTATTTGAATGTGTGTTCTCATTCCTGCTTTAACTCAAAGAGTTGATTAGATACTTGAATAGGGCCACAGATTTGTGAGAATTTGCAAAGGATCCGATAAGAAGTCATGTTTTAGGAATTTTGATTTTTCATGATGTAAGGAATTGTGAAAAAAGTCCATTATTATCAAAGTTAAAGAATGTGTGTATTACTGGTTATTATGTATCTAACTCCATTGCCCAATTCATGAAACACTGGTCTATTTGTTGAAGATATTTATAATTAAAATATGTTGATGGTTTATCTGATCATGGACTTAGAATTAGAGCATAATTCATTTAAAAATTGTTAAATATGAGGCATGTACTTGAAATAATTTCTTGTTCCTAGTGAATAAATGATTATTTGCTCGAAGATTAGCCAATATTTTAGTGGATTATGTTTATTTACCCTTCATAGGAACCAATTTGTGTGTTGATGTGTTCTTTACCAAATAGATCAAAATGAACACTATCAGCAACACCCTCCTAGGTCCCACAAAGCCTAAAGTGAAGGAGTAAAGTCCTTAAAGCCCTTTAATCATTAAGTTGGCCATTCATCTTAGGGATTCTTGATTATAGGAGTTGGCTACTCTTTAGAGAGTTCTAAGGGTGTACCGGAAAAAGCACCAACACACTATAGACAACATCCTTGACAATGAACCGTCTAGAATCATCGGGTCTCTAGGCACTCCATACTGATCTCCTGTAAAAGGGTCGTGCGTTGGGTGCTATCTGAACCTGTCCAAACTGCCACTTGGCACAATCATAGTAGAAAGGTTGCACTATGTAATCATGTCTACCTATTGTTACCAAATTTTCACCTATAGCTCAAATTGGTAGAGTTGAAAAAATTCTATTTTATTAAAGCTGAAGAGTACTCTAACATATTTCTTCCATGCTTTACCATTGCATATCAAATTTTAAAAGAAAGAGTTCAGTTTTATTTGTGCAATGTATTACAATTGAAGGATGCTAAAAGATTGAATTCAGTTTTTTTGTTCATTATTTTGCAACATAAAGGAAAGTATATAAGGAACACAAGATATTTCTTTCATTCAATTCTATAATGTTTTATTCATTTTTCAATGAAATATACACAAGACTGAATAAATGTTTCTTTTCTATACATTGGAAATAAAGGAGTAATCAAATTTCCCACACAAGTTGTGGGAGTAGTTGAACTAAAGCAACATAGAAAATACACTATACATCTGAAGATGAAAGTAATAAAGGGAGCATATAAGAAAAAAACATATCCATCATTTAATGCTGAAGTTTTATGTTGATCTTCATTGTTGTTTGCTCCTCCTCACCCCTAATCTTTAGATGAACTTGCATCATGATAAGAGAGTTGGTTAGAGCTTTGGATGTGAATCTAATTATGATCGCTATCAACATAAATATAGCATATTCTTATGATGCTTTAAGTCATTTGAGCAAGTATCAGATGTATGCAAGAGAGCCTGAAAATCAAAACATCACATGAACATTGAGCTTCATTATTTTTTATCTAACATGTTTGTTCACTATGCAAGTATAGGTCAAATCTTGTTGTTGATTCATTTCTATTGACATCATAGCATGTGGTGCAAAAATGGGCTCCCACAAGGGTTGAGCCCAGCATGTTTCCCCTAAGTTTCAAAAGGGGAATGAGATAGGAAAAACAAATTCATTATGCTCAAATCAAGGCATTTTCAGCTGAAGGAGTAATTCACAAAGTGGTTGTAAGAATCATTGGCACATTGATCATTCATGACAATCAATTCAAAAGTGCAATGAGGCATCCCTATATTTTGAAGTGAAAATCACAAATGAACAATGGCTCATTTGAATGCTTAATGAATATGCAAAAAAAAATTAAAAAAGTGCACTATCTTTCATTGAAGGAGTTTTGTTTGCAAGAAAGATTTCATGTTGTCATTGCTTGGTTTGTTTGCATAATGTTATCATATTTTATTGCTGACATGCATCATATTTCCTATTGTTTATCATGTTTGAAGTATGTACATTGGAGGTACAACCATCAAGAAAAAAGAAGGTTTGAAAAACAAAGTTTACATTGAAGGGACAACTAAGAATGTGCTAGTCATGGAATGCCAACATGGAGGATTCATCATATACATGTTCATCAAGGTACCTTACACAAGCTTTCATTAAGGGGCAGTAAATTATTGCTTAAGTATGAATACATGGGAAGTAGCCATTCAATGTATTTTGCAAGGATGAAACAACATGTCAAAGTCTGCATTTTCTATAGTACACAATGCCTTAGTAGTGATGTCATTCATTTTTCAAAAAAGTTACAAGTGGTATTCAGCAACAACTTAAGTGGCTTCAAGTAATAGATTCACTACCATAAACAGTTCAAATCATTGGGGTAGTGACACATTTTAGTGAAATCAAGTGTAGTGATCAAATGAAAAGAAATATATGAATGCAGAAGACAAAACAAAAAGGACCCAAAATGTACAATGGTTTCAAGGTTGGATTACAAGAAACAAACCCATAATGGAAAAGTTCTCTTCTTTTCTTTCAAAGAGAAATAGTGGTCACTAATTTTTTTTTTAAAAACATCTTCTATTTACATAATGAGAAGAAATGTACAGAAAATGAAAAGAACAAGAATTTTGAGAGGCCACGACCTTCGTAGAGGAAATTTATTTTCATTCCTTCCAAAAAATAAAGAAAGATATCTCCTATTCACCACATTCAAAAAAGATGAAATGAATACACAAAGAATATCCCATAAGAGTTATGGCCATGAGATGCAGAGAGATATTATAAAAAAATGGAGATAACAAACTAAAATGTAAAGAGCTTTAAATTTTACAGAGATAATGAAAACCCTCAAGCTTATTCAAGAGAAGCCTTCAAATGCCTATATAAAGAAGTCTTAAAAACATACAAAGTACACTGGCACAAAATAAAACTCAGATTTATGTGTTAAAATGTCAAGGGTTTGTATAAAATGGATCTATGGTTTTGTTGTGAGGCTGTTCATTTTGTTTCCCATGAAAAGAGAAGCCACGAGCTAAGGTTTCAAGCCCATTTGTCTAAAAATTTAAATGAAGGAGCTATAGAATACAGAAATCCAAGTTGTGGCCATGGAGTATAGAAGGGTTTCAAAAGCAAAAAATGCATGGAGAAACAAAAATATTCATTGCTTCTGCACTTTTATTGAGCTCAATTTGAGCTTCTTATCAAAAAAAAATGAAGAAGAATACAAAGCTCGAAAGGTGAAGAGTTTACCCAACTTTGTTGTAAGGAGAATACATTTAAATCCCTGTGGAAAAAGCTCCAAAAGCTCTTCAATGGCGGCCTCAAAATGATGAGAAGATATCAATAGAGTGAAACAAAAGGAAAAATATCAAAAATATGTTAATGGTTGTATACACCTAAAAATGGTCTGGATAATCTAATTAATTAAATACGATTTATTTGATTAATTACCCTTAAATTCATCTACTATTAAATAAATAGAAATATTTATTTATATAGTTCATTCTTCTAAATTCTTCAATTTTAAATTAGTCTATCTTAATTAAATAAGAAACTTCAATAGTTTGTATTATTTAATTATATTTTTCATGTTTCCTCTTAATTAAATAAAAAATCATAAAGTTTTATTTAATTATCATATCCCTTTTTATTAAATAAGCAAATGTCAAATATTTGTTTCATTTAATTAAATATATTTTTTTTGTTAAAATTGAATAAATCAATTTATTCAAATAAAGGAAAATTTTCATCTATTCACTCACCTACCAAATTAGATATAAAACATCTAATTTAATTCAACTGGCATTCACGGGAAAGTTGTGGAGACAAACTTGCAGGTAATCCTCTTCAATCTCTTTCCTCCGATTCTTCCAATCCTCTGGCAAGATGTTTTTCTAGGGAGGAACAATCCCCATGATCAGCTCAAGCTTCTTCATCTCTCACCATTCAATCCTCCAGATCAAATCCAAGCCTTTGTTGTGCTGCCACATCACAAGATGCTGCCGTGAATCTATATATACAACCTTCTGAAATAGGAAATGGATCCCAACTTTGTACAAACTTACTCTGTAGGAATAAAAATCAAGCAATCAAGCATCTTAGCAATAGCAATCATAGTATAGAATCAATATCATAATTGTATCGTAGATCATTGTAGCTTCTTTTATCAGATTTTGTGTCAATTTAGATTATAGTAGCTTCATCATATCATCTAGAAATCATCATACAGGATTAGATTATTGCATTTAGTAGCATCTCATTCTCTAGATTGGCATTTTAACAGTCACAATGCTTACCAAATCTGAGAGCCCCGTGACTTAATAAATCTTTAGAGATAGAGAACAATATGATGCTTTCAGTAGATTTATGTTTTTAAATTAGTTTAATTGCTCTTGAATCTTTGATAAAATGTCTTATTAAGAAGTTTTTTTAGTTATTTTTACTTTACTTATTCCACACTTACATTTTGGCACCCACCGTGGGGTTGTAACCCCATGTTTTAACATTTTTTTCTGAAAAGTGTTCATACAAGATTTTGGCGTGTTTTCTTTTAGTGCGACCGAGGGATTTTGCAGTGCATCCAACAAAAACTCTAGCACTTCTAACTGTTTTAGTGCATTTGACAAAAACTTTAACACTTCTGACTATTTTAGCGCATTCGACAAAAAATATAGCACTTCTGTAATCTGTTTTAGCACATCGACCAGAAGCTCCCAACACGGTTGACTGTTACAGGGTCAAATCTGTTTTAGCGCATCCAAAAAATTCTATAGCACTTCTAACAAATTCTGCAATGCTTCCAATAATTTATGTAGCGCATCTAATCAATTAAGTGGTGCTTATGACCTCTTTATTGCACATTTGTAACTTATTGTCTAGATCTAACACAACCGCGACCAGTAATTTCATTTTTTACATTTAGACTAAAATGAACCAACCCTAGGGTAGTCATTTGGATTAAAATATATCAATCCTAGGGTAGTCATCATACATTTTCTATTTCAGTTAAAATTGATATTATGTCTTTTGTGAAGCAATATCTTCACGTAGAATAGTAAACTATCATTTGGGATTTTAAAACTGAACATTTGATTACTATGATTGTGTGGTGATAGGCCTATGCTCTCCCCTTAACTGGGTGATCAAAATTCCAAAATCATCTTTTAATTTCATGTAATTTATGCTTTGTTAAAACCTTTAGAAGGCCTGTCATAGTGGGAAAAAGTACTCACCCTATGGGAACGACCTGAGTGGGAACAAACCAAAGTCAGGTTTTCCAACCCACCATAAAATAAAAGTGAATCTGGGAAAACCCACATTTACCGAAAGTGTGCAAGATAACCATCCCCAAAATATTTATTCTAAAGATTGGGAGGTCTCCTGAGGGAGTTTATCATTTTCCTCTCCGAACGGAAACCCTATCTACGAACCATAGTGTAGAATCCAACTTGTCAATTTTTGAACATTGTAATACTCAATGGTGCAAGGGGAGGGAAGAATCTTCCCCCAAGACACTCACCATATAATTTCCAAGGACCGTTTACTCAAGGGATCGAGAAATTTAACTTTGAGTACATGCCTAGAAAAGACAAAAACACGGGCACCCTCTAGGGGGTGACATGACTGTGTGAGTTGACACAATTTTAAGATGTGGGTTGTTTGAGTATAATGATGACCTTTTGACCTTAAGAGTGAGTCTGCTTGAAGTGTATTCTTTGTCAAAAACCAATGGAAATCAAGAAAGATCATGTTTGATTCTTGAACATACACTTATTGTTTAGATTCTAGGACTTAAAAACAATTGTTCTACAATTACTTGTGTTTTCAAATCATTAAATCAGATAAAGATCATCTAAAAAGAACACAAAAAGTTTGAAAATTCAACCTATGAAAACTTATGATTAGGGATTGGAAATCCACAAACTTTGTCAAGAAATCCCTTGCAAAAAGAGTCAAGAAACCAAAGAAACAACTTAGTTACAAGAAACTTTTGGAAAAAAGACGATTTTTATATCAAAGTAGAGAAGTCTTGCTTCAACATAGAGCTTTCATCCATAGGTTTCACAATTTTTCTAGGGGATATACTGATGATTTTTCCTTAGAACCTTTATATTCACAAGCTTATTTCCAAAGAAGAGCTCTTTCACAAAAGCATAATCATAGTCAACCTATTCGTCAATCTTCCATCCCACAACCAACAATAGAGTATTCCAACAGGCCAAATCAATTCTTACAATAGAAGAAAACTTGGAAACATTAGGCTTGTCATCAAAATCAAAGATTTACCAACAAAGATACCCTGTCAAAGTACCCTAGATTACACCCAAAAATTAGTCCTTTCACTGAGAAAATTAGACAACACTGAGGAGTCCCAAAATAGCGCTTACACTGTCTGTTTTAGCACATCCCCATTGTATTTTAGTGCATCCATAGTTCAAATAGCACATTTTCAATTTGTTTTAGCGCTTCTGAAAAATTCTCTAGCACATTTGCCAACTATCACCAAAAATTACCAATGTTAGAAATTACCAATATTTTTGTGCTTGCACAGTCTGTTTTAGCGCATCCACACTATCTTTTCGCACATCCACAGTTCAAAGAGCACATCTGCAGTATGTTTTAGCACATATGACAAATATTATAGCGCTTCTGCAAATTGTAACTAAAACTTTCCAGTATCAGGAAATGTACCAATATAATAGCGCATCCATAATCTATTTTAGCGCATCTACCCTATTTCACAGCGCTTTTACCATATCTTTTAGTGCATCAATAGTCTGTTGTAGCACTTCTACCCTTTGTAATAGCACATCCACATAACATAAAATTAGAGAGCCTGTAGAAACATTTGTCACACTGTTAACATCAGAAACTCAGGTTTTTACAAGACAAAAACATTTTCACACGCCAGACAGCATCTTAAACCTGAAACAAATAGGATCCTACAAGTCAAAATTATTTTCCAAGTTAAACCCAGATCTTGCAAACTATATAGTGTCAAATTATCAAACAATACATCTTGGTTATTGAGTTAAGTTTCATCATCAGGATTTTATCATCCTACAATCATGAAATGAAACACAATAATCAGATTTTTAACTTGGTCTCATCAATAGAATATATCATTCTATTTGACTTTGTTAAAATCCAATTGACACTCATCCAAATACAGAAGATCAAAGTTTAAGTGAGAAAAATAAACACTTGTATGCCAATTTTCACAAGGTTACAAAGACATAAACTTAGAGAAAAGGAAATTGAAACACAAAATGTCATGGTTGAAGAAATCCCCTTTCACAGATTCCACCAAAATGATCCCAATGAAATAACCCAGGAGGATGTCCAAACTGCACAAGATCCAAATTTTCACAAATTCATGAAAAAATTCTTGGAACAAGACATGGAAAAATACCTCTTAATGCTAGCAGAATTAGGTGCAAAACTTCTGAAAGATTTTGACATTAATCGATTAAAAGAAACACCTAGAACAACTAAAACTAAACCACACAACACACAACACACAGATCAAGTGGTTTCCCTAACATGTCAAATGCAAACTTGACAACAACAAATTTAGGATATGCAAAAAGGAACCACAAAGAGGTATTCATTATAGGACATTTTGTCCTTATCCTTTTCATCCAAGTTTAGATATGATACCCTTCCCTAGACATTGTGAATTCCCCAAATATGACAAGTACAATGGCAAAACAGATCCGATTGACCATGTGAGGGAATTTAGAACCATGAGTTTAGAGTTTGCACAAGAGGATACTTACCTAATGAGGTTATTTCCAAGGAGCTTAGGAGGTCACTGTATGGAATGGTTCTCCAAATTACAACGAGGGATTCGATCCTTTGAAGAACTAGTCAACAGATTTATCTCACAATTCTCCTTCAATATTCAATATGAAGTGACCATAAAAGATTTATACAACATGAAACAAAAGAAGGGTGAGACATTCCTATCATTTCTACAACATTGGTGAAAGTTTTTCGCTAGATATCCTCGATCTATACCTGAAGAGGAAAAGATGGAATTATTTATTGACAACTTAATTGATGGCATGAGTTATAGACTGGAACTACAATGTCCCTCGACATTTGAAAAAGTGATTGAGAACGAGCTTAAAATAAAAGAATCCTTGGTTAAAAGAGGAGTGATTAAACATTACAATGATACATCAAACAATACAAATTCCTCAAATCACTATGGCAACAATGATAAACCTAAATTTTGGTAGAAAAATAGAAATATTGGAAACAATGATGCTACAACTGATACACAAAATATGAAACCAGTATTCAATTTGATGGCAACAACTATAAAGATGAATCAAAATGATAATCAAAACAACAACCCAAACAATGGAGAATCTCAACGACCATCATATCAAAGACAATCCAATTGATGAATATTTACACCATTGGGACAAACATTGGAATCAACAATGAGAGCTTATTGCAAATAGACTTATTACACTACCAAAAGCAAGAAATTGGGAGCCGAAAGTGAAACCATCTTGGTGGAATGATGCTGACTATTGCAACTTTCATAAAAATAAAGGACATAAAATAAATGACTGTATGCAATTAAAACATCTGATACAAGACTTAATTGACAACAAGGTGTTTTTCGAAGGACCTCAAACAAACAACGATCACAGTGCATTTACAAATCCTTTACCTAATTATGAAAAGGGAGAGTCTTCTTCAAACAATAAAGGAAAAAGTATAAACTACATTTATGACAACACCATTCATTGCATTTCTGAGGTTGAGAAAAATAATGTCATTGAAAATCAAACAGATAACTTTAGCATCAATAACATCGTATCCCTGAATGTGATCCCAAACATAAACACATCTAACAACCAAATAAATGTTATAAAAATTAGGGAAACACAAGACTATCAACCAATCAATGTAACAACAAGGGGGAAATCCAAAGTGATACTAAAAGGAGTTTCATCTAAAACCACTACTCCCCCTTCAAATCAATACAACATTGTGGATCAACTACAGAAGATACCAGCACAGATATTCATATTGGAACTTCTTAAAATTCCACCATCACATAAGGAGATTCTGGAACAGGCTCTAGTGGCCACTACGGTACCCAATAATCTGGATGTTTGTCAGTTTCAAGCTATGGTGGGACATTTGACCATGCCTCATTTTCTGTCATTCTTTGAACAAGATGATGTGTCCCTAAATCATCCACACAATGCAGCCCTTCATATAGAAGTTTTAATCCATAAACACTGTGTCAAATGTGTCTTAATAGATGGTGGAGCTGGATTAAACATTTGTACTTTAAAACTAATTTGTGCACTAGGTTATTCCGACAATGCTATTGATGCAAGAAGAAAGATCACAATAAAATCCTATGATGAAGAAGAGAGATCTTCCAAGGGGTTGGTTGTGTTACCAATTCAAGTGGGACCAATTGTCAAGAATGTAGTTTACCAAGTGTTAGAAAAGGAGCTAACATATAATATACTCTTGGGGTGTCCATGGATTCATGAAATATAGGCAGTTCCTTCGACCTATCATCAATGTTTAAAGTTTCCAGTAAATGGATAGGAAGTCACAATATCAGTTGATTACAATAATCCCCAAACTTGTAACATGCTTAAAGAAACTCAAGGCAATTTGGTGCCCCATAACAAAGAAGCAAACACTTCTAGCTCATCCAATGGGGAAAATCAACTAAATTTTATATCCAAATGGGTTGAGAAAAAGGACCAGTCAAAGGAAACAATTGTTGCTGACCCCATTTTATCAAGCAATGAAGCTTAACTAGATTCTCTATCATAGCAATTCCGAGACAAGATCCAGTTAAAAGACAAAGGAATGGGAGAGTATTCCCTTGAGCAATCTTTATGTCTTTCACAATTATTGCCATCTCCAAGAATATATGGACAACCATCAACATCGACACAACCATCATCAACACCTATCACAACTTTAAATAATAGATTTGTAAAGGTGGGTGTTGGAACTGTAAATTTCTGCAATAATTTCACATGTTTTGCATAACCCTAAATTTCCATATAGTCCTCATCATATACACATGGGTTTGTTTTCATATCATTCTGCTCACATTTTTTCCATATTTGTCTCATTGAATCCATCGGGTCTTGCATATTTCATATCATGGTCTGTATCGGCGTGAAAATTTTTGGGTCTCCCTGATTCATTTTTCTGGAAAATGTCTGTGTTGCCTATCGGCAAGACGTTTTTGTGTCATGGCGATTGGATTTCATCTACTGGCAGTTATCGGCATGACTTTCACGTGGTTTCGGCAACAGGAGGATATGTATATCAACATGAGTTTGGGCGTCGATATAATGTCACAGCGAGATTGTTTATCTTACCGACCAGTAAATGATGATGCCTATCGGTGTGAATCTTTGCATCGGAGTAGGTCACGAAGAACTCTTTATTTCTTACTGATTGGCTCGCAAGGTTTCTTTTTGGCCAAACCAAAGGGATGTCAGGGGAGTGTCTTACCAAGTTTTAAAAGTCTTACCGACAAACAAATTAAGGATTCACTTCGACCTAACATGTTTCTTTCGGTGCAAAGTCATAGCGATTTCATTTTGTCACACCGACTGGCAACTAAAAGAACAGCTTGGTGAGAGATAAAGTTATCGAAATAAGGTCTCGGTGAGTGACCTTCAGTCTCGCCGACATACATATGGAGTTTCTATCAAAAGACCTTTCGGTGAGACTAATGTGACTTCGGTGTAAGTTCTAGCGAATGCTAGTGGGTCTCACCAATGAAACACAATGGGAGTTGTTTCTCGGTGAGAGTTTTCTCTTGTCTCAGCGACTCAGGGTGTATGAAGGGCTCTCGGTGAAACATATTGAGATTGATATAATATCTCTCCGACAGTGGAAAGTCACGGCAAAGGCGAATAAGACCAAGGGGATGACAAACGATTGAATTGCCTTCGGCATAGCTAACAGGATGTCTCAGTGACTGCCTCAGCGAATGATTAACAGAGTTCAAATGTTGTGGCCAACATGAGTGCCCGATTGTAATGGTTTGTTGATATGGCTCTTGGCCAACATGAATTTGGAAGCGATACATCTGTTCTAGTGCTGGTGTATAAATATGCACTCCCAAATGTAATATCATATCAAATTTTAGAATAGATATAGTAGATTAGGAATGGCTACAAGAGAATAAAGTTCTCATATCAGAGACTATGTTGCATGTTTTCAAATGGAAATTTCAGTGAAAGTTAGTTAATGTGGCAGGTTATTTCTGGTGTCAATTGTCTGTTGATTTTATTGAAAATTATTACTAAGTTGTCTCCATGATTGATTCTTTTTGGTTGTTTAAATTGATGTAACAAGTTTACTTTCAGTTTATCAGTGCACATTTGTTGTATCTATGTGGTTAATTAACTGGTTCTCTCAAGAAGAGATTAAATCCTTTTGGTTGATCACAATAATTAGGGAGATTCATCTGGATTATTAAAGTAGAGCTTAGTAGTCATAATCTTGCATGTTTATACAAGTATAAACAAAATATATGCCAGCAATTTGAGTTTATGCCAGAATAAGTTGCCCATTTTTGTTTCATTGGACTCTGCATACCCAATAAGGCACTGGTCTCTGCACTTCATCATTTTGAATTCATTCAGTTTCTTTATATCTATTAATTGAGCATTTTAGGATTTAGATCAGAAGATTGCTATTGCTATCAAGTTTGATTTCATTTGTTCACTCTGATCTGCCATTGTGGACAAATCATTGCAAGAAGGATAATCATAAGTCAAGTCTGCTTCATTCAAATAGGTACACCCGCCTAGGTCTAGCAGCAACTGAAGAGTAGAAGGTTTAATTCATTTGACCTTGTTTGTTACCCTAAAACATATCAAGAGATTGGCAACCCCTTAAGGCATCCCGGCTACATTTTTGAGAGCTAACAAATTGGAAACTCTACTGGGGATTACATCAGAAAATTCAGTTGAAGACCATCATATAGAGTCATTGAAGGAAGATTTGTAATTTGAGAAGTTTCAGAAAGAGTAATTCTGCTGGGAGAAGATCAGAAAGAATTATTTTCCTACTTTTGGAAAAGTAGGTGGCGACTCTAAATTTTTTTATGAAGAATGGAATTTGTATATGGAACGAGTGAATACATAGATGCAGGAAGATATTGGGCCCCTCAAGTGCCTAATGATTCAATTGGAAATTTCTACAATGAAGGCAGTGCATATGATGCACATCAAAAGCAAGTGAATGCTTATCCAGTCCTTCCTAGACAAAGATTGGTAAGTTATCAAGAATGCCAATGTGATCAGTGCCAAGTGCAGCACAATTCTAATCCACTTGGAGATGTCAGTCAAAATCTACAACAAGGTATGTATCGAAACAAACAATCTAAGGATGATGAATATTTCAAAAATATTTTGGATAACTTTCTTGGTATAAGGAGATATAGAGGAGAATCTGGGCGCTCTTTGCTTTACAGAATGACGGATATTTGCAGGAAAATACCTATTAACTTCCCACCTAGTAAACTTGAGATCATTCAGCAATTCATGAAAGTGTATGAGCCAAACCCAGTTTATTGGCCTAAATCATGCATACCAGTTTATTTTGATCAACTAGATGAATGGACAAACATTGTAGACAGGAAAAGATATGAAGATAATTGTGACAACATTGATGAAGATAGAGACATTGATCAAAACGTGCAACAATATGTGTGCCATAATCAACAATTTGAAGAAGACAAGGATGAGAATGTATATACTCAAAGCTAGGACTCCATCACAGAATTAGGGTGCAGAATTTTCCCCTTGGATGCATTTCTTGACATAAGGATGTATGAAGGTGAAGATTTGACTTCTCTGTACAATAGAATGAAGAAAATTTGTATGCAATTACCTTCTCATTATAGGCCTACAAGGGCCCTATTTGTTGAACAGTTCGTAAGAGCAGCAGAGCCAGAATCAGTTTATTGGCCAGATAAGTAACCTACCTTTGATATAGCGAATAAATTTATTGATATCATGGAGATGTATAAGAGCACTGTCAATGTTGAGTCCAATGATTGTATTTATGATGAGTATAGAGGAATTGATCAAACAATGCATCCAATAGAAGATGAAACATGTGCAAGTCAAGATGATTCATGTGATAGCTTGCATGAGGAAGATGAAGGTACAAGATATCTCTCTTGCATAACAGATTGTGACAAGGAAAGCAGTGCATGTTGTGATGGATCCAGTGAGTATTCAAATTATGAAGATGCACCTGTGGATTTTGATCTTTAATCAAGGAATTCTTCTACCTCTTATGAAGATCAGGATGAAGAGACAATGCGAAATGTTGATTCATTTGATAGTGAGTATACAATACCCCCGGCTGTAGTTGTAAGCTACGAAGACACATTCGATGAAAAAGAGGTTTGTACATTTGAAAGTGGTTTTCAAAAAAATTTAAGCCCATTGTATGATGAAGAGTTAAAAGAGGATCAGATGATGTTTTGCAAAGATATTCCCAAGAATGAATTTTAGGTATTTTCAGATCCGCTTGATGTTGAGAAAAAGGTATTTTTAGATAAACAAAGTGATGTGTCAAGTTATGGAACAAATGACTGTGCTGGTAATGCTTCTGATTTTTCATTCTCTAGTGATCTTGGGCCTCTTTTTGATGATGACAAAAGTGAAGAATATGACTGTAGTAATGAAAATGTTGAGGCTTGTTCACTCAGCAGTGAGCAAATTTCAGATTTACTAACTCTTGAATATTAGAAATTTGTACACAAGGATGATCCTGAAGTTTTGTGTCCAGCTTGCATTTGTTTTGACAGTGAGGGATCTTTGTGTGATGATTCTTATGATTCTCAGTGCATTTCTAAAATTGATGGTGAAACCTTTGAAGTTGATCAAAATTTTGTGTTCATTCAAGATGAGGTATGTGATTTTAAAAAATTTAACTCATATGGAGAAGATGTTTATTTGCATGCCAAGTATGATAGAATTCCAGCCTTGATTGGTTCGTATATGCTTGATACTGGAGATGTGAGTTATAATCAAATATTGTCTCCAAATGATGATTTGGAAGAGGTGCAAAAGGTTTCAAATTTGTGTGTTTCAGATAGTGTTGATATAACAGAACTTTTTGTTTCTCAAGAGAAGCACTCTAATGGTAATTTTTTAGTATAGCTGGGAGAATGTTTCATAATGCATAACAGTGAGAAAGATAATGAGGAATGTTGTATTGAGTATGCATGCATTTTGTATGTTGAGGATAACAGAGTTTTGTCTGATGATGGAGAATATAAACTGCTGAATACTGTAGGAAATTTGGGCCAAGTTGAGCATGTTGATTTTCTAAAAACTTGCAATAACAGTGACAGGAAAGATTGCATGAATGTCTTCAGGAAGAATTTGATGAACTCAAGACAAAACCAAGTATTTGATAGGGGAAAGTGGTTTGAGTTTCAAATTGTAACAGCTCGAAATAGGTGAAGTTGAAACACAGAGGATTAAGGGTTGCCAGTGCATGGACAACTCTTGCATATCCTCTTTAAAATTATTTTCCATGCACAGTAGTTTAGGGTTTTGGTTCACCTCCATCTTGCATTCATTTTGCATTCATTCCATCATGCTTTTTGTCCATTTTCATTTTTCTCATTTTTGTGTCTGGTCTGCTCACCCAAAGATTTTGGATCCTTGCAATGATCTTACTATCATTCATCCCCAAACGGAGCCACTGTTGGAACTATAAATTTCTGCAATAATTTCACATGTTTTGCATAACCCTAAATTTCCATATAGTCCTCATCATATACACATGGGTTTGTTTTCATCTCATTCTGCTCACATTTTGTCCATATTTGTCTCATTGAATCCATCGGGTCTTGCATATTTCATATCATGGTCTGTATCAGCGTGACAATTTCTGGGTCTCCCCAATTCATTTTTCTGGCAAACGTCTGTGTTGCCTATCGGCAAGACGTTTCTGTGTCATGGCGATTGGATTTCATCTACTGGCAGTTATCGGCATGACTTTCACATGGTTTCGGCAACAGGAGGATACGTATATCGACATGATTTTGGGCATCGATATAATGTCACAGCGAGATTGTTTTATCTTATCAACCAGTAAATGATGATGCCTATTGGTGTGAATCTTTGCATTGGAGTAGGTCACAGCTAACTCTTTATTTCTTACCGATTGGCTTGCAAGGTTTCTTTTCAGCCAAACCAAAGGGATGTTGGGGGAGTGTCTTACCGAGTTTTAAAAGTCTTACCGACAAACACATTAAGGATTCACTTTGGCCTAACATGTTTCTTTCGGTGCAAAGTCATAGCAATTTCATTTTGTCACACCAACCGACAACTAAAAGAACAGCTCGGTGAGAGATAAAGTTATCAAAATAAGGTCTCGGTGAGTGACCTTCGGTCTCGCCGACATACATATGGATTTTCTATCAAAAGACCTTTCGGTGAGACTAATGTGACTTCAGTGTAAGTCCTAGCGAATGCTGGTGGGTCTCACCGATGAAACACAATGGGAGTTGTTTCTTGGCGAAAGTTTTTTCTTGTCTTGGAAACTTAGGGTGTATGAAGGGCTCTCGGTGAAACATATTGAGATTGATATAATATCTCTCTGATAGTGGAAAGTCGCAGCGAAGGCGAATAAGACCAAGGGGATGACAAACGATTGAATTGCCTTCAGCATAGCTAACAGGATGTCTCGGCGACTGCCTCAGCGAATGATTAACAAAGTTCAAATGTTGTGGCCGATATGTAATTTTCTTCTGTGGCCGACATGAGTGCTCGATTATAACAGTTGGCTGATATGGCTCTTGGCTGACATGAATTTGGAAGTGATACGTCTGTTCTAGTGCTGGTGTATAAATATGCACTCCCAAATGTAATATCATATCAGATTTTAGAATAGATACAATAGATTAGGAATGGCTACAAGAGAATAAAGTTCTCATATCAGAGACTATGTTGCATGTTTTCAAATGGCGATTTCAATGAAAGTCAGTTAATGTGGCATGTTATTTCTGGTGTCAATTGTCTGTTGAGTTTATTGAAAAGTATTGCTAAGCTGTCTCCATGATTGATTCTTTCTGGTTGTTTAAATTGATGTAACAAGTTTACTTTCAGTTTATCAGTGCACATTTGTTGTATCTATGTGGTTAATTAACTGGTTCTCTTAAGAAGAGATTAAATCCTTTTGGTTGATCATAGTAATCAAGGAGATTCATTTGGATTATTAAAGTAGAGCTTAGTAGTCATAATCTTGCATGTTTATACAAGTATAAACAAAATATATGCTAGCAATTTGAGTTTCTACCAGAATAAGTTGCCCATTTCTGTTTCATTGGACTTCACATACCCAATAAGGTACTGGTCTCTGCACTTCATCATTTTGAATTCATTCAGTTTCTTTATATCTGTTAATTGAGCATTTTAGGATTTAGATCAGAAGATTGCTATTGCTATCAAGTTTGATTTCATTTGTTCACTCTGATCTGCCATTGTGGAAAAATCATTGCAAGAAGGATAATCATAAGTCAAGTCTGCTTCATTCAAATAGGTACACCCGCCTAGGTCTGGCAGCACCTGAAGAGTATAAGGTTTAATTCATTTGACCTTGTCTATTACCCTAAAACGTTTCAAGAGATTCGAAACCTCTTGAGGCATCCCACCTTCATTTTTGAGAGCAAACAGTGGGTACTCTAGAAGAAGAATCTAATGACAAGGCCATTCTCAATTAGCTCTATAAAGATGAGGAAGCCTCTACATCAGAAAATATCAACATTAAAATAGATTAATATGGAATAGGAAAGGCTGTCTTAGAGAAAATGGGATATGAAGGACAAGGACCCATAGGCAAGAGGAAAGAAGGCATTATAGAATGCATTCAACCTCTCACACTACAGCCAAAAGACAAAATAGGACTAGGTTATACAGGAGAAACAAAAGAAGAAAACACTCATAGAGCTGTAGAAATAATCCTTCAAATACGGGATAGTTCTGAGATAGATTCTAATGAATATGAGTGGGACTCTTTATCAGAAACATCATTTAGGGACATACAAATTGACGTTATAAAAGAGTATGCACCTAAATGCGAGGGACAAAGCTTAGGGACTAAACCCATTGTATTTGGATCACAAAATATCGATGACTCAAGTGAAGATGAACATATATCAAGTGAGATAGATGACTTGGAGGAGAATACTATCATAGAACTTGACATTATGACTAAATTTTTTGACAACATTGCTTGCAGAACCTTTACTGCCATTGACCTTAACTAATCTGATGACTTCTTACCATTAATGCATCCTAAACTTATCGACTAGGAACCAATTGAACCTATTAGTATCCCTATCTTTGAGAATGATGATGCTATCATAAATTTCCTTTTTTGTGATGAACCTAACACAAATGAAAATCATAAATCTCATAACGACGCTCCAGGTCAGGAGGGTGTCAAATCTTTCAGTTGCAAAATTGAAAAGGGGAACAATAGATTTAATGGTGAAAACCATTCAATGGCAGCATTAGATCTTTTAAAAGTAAAAATAAAGAACATATCTGACAATGAAAACCTCTCTGTGGCACCGAAGGATGGAAGATTTGACACCCTTCTAGAACATTTTTGTGAAAGATCATCAGTGCTGGTGGAACCTACATAGTCAATCAATATTGGCACAATAGAAAAGAAAAAAATGCTACATCTGGCAGCATCAATGACAGAACAAGAGAAGCTTGAATTCACCAAATTATTTGAAGAGCGACATATCAATTTTTCTTGGTCTTACTCTGATATGCCAGGGTTAGATCCAGATCTTCTGATGCATCATCTATCTCTACCATCCGTAATCAAACTAGTAAAGCAAAAACTAAGGAAAATGCATCCCCACATCACCTTGATGGTAAAGGCTGAGCTGAAAAAGTTGTTAGATGCAAGATTCATTAGGTCTATCGATTATGTTGAGTGGATTTCAAATATTGTACCTGTATCTAAATTAGATATTAGTATCAAAATATGCACAAATTTTAGAGATCTAAATAAGGCATGCCCAAACAATTATTTTCCTTTACCAAGCATTAACATTATTGTAGATTTAACAACAGGACATGCCATGTTGTCATTAATGGATGGATTCTTAGGGTACAACCAAATCAAGATAGCACCTGAAGATCAAGAAAAGACAACATTCACTTGTCCTTGGGGTACATTCTATTGGAATGTCATGCCCTTTGGGTTGAAAAATGCAGGTGCAACATATCAATGGAAAATGACCACTATTTTGCATGACATGATGCATACTTTTATGGAAGATTATGTGGATGACATATTAGAAAAATCGTACACCAAAGAAGGACATTTGGAGATCCTCAGAAAAATCTTTACTAGACTGGAGAAGTTCAATGTCAGATTGAACCCTAAGAAATGTGTGTTTGGTGTTACATTAGCAAAGCTCCTCAAATACATAGTTTCAGAAAAAGGTGTTGAAGTGGACCTAGCTAAGTTCAAAGCAATAATGGAGATTCCACCACTGAAGAATATCAGTCAACTATGGTCTCTACAGGGCAGGCTATAATCAATCAGGAGATTTATCTCCCAATTAGCAGACAAAATTCATCCATTCAATCACCTACTACATAAGAATGTCTCTTTCAAGTGGGATCAAGGATGTGAAACAAATTTTAACCAAATAAAGAAATATTTGATGTCACCCCCTATACTCATGCCACCTATAGAAGAGAGACCATTGTTACTAAACATTGCAACAACAAACATTTCTTTAGGAGCTCTATTAGCACAAGAAGATTCTGAAGGAAAGGACCAAGCTATTTACTATATCAGTAGGACTCTGAATGGTTATGAAATAAATTACACCTTCATAAAGAAATATTTTTTGGCAGTGGTCTTTGCAACCCAACAGTTACGACATTACATGTTGACCCATACAATCAGACTCATAGCAAAGATTGATCCGTTAAAATATCTAGTCAGCAAAGCTGCTCTAACAAGGAGACTAGCAAAGTGGGTCATGATCTTAAGTGAATTTGACATCCAGTATGTAGACCAAAGAGCCATCAAGGATTAGGTGATAGTTGATCAATTAGCTGAAGCTCTATTACCAGATGATCATCCAATGAACATAGAATTTCCTTATGCATATATTCTTACTATGACAACACAACCATGGAGGCTTTATTTTGATGGGTCATACGCACAACGTGGGTCTGGTGTGGGCATTTTGTTTGTCACACCTCAAGGATATACAATCCCAAGGTCCTATAGACTCATGTTTTCTTGCACAAATAATGTAGCTGAGTATGAGGCCTTGATTATTGGTATTAAAGTGGCAGTTGAATGGAATATCATAGAACTGCAAGTATATGGTCATTCACAATTAGTCATTTATCAAGCAAATGACGAATATCAGACAAAGGATGAAAAACTGATGCCATATAAGAAGATGATAGATGATTTCAAAAAGTACTTTTTGGAAATCAAGTTTGAACAAATTTCAAGGGCAGAAAACAAAGTTGCAGATGCTATGGCGACAATTGCTTCTCTTTTACAGTTGCCAGAAAAGCAAGGTCGTTATGAGTTTATGGTAGAACAAGTGTCTAAACCAACTTATGATGATGCAAATTCTCAAAACATATCCCAATTAGTTGAAATTGAATCCTCCATCTATGGAAAGACCTATGCTTACCTTAAGGACAATATCCTTCAACCTGACCTTTCCTGAAACCAAAAATGCAACTTCATCCACCAAGCCACACAACATACCTTAATTGGTGACATACTTTACTGTCGAGGTCTAGATGGTATTCTTCTTTGGTGTCTAGAACATAATGAGTCTAAGATAGCATTATGTGAGGTTTATGAAGGTATTTGTGGAACTAATTCAAGCGGACCGACCCTCACAAAGAAACTCCTTCATTTGGGGTATTACTAGCCGAATATGGAGATGGAATCTTATCATTTTTTTAAGAAGTTCCAGAAATGTCCGATACATGGTAACTTAATCCATGCACCGGCACAAGAATTGCACCCATTTACATCAACATGGCCCTTTTGTCAGTAGGGATTGGACTTGGTAGGAAAGATAAATCTTTCTTCATCCAATGGGCACAAATTAATAATCACAGCAACATAGTACTTTACAAAATTGATAGAAGAGGTTCCTTTAACAACAATAATTGGAAATCAGATCTCGTCTTTCATACTAAACTACATCATCTATAGATATGGAATTCCCCATTCTATTGTAATAGACAATGGTATACCTTTTAAAAGCTAAGATGTCCAGGAATTGTGTGAAATATTTCATATCCAACATCATTTCTCAACACCGTACTACCCTCAAGGAAATGGCCAAGCAGAGGCCTCAAACAAAACAATTCTGAAAATTCTAAAGAAAATGGTTAACGATGTTGGAAATGATTGGAATGTTCAACTAAATGCTGCATTATGGGCATATCAAACTAGCATCAGAACACCCACATGAGCTACACCATATGCATTGGTATATAGATCAAAAGTTATACTACCCATTGAGGTTGAGATTCCATCACTCTGTGTCTCACTAAAAGGTATCATTCTAGATGAGGATTATAGGGTCTCTAGACTACAAGAGTTGGAACTATTGGATGAATGTCATCAACAAGCTGTGAACCATATGAAGGCATATCAATAGAGGATGTCCAAAAGCTACAATCAAAGGGAAAATCCTAGAGTCTTTCAGGTTGGGGACTTGGTCCTAAAAGAAAACCCTAGAAATCAGCATGACAGAGAAAAGAAAGGGAAGTTTGAACCTAACTAGCTATGTCCCTTTATCATCATATCAGTTTATGGATCTGGATACTATCAACTATCTACACCTGAAGGGGATCTGTTCGATGAACCTATCAACAGTATCCATCTCAGAAAGTTCTACACCTGAATCACCTAGTGCACAGGTCAAGTTCTGAAAATGGTTACCTTGATGAAAACCTAGCAAACAAGCGTCTTGGTGATAGAAAAATACAAAAATACAAAAATACAAAAAAATCAAAAAGACTAAAAAAAGAGAGAAGTGCAATAAAAACATGTAGTGAAAACCTGGAAACATACGCTACTTGTGATTTGAGCCAACTTTTTTATCTATTAAACGCATGTCATGGTCATTACTTCCACCATCATTTTACATCCATTATCATATCATTGTGAGTGGTCATGTCCCACCCTAGCTTGGGGGAAAAATCCTGACCTCACTAGGGGCAATAAATCTCGAGCTTAACCAAATAGACAAACAACAGGAAGACAAATGCAACAAAAACAATGATCAAAACACAACCCAACATGAAACATCAATCACCATCAAAAACACATTGGACATCCATATCACAACAGAAAATCCAAAAACAAGTCAAAAATTCAGTCTCAAAAAGTCAAAAATAGAATCTATGTCAGTCGAACTACGTGGTCTCTATGTGTATAACGTAGGAAAGGATAATCTTTGATCAGCCCCTAAGGCCCCTAGGATAGGTCTTTAGGTTAGGTTTTTGGTCAACATCTTGAAAATCACAAAAACATCATAAAATGAAAATGGATGATCTAATCTGAATAATGGTTGAAATACTTTAAGAAAAGGTTGGATATGTTGTATGTTGATCTTTGTTATCATTTCTTTGGAGCAACTCAATGATGTAAATTGAACTAGAGAAGCTTGGAAGGAGAATGGTATTTTTCTTTGTCTGTTGTTTGTGAATTAATCATAATTACTGTGTGAATTGTCGCGATACGTGCTCTACAAAGTATCACTGATGACATTCAGAATTCACATAGGAAAATGACTGATTCGTGTTTGTTTACGCAATAAATGCTCAGGTCATCTTAGTTTAATTATACCTAGATGCTTGTGTTAACTTGCAATATCAAAAATCATGAAAGTAGTACTTAGGTCATCATGGTCTAAATTATACCATCGATGCTTGTACTCACTTTCAACATTTTTAAAGCTCTATGATGATACAAAGCACAATAAAAGTACTATTAAGATGCCAATGTTTGCATATAGATTTTCATGGTAAAAATAGATTGCATTCATAATAGTTTTATATCTGCAGAATATTTGTTACATAGAAGGGTAACCAATTCCAAACAAAGATGTCTTTTTTCTTCATAATGGATTGAGTATACTTGAAAATTAACAAAAACATCACAATTATCATGTAGTTGCATCATCATTTTCATTCCATACATATAAAAAGCATTTATTTTATCATTCCATCATTCATACATTTAAATCAAATAATTTGCATTGATCATATCATATTTTTCATATCACAAATCATAAAATTGCATAAGAAATTCTCAAAAATAAATCTCTATAGTTGCATTTAATTCATTCATTAATCATATGATATATCATGTATTCAAAATACCATTATCTTCATCATTTTTCATTCACTTATTACATCATATATTTTGCATTTATCACAAGAATAAAAGTGCACATATCCCATTTACATCGCACATCATATATCATTTAAAATATCATATACATAAATCATTGCATATAGGAACATTATCAATATAATTTATAATTATAAATCATGCATCATCCATACATACATCATACATCCATACATCATCATTATGCACATCATAAATAGAACATCATAAATCATAGCAAATCATCATGATTATAAAATGCATCCATAACATCATAATATAAAGATCATCACATGGCATATAGAACATAGGAAATAAATGCATCCATCATATAATCATTTAGAACACATGATAGATTGATAAAATCTGTTGCATATCATATAAACCTCAAAATCAGAATGTCAAGTATACAATGATGTTTGAAAGGAAAAGAGATATATCATCAAAAATGGTTGAAATTAGAGTGTACATCACATCTCAAAATACAACAAAAGGTACAATCATGAAACTATGTGTTGCTCACTCCAGGTGATGCAGGCATCTTAGGACTAGTCCCTCCACCACCAGATGTACTAGGATCTCTTGGGTCTCTCGGGAGAGGCTGTGTCACACCTCTACTCATAGTCCTCAAATGGAACCTACCAGTTTAGGACTGCGCATAGCTCACTCTTTGCTCTAACGGAATGACATCATAGAATTTACCTCTATAGTACTTTACCTCCCAGCCAACATGAAAAACCTCTCGCATATAATTCGCTACAGTGGTACCATCCGCCAATCTCTACAATCTCTCAGCTACAGCCTAAGCCCCCTCTGTAGTAAATCTTGCGGCATCCCTCTTGGTTTTCAATGATGTAATCTAAGCCTGAGCCCCCTCTCTAGTCTTTCTAGTGGCATCCCTCTCAGTTGTTAATGTTGTAATCTATGTCTGAGCTGCAGCCAACTGATCCTGTACCTATGTTAGGGCCTATGTGTGAGCCCGAGCCTGTGCATGCATTTGTGCCTGTGTCTGTGTCAATAAACCTGGGCTTGAGTTAGCTAACCCTATAAAGTCTGTACCTATACCTATAGACTCACTATCTAGGTCTACTACTGCTGCACATGCTACTTTGAAGGGGCTACCACTATTTGCCTCTTACGAGGCATCGTATACTCCTGCACATCTATGGCTAGACCTAATCCACTTGCACCTGACCCACTGGCTACATCTGGTCCTCCACCTCCATACCCCTCATCATCATCACTGTTGTCCCCCTCATCATCACTACCCTTGAAATCCTCCACCTCCTCCTCACCAATCTCCTCTCTCCTCCATCGGCAACAATGTACAATGACAACCTCCTCCTCAGCAGGTAATGTTGTTGGCTCATCGGGAATGGTAATATGTGGAAATGGATGTAGCACCAGATACTCAGCATAATCGGTTGTAACCAATGGCTCAACAATAGCTGGATGGATCTCCCAAACAAGAGGTTGTAGAGCCTCGAACTCTTGCACAACAACATCATATGACAACTCGAGCCCCCAATCTGTAGAATCTAACTGTCAACAAGCATAATGGGAAACACCCTGGGGAATGCCCTGAACAATACCATACTGACAGAGCACTCGTCTAAGCAGAAATCTCTCCAAAATCCAACGAGTCCGACCAATCAGAATAAATGACTAACAGAAAAACGGAAAGTAAATGTCATCATCATCCCAGTGCTCACAATCTAAATATGGACGCCATGTCACAGTCTCCATATCATTCAATACTCTGCACCAATGATCCAACTTACCCAGTCTAGGTTGAGTAAGTCTACCTACGTATATATGAACATAAGGCCACCTGGCGGGTTGCTACCTCACTTCCACTGGACGCATAACAACAATATTCTCCCATGCCCACACCTATAGTAGAGTAACTCTGGCTGATAAACTCTGACCTCCAGTGTAAACAGTTGAATGAAAATCATGATATAGATGGGAAAGCATACACATTCCCCAAGCATATCTCATTTTGTGTACAATCATGCTCTCCAGCACACGGCCCTAAGCAACAGAAAATCCCTTTGACCTACGATCAAGACAAAGGAACCCTCCAATGAAGCCAGTAAGAACTGTAGGTAGGGTGGCATAAGCATCCACCATCTCGCACCACGGAATCCGATATCCAGCAATCCTATCATCCTGAAACACTCTCTGAAGAGCATTAGTCCCACCCTGGACTGATTAATCATATACAACAATATCACCGAAAACAAGTATCTGCAGAATCCGCAAGACATCCTCAAGGGTGACTATCATCTCGCCAGTAGGTAGGTGGAAGGTATTATGCTCGCTATGCCACCTCTCTGTTAGGGTTGTCAGGAAACCCCAATCAATCCTAATTTGGGGCATGAATAAAAGAGAAGCCAAACCACATAGTACGATAAATATCATTTCAAGCTGTGATAGTTGTGGTATCAAACCAAATATCTGAGGAAACCGCTCTCTAATCTATAGGTTCGTCAAAGCCTCCTATCATCATGAAATATTCAAAGTCAGTAGTTTTGTCAAATCAACATCAATTATCCTATCAAAATCTAATCAGCTCTTGGTGATACTTTTGATAAAATCTCATGAGAGAACGTCATTTAACCTCACCTATCATGAGGTCAATACATCAAATCAACCTCGCCTATCATGATTTTCAATCAAACTATAATTATTCCTTGCCTATCATGAGGTTGAACATCATCTACTTGATCAAGATCGTCAATCATATCAAACCAATAGCTACCACGATTGAAATCGACAAAATTAAGGACAAATTTGACAACCTACATCAATCTGACTTGGATGCGCTAAAACAATGTCTCTATGTGCCATAATATCATAAGCGTAATTAAAACACTTAAAAGCGCTAAAATAGGTGCTCAAAGCACTAAATCATCAAAATCACTATTTCAGGAGGCAAATGCGCTAAATCTGGCAATCAAAGTACCATTTTAGTGAATGCATTATTTCAGGAGGTGAAAGTGCTAATCTATGGGGAAAACGTGCTAAACTAGTGAAAACGCCAAAACAGAGAGTGAAAGCGCTAAAATTCCTATCCTAAGCACTAAATCATTGGAAGCGCTAAATAAATCTACCTAAGCGCTACAAAATTCAACCTAAGCGCTAAAATAGACGTTCTAAGTGCTACATTGGCCTTCAAAAGCGCTAAAAGAAATATAAAAAAATTAAAAAATTAGAAAAAGCACAAAAAACAAGAAATGCACATAAAATGAGGAGATTCATGGGTACGTACCGAAGGTTCGTAGGCGGTCGAGCGGTTGTGTCGTTGCATGCGCTTGAACTGGTGAGTGTGGTAAGGGATTGGCATTTTGCTCAATTTTCTCTCTCAAAATTTTTTCAAAATATAATTACACAAATGAGTTTCAAAATCACTCTTTTGACCTTTTAATAGGCTATTTAAGATGGGGTTTTTGTGGGATTAATTAATTTTTTCAAGGGAGATTAATTCAAATTCATCATAGGGGCAATTTCTACATTCTTTATCGGGAGATAAATTATTTCAACATCGAATTTTCATTGAATCATCATAGAATCATCGAAAAATCATAAAAATTTGAAAACTCTGAAAAAAAAAATTTTAAAAAATCATCAATTTATCTCCCAAGGGGGCATATATTCATCATCACTTGAAAATCCATGTCAAGGGCATTCTAAAAAAAATCGTCAATACTAGCAGCAACAACAAAATTTTCTTCGAAGCAATTTGTAAACACATCACTTCAAAGAGGGGCAAAATGTATACGCCTAAAAATGGTTTGGATAATCTAATTAATTAAATACCATTTATTTGATTAATTACCCTTAAATTCATCTACTATTAAATAAATAGAAATATTTATTTATATAGTTCATTCTTCTAAATTCTTCAATTTTAAATTATTCTATCTTAATTAAATAAGCAACTTCAATAGTTTGCATTATTTAATTATCTAAATCATGTTTCCTCTTAATTAAATAAAAAATCATAAAGTTTTATTTAATTATAATATCCCTTTTTATTAAATAAGCAAATGTCAAATATTTGTTTCATTTAATTAAATATATTCTTTTTGTTAAATTGAATAAATCAATTTATTCAAATAAAGGAAAATTTTCATCTATTCACTCACCGATCAAATTAGATATAAACATCTAATTTAATTCAACTGGCATTCACAGGAAAGCTATGGAGACAAACTTGTAGGGAATCCTCTTCAATCTCTTTCCTCTGATTCTTCCAATCCTCTAGCAAGATGTTTTTTCTGGGGAGGAACAATCCCCATGATCATCTCAAGCTTCTTCATCTCTCACCATTCAATCCTCCAAATCAAATCCAAGCCTTTGTTGTGCTGCCACATCACAAGATGTTGTTGTGAATCTATATATACAACTTTCTGAAATAGGAAATGGATCCCAACTTTTTGCAAACTTACTCTACAAGAATAACAATCAAGCAATCAAGCATCTTAGCAATAGCAATATCATTTAGCAATAGCAATCAAAGTATAGAATCAATATCATAACTGCATTGTAGATCATTGTAGCTTCTTTTATCAGATTTCATGTCAATATAGATTATAGTAGCTTCATCATATCATCTATAAATCACCATACAAGATTAGATTATTGCATTTAGCAGCATCTCATTCTCTAGATTGGCATTTTAACAATCACAATGCTTACCAAGTCTGAGAGCCCTGTGACTTAATAAATCTTTAGAGATAGAGAACAATATGATGCTTTCAGTAGATTTATGTTTTTAAATTAGTTTAATTGCTCTTGAATCTTTGATAAAATGTCTTATTAAGAAGTTTTTTTAGTTAGTTTTACTTTTACTTATTCCACACTTACAATGGCCACAACTGAAAGGCCAAGAAATACTTCAAAATGGAGGTCAATGTTTAGTATTGTAACAAAAAATACTTGCCTCTATATTCTTTTGTGAAGATCTTCAAGAAAACTCTCAGAAGCAACAAGAAATTGAAGGTTTCAAGCTTGAACCCTAAGTTCATGGTGGCGGCCAGGCAAAGCCAACTTTTTCCAAAAACTGAATGCAAAAATGAATGAGAGAAATGAGGAGTTCAAATGGTTTTGTGAGGGTTTCAATGTTGCCCTAAGTCAACTTTATGCATTTTTCCACATTGATTTAAAAAATACATGCCTTCACTAATACCTTCGTGATATTATGTTTTTTCTTTGCTTTGCCTAGACATCTCAATGCCTTAGTTCCTTTTTTTGAAAAACATCATATAGCCTAGGCATTTGATGATATTTTATGATTTTAGAGAAAATAAAAATATCTAAGTGGGGAAATGTTATACACTTTTCAAAAAAATTAGTCAAAACCATATATTGTTGTATTTGCCTTGTTTTTTTGCAAAAAATCAAATCAAAACTCGAGTCTCCTTTCCTCTTTCTTTTGTGAAAAATCAAAACTACAACATTGTAGAATAGTATTAAGGCAATATTTCTATAAATTGTCTTAGTACTTGTTATTTAAAAATGAAACAAGTGTTGATAGAATCTTTCCATTTTCAATTTGAGTCCCATTTGAGAAAAATAGGAAAAAACCAAGTGAACTGAGCTTTCCACTCCTGATTTTTAGTCATAACTGAGTGCTTTTGAGTCCTTTCTAGGTCAAACCTCCTAGGAGGGAATATTTCCATCTTTTTCATTCAGTTTGGAGGAAGTTATGGCCCTATTTTGGAGGTTTTTTCTCCTTGCTCGAAAATCACACTAGATTTACTATTTTGATTAGTTAACTCAGATTTTTCCTTCCCACTCTTGGAGACACTTTGGAGGCATATATTGGAGAAAAACTTAGTTTTTCTCAGTTCAGATTTGTTTCTTTCTCTCTTGATAATTTGCAGAGAGCTTTGTAATATTTTATTTGTACTCAAATTGTGATATTCTCAAACTCCTTTTAGAGCAATAAAAATAGCAAATCATTCCTATCTCATGGTTTTGTCTCATTTTTGCACTCAATGGTTTCATGTTAAATTGTGATTCAGCTTTTGAATCCTTTGCATGTCCCATTATTGCAAGTGTGTGTGTAGAATTTTCATTGTAATACAAGTTGCACGTTGTATTTAGTCTCAAACCTTCATGCAAATTACTTATGTGTTGCATTGTTTCATCTAAGATTGTGAAAGTTAATGTTTTGAAATCTGACTGTGAAGTTGAGTTAGTAGACAAGTAAAAGTTCAGGTGCATCACCCTTTAGGTGTTAAGATTTTAATTTTCAAAGCTATCCTTCTCCCTTTTCCTCAAAAAATTCTTTAGTTTAGGTGATCTTCTAGGGGAATCAACCCTCTTTGGAGATTCATTATCATCATAAATTACCCACAGCTTGATAATGTTTCCATGTTTCAACAAGATAGTTGAGTCAATCTTAGCTAGGGTGCAATCCTGATTGTTAACACCTATCAAGAACCTGTCCATCTGCAATCTCCTCATCTACCAAGTCTCATTCATCTATTATAGCACAAGCTGTTAGGGCCTCCATAGGATCTCATCCTCATCCAATCGATCGAATTGGACTCTCCAAAAATACAAGTCACCATACTGCCATAGTCACCGCAATGGATAGTTGAAGGCTCAAGGATACCCTAGGGATATCGTGCATAGAAACCATCTCAATCTAGTACATGTGATATGCTCTAGGCACCACACCTATAGAAATGTACAATGTACCATACTGTCAACCTCCCAAAATGAAAAACATCCAAGTTCATAGTACAAATGTGCTAGGATGTTGCTCCCCCAAGAGTATAGGGTCTTGTGTTCTGCCATCCCCTGAATCGTGTGTAATATTCCTCCCTCTAAGTGTTCTCACCATCCATCAGGGATGAGGACTAGTGCTACTATGAACATCATAATGCGCACAACTAGTGGGGCCTGTGAGCATAGAAACATCACTAGATTGATATGTGACCTCACCATACCATCATGCACTAGACCTCCAAGGTAGTACTGTATGTCATATTTCATCTCCTAGAATGATCACTCTACTATGAAATGTACTCTCTCACCCTGAATCAGAACTCAGAGTATGTGATGTACGTCCTCTATTGTAATGGTCATCTCATTGGTAGGAAGATGAAACATGCATGTGTTTGTGTTCCATCGATCTATTAATGCCATCAACATAGGATCGTGGTACCTCATGGGTGAATAAGGTATGCCCAATATAATCCCATAGTCTATAGGATCTTTATATCCTCTATTGAAAGAGTTTGGGCTAGGTCTCAAAGGTGGTTGATCTGTCTACCACCCAAACGCTGTTGTGAATGGGTAGGAATCTAACAAAAAAGAAAAAATATGTCCTATAAGTATTCTAAAATCTTAAATCCTTACATCAAAAATAAAAAATAGTGTACTAAAGTTGTTCTAGAAAACTCTCCTAAAGGTCCTAGACACTTTAGACCCCTTTTGGGACACTCTATGAAGAAACAAGACACTTTGGGAAAAAGTGGGACACTTCGCGAACAAAAGGGACACTTTGCAAAAAAAGGGGACACTTTGAGAAAAAAAGGGACACTTTGCAAAAAAAAGGGACGCTTTGCAAACTTTCTTTCAAGGCCCTAAATTAACCTAGAAATGCATACGATCATAAAATAAATGCATAAGGACAAGGCTAAGGTAGAAAAATAAACTCACCTAATGATAATGCTCGTCGTGGGCCACCTGATCTTGCAGGATGTCCAGTCTCACAGGCTCGTAGTCTTGTCAACTCGACATCTCCAATCACTCTTCACCACACTCAAGCTACAAGAAGGTAAATGACAAAATAGTTAGAATTTACTCCACTTTTTACTCTTATATATGTTAAAATTAGGTTTTTTACTATATTAGTGTTAAAAAGTTCCCTTCATTCAAACCAACATAATGGGAGCTAGAGAGCTTCATTTTCGATGACGTTTGTTATGTTGGAATTGTATTTCCGCTCCCATTATCATCAAATATCTATCATCATATGGTATGCTACTTGGAAATACCTTGTGATATGACCTACCTTATTTGATGTGGTTAGATGATACCTTTATTCCACCTTCATAAAGCAAGAAAAATCAAGGGGGGCATACATTTACCCTCGAATTTGATTTCCAGAAGAAGCTAGATAAGAGGATTTTTTGGGACATTAACTAACGAATTCATGTTGCAGTATGTGGTTCCTAACGTTGTGATTTTGGAGATAGCTAAACTAGAGGATTCATTCTCTCGTGTTGTGAATGAACCTATATGAGTATCATTTTATGAAATAAAGTGTACTGTTCAGAGTCATTTAGCTTTCATATGCATGTAGAGTCATATGGGCACTAAAGTGGGGGCTAAATGTGGCAACAAAAATTGTACTCCCTTCTTGGAGATAGTACAATTCCTTGCCTAATTTGGACCTATTTTGGTACCCTTGCATTAATTACCCTTTAAATCATCATTTATAAGCCCCTAAGACCCATTATTTTGGATCTCGAGGCTTATTTCAGCTAAAAACCCAACAAAGTCATTTAAAACATCAAAAATCCTAAAAACCCACCTTAAAAAGCTAGGGTGGGACTCATTTTCCACCTTGGGTGAATGAGTCCCCCTAGGTGAGAACCATTCACCACCTTGGTCGAATGAGTCCCATTTGGGGTCTTTTAAAGTTTTGAGCGGGAAAATCACCTTTCTAATTAAAATTTTTGGTTGAGGTCAACCTTTGAGATCTAAATAATGGTAAATTAGGTGTTAATGCCTATATAAGCAAGTTTCTAAGTCATTTTTCTCATCTAAGTAATCTAAGCAAGCATTTTCAAGAGCAAATTCAAGAGACAAGCATCAAGAATCTTCAAGCATTCTCTCACAAGATCATTCAAGTTTCAAAAGCAAGCAAAGTTGAAGTTTTGGAGCAGCATTAAAGTGTTTTTGTAGGTCTCCAAGCTCACTTTCATCCAAGATCTAGCATTGTCAAGGGTTGATCATGGTTGTCTATGGTAAATCATGATGGATTCTAGGTTGGGGAGATGCAACTACCCATCAAGCCAAGCCTAAGGACTTGTTTCCTAAGTGATTCCATCCTCCATTATCACAATACTTTCAGCCTAAGGAAGGTACAAGAATTATTGAGGATCATTTGGGTGATTAGAGGTCTCTCAAAGTGAGTCATTCATTGTCATATTTCCATTCATGCATCTCATTCTTACACATTAGAATAGGGTTGCATCATGTTTCAGATTTCTTAGTCTTAGACACACTTAAGGGTAGGGTTTATGCTCACATCTGCATTCAAGTTCCATTATTTCCACCAAGGTTTAATTACCAAAATAGGGGTTTGACCGAGGAAAACCCCCCATAAGCAAATCAAGTCTATATTTTGTTTTATAGGTATTTTCTCAAATTTGGATCTAAAAATCAATTTGGAAGGGAAGGATAGAGATTGGAGTACAAATCTGAACCTTAAATTCCCAAAAAGTGAAACAAGACAAATTCACCAAAAGTGGCGAATGAGTCCCACTACAAGTGTTTTTCAGAATTTTTTGCAGATTCAGATACCCTTTTCCCCAAAACAAGTTCTTGTGTAGAAATCCAGATTTCAAACTGATTAACCCGGATTGGCGAATGAGTCCCAATAGGTCAAAAAGTTAGATTTTCTAGTGTTTCAGATCTCCTTCCACCCATCTCCATATTTCTAGGTACACACAGTCCTTTCTGCAGCTTTATGTTTTATTTCATTTGCATTTATAGGTCATTTAGTGAAGCTTTGTATTGAATTAGGGTTTTGCATTTCATCTTATATTATAATTTGCATTGCATTTTTCTTTCCAAGTTCTTACTTGGTGGTGAACCCCTTATTAGTTTACATTCATCCCCTAGGACAACCCTATTGCAAGATCTCTTTCTCCTTTGCATTGAGATCTCTAGGGTTATCCTTAAGTGGAATATTTTGAAAGTGGGTGTGCTCTATGTCCTAAAACATATGATAGCACTCATCCCCCATTTTTAGAGGTTCTAGATTGTAATGTGCTTTATCTTGGAATGCATCATTGGATTCTTTGAGATATTTATGGCACTGGTGTTATCACAAAGAATAGAAGTAGGTTCATCAAACTCAATCTTCATCTCTTTAGGTTTTATTTTATCCACAATACTTGAGTGCAACATGATGCTACAACAATGTATTTCACTTTTGTTGTAGATAATGAAACCGAGTCTTATTTCTTGCTCAAACAGGACACCAAACTATCACCAAGAAAAAAATGCTCCACCACTTATACTCTTTTTCTCATCGATGCTTCCTACCCAATCTACATTTATGTATGTAGTTAAAGTGAAATTTTCATTCTTTGGATACCACAGGCCAAAATCTAGTGTAGCCTTCAGATATTTGAATATCCTCTTTACTGCTTTGACATGAGTTTCCTTAGGTTTTTTCTAGGATCTATATACCATTCCAAATACTTTCATTATATCTAGTATAGATGTTGTCACATACAACAAACTAACAATCGTAGATCTATACAAAGTTTGGTTTTTCAGAGAAAGTCCATCATCTTTACTCAACTTACACCTAATAACCATAGGTGTACCCACTGGTTTGTAGTCTTTCATCCTAAAATTTCTTAGCATATCTTTGATGTACTTGTTCTGAGAAATGAATATGCCTTTGTCTGATTGTGCAATCTGAAACCCAAGGAAGAAAGATAATTCACCAAGCATTGACATTTCAAACTCACTTTGAATTTCCTTCTAAAACACCTTGCACATGTCATCACTACTATCACCAAAGATGATATCATCTACATAGACCACAACTATCAATAGTTGATGTCTTTTGGTTTTATGTACAAATTACTATCTGCACTTCCTCTCTAGAACCCTTGTTTCTTCAAGTACCCATCCAACCTTGAATACCAAGATATGGGAGATTTTTTGAGTCCATAAAGGTCCTTCTTCAATATACATGCATAATTCTATTTGTTTGAACATTGAAGCCCTTCTGGTTGTTCAATGTAAACCTCTTCTTCTAGTTGTCCATTAAAAAATGTCGACTTAACATCCATCTAGTATACATTGAAATTCTTGAATGTTGAATGAGCTAAAAACCTATTGATAGCTTCCAATATTGCTACCATAGCAAATATCTCTTCAAAGTCTATGCCTTCAACTTGAGAATATCCTTTACACGCAATTCCAACCTTCTTCCAAATTACCTCATCATCTTCATTTAGCTTGGTTTTGAAAAACCCACTTGGTTCCAATGGCATTCTTACCTTTAGGTCTTGGGACCAGTTCCCAAGTTTCATTTTTCTTGATTTGATTCAATTCTTCCTTCATGGATTCTATCAAACCTATCTCTTTGCTTTCTTCCTCATAGGATATTGGCTCTATCTTTGATAGTAATGCAAAGTGTACTTTCTCATTTGCCTTCTCAATTTTTTTTAAGGTCTAAACTCAACTATTTTTATCTCCTATAATCTAGTCTTCAAAGTGATTCTTCTAAACATATTTTTTTAGTCTTTGTAGCAAATTTTGAATCGTCATCACTGTTATGAATTGGTTCTTCGTCATCTTCAAATTTTTGAGTACCAATAAATTGAATAGTTTCATCAATTATTACATTGGTGATTTCCACAATCTTCTTTAGCATTTTATTGTAACACTTGTATAATTTACTATTCAAAGAGTAACCGAGTAAAAGACCTTCATCAAATCTAGAATCAAGCTTACCCAAGTGTTCATCCCTTTTGATGTAGCATTTTCTTCCAAATATGCTCAAATTTCTCACTAAAGTTGATCTTCCTCTCCACAATTCATATGGTATTTTTTCAGTCTTTGGTTTGATTTGAGCTTTGTTCAAAATATATACAATAGTCTAAACCACTTCTCTCCAGCACATATCTAGTAGATTTTCTTGACTCAACATTGTTCTTGCCATCTCTTGTATAGTCTAGTTCTTCCTTTCTAAAACTCCATTTTATTGTGGATTCTTAGGAGCAAAAAATTTCTTTTGAATCCCATACTCTTCACAAAATTCACCATACTGATCAAAAGTGAATTCTCCACCTCTATCTAATCTCAAAACCTTGATTGTTCTTCTGGTTTCATTCTCAACTAGTGCCTTGAATCCTTTAAACTTCTCAAATGCTTCAGATTTCTCTTTAAGAAAAGTAATCTATGTTATTCTAGTGTAATCATCAATGAGCATCCTGAAATACATGTCTCCTTGTAAACTCTTTATCCTCAAAGGGCTGCACAGACCTATATGGATCAAATCTAATGGTTTTGTTGTAGAATACTCCTTAGCAAGAAATTTTCTTTGTCTATTTTCCTTCATGACATGGTTTACAACTAGTAGATTGAGGCTTCTTAATCTTTGGCATATCCCAAACCATTCCTCTTTATCTAATCTTCACAATTCCATCAAAATTAATGTGCCCCAACCTTCTATGCCAAAGCCAACTTTCGTCTCTCTACATAGTAAGATAGTTTTATTCATTCAACTCAATGAGATGATATATGTCATTTTTTGTCCTACTTACTTCCGCAATCAGTTCTTTGGTACTTAATTTCCTAATTTTATAACCCTCAGCATGTTGGTGTTTCAATTTGTACCTCTAGAATGTGGATTAGAAATAGACAACTATGCATAAATAAACTACTCTTCGAATTAGAAGGGGAAGTTCTCTCTTTGATGATGTTGCTTAAAAGAAAGTAAACTAAAACTAATTTGTCTATCTTTTTGTTCAGCTAAGAGCACAAGGTTATAAAACTCAAGCGTTGTAGCTAAGATTTTCTCTTTTAGAAGTTCAACTACAACTAAGCCTACTCTAATGACATTTCTAATTTCTCAAGTAAATGCAGAGCATGAGAGTTAGAACAAGGAAGGATTCTTTTACATAAATACTTAAATAAAATTTTCTCCCAATGCACATCTACTTACTTTCAATGCAAGATGAAATAGAGATCATATAAGCATAACACATAAAATGGAAATTTGATACATTATACCAGGGAAAAGTAGGCACAAGACTTTATTTCTCAAATCTCAAGAACAAAGATTACACTTTTGGGACAACAGGATTGTAGCAAAATAGGCGTATAGTTTAGTGATCAATCAGAATGCATTGACACAAGACACAAGAACTAAACTATAACTTGTAGCTAAAGAGGCAAAAAAGCTTGCTCTTACACTAAGTGAACATGAAACTGAACAACTTGCAGGGAAAATAGGCTTAGCAATTTTCTATCACAATAATTGTTAAGAAAATAATGGGCAAGGATGCCCTTATTTATACACAAGCAAAGGAGTAGGGAACACTAAAATATCCTTGCTTTTACAACTAATACTTTCCAACATGCAAGCTTTATTTCTAAAACTAAAACAAGATAAGCATCTAACAACCTATGAAAGCATAAAATAGGGAAATGGCAACTATTACAACTTGTTTTTTTTCTCTTCTTTAAAGAGTGGATAAGAATTGAGACAAGAATAGAAAGAAAGCTTGAAGAAAGCTTCTAGATGACCGCTGCTTTAAATCTTGACCACATCCACCAAAAAGCAAGAAACTGCATTTCTATCAGGAGCATCAATACTATCTATAACAAGGTTCCTCTTTTCTAGGATTTCTTCTCCTTCTGCAATTGATCTCAGAAAATCATTGACCTCATTGGCCACTTTTTTTAACCTTTCTGACATCATGGAAATTTGACTCATCTTTCCAACAATAGGATTACCGCTATCACTGCCACAAACAACATTCTGGAACTCGACTTGTACTTCATCAAGTTTTACATAAGAACCATCATCGTGATAATACCAACAAGGGATATCTGAAACAAATTCAGTTATAACTAGAAAGCATCAACAACCCTTTGTATGTATGCAACTAACTCTTCAGATATCCTTTCATAAGTTCTCACCTTGAAGAGGTGACATTCTTTCCATGCAAGGATTTGTCTCTTGTGCTCTCTTGAAACCATTGAGCCATATGTTGTATTCAAATTTGCAATGATGATCTTGTGCCTAGATTTCACCTCTGCTATCAACTTTTCAAATCCTTGAATCCCTTGGCATAGGTCATGGGCATTATACCTTAGTTGATATAGTTGTGAAATAACCTCTCTACCTCTGGTGATGAATTCCTCAATCCAATCTTGCATTTGTCTCCCATATATCACCAACTACCTAAACTATTGTTGATTAGATAGTGTCTCTAGAATCCGGGGCAGCAACTAAGTAGCTTGTGAAGTGTTCTGAACAAGATTCAAAATATATTGCCTAAGTTGCCAAATTTCAGCCTTGAGGGCTGCCTTATCCTCTCCATCTTTAAGCACTCTATCCTAAAGATTTTTTGTTGCAAATTTGAACAAACTCGCATCTACATGCCTAGTTCTTTTTCCAAGATTGGCCTTGACCATGATGAAATCATCAACCTCCACTTCATCAATATTTTTATCTTTAGGAGGCATAGCGATCTCCATAATCATCTCACCATCTGGATTCTTTTCAACGTGAACTTGTTTCTTTTCTTTCTTCATAGGTGCATCTTGATGAATGTTGTCAAGTTCATCAAAGTTTAGTTGATATGAAGGCCTCCTTATCTTCCTTCCTAGGGAGCTCTCAATCCAAGACATGGTGTCTCTACTAGCTTCTCTGGGAGGTTCGGCTACAACTTCATCAACTTCTTCATCTTCTGAATCAATGTCAATTAGTGAAGACCTCAACAATAGTGGAGAATCATGCATCAAAGGGACTTCTTCTTGTGGTGTGGGCTCTTTTGGAGGAACTTTTGTTGCGACTGTTGGCTACTCCTGAAGAATTATATTTGAAAATTCCAACCTTCTCTTTACATTATTTGTTGTTCTACTACCCTTTACACCTTCTTGAGGATGACTTACAACCTTCATCTTTGGTTCTACTCTAGAAGAAGAAGGAAGAGATGATTGTATTCTTGGCGGCTTTTCTACTGGAATATCCTTCTTCCTCTTGAGGCCTAAGATCTTGATGTTCTTAATGACTCATCTTGTTCTTTCATCCACTGAGATGCATTCTTTATTGGCCCAATTGACTTGTGGAAGAGGTTTTTTGCTAAATTTGATTTCAAGTGTACGTTAGAAGAAGTACATCTCCATCATCATCGAATAATCCCTCAATATATTCTGACAAGAAATCTTCCATCTGATGGAGTGTAAGCCTACTATTACTGTGCCTCCGTACCTCAAACTCCTTTCTGCAATTAGCCCAAAAATATTCAAGTGCAGGCACATGAGCATAGTTCTGACCAAGACAGGATGCGAAGACACCATGAGGGTCGTATGATCGTTTCTCACTAAATGGCTTGAGACCAAAATTAGACAACTCATCACCCATTAACTTAGCATCCACTGACAATCTACATCTATAGATTCCCAACTCAAATGCAAAACTGATGGCGGGATTCTTTCGATTCCACAAGAAAATGTGAACTTCATATAATTTCCTTAGGAACTCCATGAAAACCACTTCATATAAAGGATATCTTGGCAACATGAGTGGAGCACTTGAGAAGCCATGCACTCTGATGTAACTGAAGGTAGGAAACTAGATGAAACAATCTACCCACTCTGCCATTTCTACCCTGGCAGTTGATGTAATCCATATGTGCAACTCATTGTCTAGGTCTCTCACCGTATGCATTAGGAAAGTGCCATTTACCCTTGTGTAGTCATTTGTTGAATTTGAGAACTCTAGCTGAGGGTAATGATTATACACATGCTACACATCTAGAGTTCCCATAGTTTTCAATCCTGTGAATTTTTCTTGAAAGGCCACAAGATAGAATAGATATGAAATCATGTGGAACTCATGGATTTTGAAGTATTTAGTTATCTAGTGATGAAGACTATCACCAATCAAGGTTGGCCAATCATAGAATTATGTTTTCTTCATGATATGAGCAATGACATAGAACATCCAAGGCTTGAATTTTGTAGCATTTGCTTGACCATTTATTCGGTTGAGTAGGGTGATCATTATTGCAATCTCATCCTTGAATTCTCCATGCCCGACATTCCTTGGAAAATTTTTATGTTTTTATTTCATCCATTTTTGTGCAACTTTCTTGCGATATTTATCCTTGTGCATGTACCATACCTTTTCAAATTCTTCAAAGGAGATGACAACACTTCCTGACCAAGGTGGTATTGGAAATCATTTTTCAATCATATATGGATTCAGGTTGCAAATCACTCTTCCATCTACTATTTGAATCTCCCATGTGGTTGGATTGTAATGCTTGATACAAGCAATTACGAACTCTAGAGTTTGCACTGAAATGGGAATTGATGTTGCTACAAGTAGCCCAAAATGACCAAGGTGCCTAATTGCAACATTGTCTACATCTTCCAAAGCAAGCAAATTGAACACTGGTTTGACATGATGTAAGTTAATTTCTGTTGTTTTGATGAAATCATGATATAGCACTGTCTTGGTTTTTGAATTCGATGGGAGTGTAATCCATACTAAAAATCTTGAAGATTGATTGTAAACTTGACTATGTTTGGATAAGTTTTCCACAAACCCTAAATTTAGGTTGCTGATTTTTCTTCTTCAAATGGGTAGATTTTTCAAAAAAAATCAGAGATATGGGTTTTGTAGAGAATTTTGTTACAAGAAGACCTAGACCTAGATTGATAGCTGAATGATTTGATGATTTTCCTGAGGTATTTATTGTGAAGCTGGAAGGATTTTGAAGAGATTGATTGATATAGAAAATCCTAATTGCTGGATTTGATACTTCAAAACCCTAAGCGCCTATCTCTTCTTAGGGTGCCCAGAATTCTAGACTTAGAATATTTTCTGATGATTTCATGATTTTCCTTCTGCTTCTTGATTGAGACCTCTTCGTTCAATCTTCAATTATGGATGACTGGTTGATTAGATGACTATGTTGATGGACTTGCTATGGAGCTAAGAATATTATGAGCAACATTGTCTGGGATGAGAAAACCATAATTTCATCATCTGACCTCCTGAAAGACTAGGCGCCTATCTCCTCCTAGGGCTCCCATGCTTGGCAATGTTAGTTTTTATTTTGCAAATTTCACCTTTTTCCTCATTCCACGTGCTTACCATTGTTTTGAATGTTAGAGATGAACTTATTTCTAAGGCATGAGCACCTAGGTGCCTAGACTGGGTAGGGGCACCTGAACTTTCTATAGTTAGCCAAAATTTTGCATTTTTCATGATTCTTCAACTTCCATTCTTCATTCCTCATCCCTCAATCATTTTTTATAGTTTCTTGATCTAAGTAGTGCTTGAGAATCTAAATCTAACACCTAACAGTTGACTGGCCTCCATTAATGACCTTAGAGCTCTCGAAAAAGCTTCTAAAAAAGCATAATAGACCCACTCAGGGTGAAACTGATATTTTGATGATTCTGACTACACCAGCCTAATGAGGAAGTATTTTCAACCAATCAAAATTAGTTTGAACCCTAGTAGCCAAAATTTCTATTTTTATAAAATTTTGCTAGTATCCATTTCAAAAGAAACCCAAAAAAACCCAAAAAAAAGTTCTATTTTTAGAAAGTTTCTAAAAATAGAAAATTTCCTAAAATTTAGGGTCGAAAAACTGAGATCTAGGTTTTGTAGACTTGGTCACTCTGAGCAGACCTAGATCATCATATTTTAAAAAATTTGAGTTTTGACCCTCATGCAAGACATGCAAATCCCAATTTTGACCCTTTTTGACAATTTTGACAAGATTTTTAACCATTACTTCAAAATGCCTAAGTGTAGCAAAAAATTTAATTTGGGGTACAACATTCATCTCTATCTGGGGACCATGTCAAATACATACAACATAGGAGAACCAAATAATATCTATATTTTTAATCATAGACTAGTGCCTTATCCATTGCGTGTCAGAGTCAGCAACATTTGCTAATCACCTATTGCGAGACTTTCCCTAAGTCACCTATGACAGGACTTCCTAGAATCACCTAATAGTTGGATTTCCCTAAAAATCACCTAAAACAAGACGTCTAATCACCTAAAACACCACAAAACTATTATAGAAAGGTGAAACACAACATAACGATCACATCACGGAAAGGGGAAACACATTACAAAAATAGAAAGGAAAAAATTATTTACAAAAATTATTTACTCCACCCCCGAAGGGATGAAATGCTTCAGGTACTGCCCATTGTGTGGTAGAGGGAGGATACTTCCATCTAATCACAAGAGAATATAAGTATTCTCCCATGCAAGCTTGTGAATCTTGAATGGTCCCAACCACAAGGAATCAAATTTTTCGTTCATTCCCTTGGGCTCGTGTCTCTTATCCCACAGTAGGACTTGATCTCCAACCTCGAAATCTCACTGGCAAGATTTCTTATCAAAAAAATTCTTCACTCACTCCTAATGTTGAGTGATTCTATCTACCACCTCCACCCTTTCTTCTTGAAGCTTTGTCAGGTACAAGATGTGCTTCTCAACAGGATCTGCGAACTCCCCATCTTCCACTGTAGAAGCCAGCTGCAAGTCAAACAACTCTAGTGTAATAGGTAACATTTTCTTTGTACCATACATGATGATGAAGGGTGAAGAACCAATGGCTCTCTTGGGAGTAATCCTATTTTCCTAGAGAGTGTCATAGAGTTTCTTATGCCAAGTTCATTGACTAGAATCAACTAACTTGCAAATTATTGTGACTATGTTCTTATTTGATGATTCAGCCTATCCATTACCCTGAGGGTAATAGTCTAATGAATGTGATAGAGTGATACTGTGATCAAAATAGAACTCCAGATATGAGAAACATGTTGCATTATATATCACAATTTCACAAGGCACCTCGCAGCGTGTAACAATATTTTCCTTCAAAAAGTCACACATGACTTTAGACATAGCCCAGTTGGTAGGAATAGCTTCAACCCATTTGGTGAAATAGTCTATGGCTATGAGGACATAAATATGCCTCTTGCTCGAATGTGGGTTGATCGGGCCAACAAAATCCAATCCCCATTGCTGAAATGGGGTGTCTAAAACAACTGGCCTTAGAGGAATGGCTGCCAACTTCATCTTTCCAACAAACTACTGACACAACTGACATATGTGCACCCATTCATATGTGTCACGAAACATATTTTTCCAAAAGAACTGTGCTCATAGGATTTTGAATGATGTAACCCTGGAAGAAAAGTGGCCACCGCATGCTTTACTATGAAAAGCTTCCAACAAACATCATTGTTGGTCTTTGTTGATGCACAAAAAAAATGTTTTGTCAAGCCCTCGCTTGTACAAAACGTTATTCACAAGCACATAATTATGCACTTTCAACTTTAGTGTTCTCTTTTGTTGTTTATCTAGGTGTCTTGGGCATTCACCATAAGTCAGGTAATACCATATCTCAATGAACCATTCTCCCATGGACTTAACAAGTAGGACCATAGGAAGATCCTCTTTATCTTTAGATTCAATTTTAGGTACACCTTTGTCTTGAAGCTTCTTATCACCATCTTTTGCTATCAACTCACAAAGACCTCTCCCGCAAACGAGTTTGGTCAGCTTGATCTCCAAGTCGTACTATTCCACTCTTGTGAACTAGTTTCCTCTCTTTGTGCCCAGCTCCTATTGAGTTAGCACACTTTTAACAGTTGGATCAGTGACATATACATTTGTGTGGATTCAATATATAAAATCTGAAATTCTTTATGGCTTAGACCATTGCATATGCATTCTTTTCAATCTGAGAGTATCGTGACTCACTATCTTTGAAACTATTGCTCATGAAAGTTATTGGTGACTCAAATATCCAAATGCCAAATCCATGGCTCTCTAAAATGTAGCACTGGCATTGATGAAGCTGAAGGGCATTCTTTCATATGAAAATGTACCCCATGGGGTTGTGAACATCATCTTGCACTAATCTTCTTTAGCCACTGCAATCTAATTGTATCTAGAAAAACCATCCAATAAAGACATCTCTGAACAAGTAACCGTCTGCAAGGTATGCTCCATGATTGGAAGAGGATAATTATCCTTGAGATAGGATTGATTCAAGTTCCTGAAATCTACAAAAATTTTGATTTCTCCACTCTTCTTTCGTACAGGAACTATGTTATACACCCAAGTGGAGTGATGAATTGGAAAGATGATTTTCACATCCACCATCTTCTAGATTTCTGCATAGATGGTATCTTGAATTCACGGATTGTAGTGTCTTTGTTTTTTCTTGAAGGACTTTGCTTCAGGTTTAAGATGAATTGTATGAGATAATTCTCTTGGTATGAAAAATTTCAAGTCTTCATAGGACTAGATGAAGACATCTTGGTATTGTTTGAACAGAGAGATAAACCTCTCACTTTCCTCTATAGTGCAACATGTACCCAAATTAACAAGCCAAGGTTTTTCATTTGTACCAATATTTACTTGAGGATACTCAATAGAGGTTATATCTCTTGATCTCTTCTTCTCTTGAATGCATCGGTCATGCCTGTCAAAAATATTCTCCAAGGAAACCAAGCCCTTGGTAATTTAATTACCTTTCAACTGGATGATGCTTGTATCTGGCTCTTCTAAATTTTCTTTATCTTCAGCAACCTTTGGCACATCAAAGACTTTAGTTACTCATTCTCTAAAAGAAAATGAACTTCCCTCAAAGAAAAATTCTTTGAAATTATCTCCCATAACAAGAAACTCCTTAATGTGGTCATCGTCATCAAAGACTTGCCAGTTATCACAATTATCAGGTACAGTTAGCCTGTATATAAGCTCAATGGCAAACACATTCTGACAAAAATAAAAATTTGGCATGAAAAGTGATGCTAATACCGCAAGGGCATCTGCTCGGCTATTGTGTGAATGTGGAATGTACTTGATTTCAAACGCTTCAAACCAATCTATTGCATTCCACAACCCTATTTCTGTAATGTCGGAGATGGTTTTCTTTTACTATGAATTGGTCTCTGACCTGCTTCACAACTAGCTCCACATCACCTTACACTCTAAGTTGTTTGATTCCCATATCCTTTGCATTTCTGAGACCTAGTAAAAGTTCCTCATATTCCATCATGTTTTTTGTGAACTCAAATTGTAAGTGATATGCAAATGGATATAACTATCCTTCAGGAGAAATTATTACAACTCCCACACCCGAACCGGTAGTAGAACAGTTGCCATCAAATTTCATAGTCCATAGCGTAGGATCATCTACTAATTTATCCATGGAACATGCAACCTCTTGACTTTCTTCAGGTGTCTCTGATAGCATAGTATAAGTACAAAGTCTCATTTCCTGATATAAAACTTGAGCTTGAGGATCTTGAGACTTCACCATAGAAAATCGAGACTTGGGCTCTGGTTCCAACTTGAATGTGCCATTCTTTAGTGGAATATTCACATAAGACCAATCCATTTTTATCTCTCCATTGAGGTCTTTGCAGAAGCTTATGCTCAATAGCATCCCATAGCTAGCTAGAATGTTAGCTACCAAGATAGTCATCGTGATCTTTTTCTCAGGACAGGCCACCAACCTCACTTGAGCATCCTTCAATTATCTGACCAATGGTACCAACTTCGACTCCAATGAATAACATTTGTATTTTGTCTTGGTGCACAAAATTCCTAGTGCATTCATCACTTGTAGAGGCATGAAGTTGTTTGAGGCTCCTGAATCAATGATACAATTGCTCAATTTGAAACCCCATATATACAAAGAGATATAAAAGGGTTTAGGATTTTCTTCCACTAACACGAATGATTCTAGCAATGTGGGTTGTGCAACCATATTCTTCTTCACAACCTTAAGAAGTCTATCTAGTTGTTCTAGATGATCTTGGAGATATTCCAATTGAGAAATCTACACTTTTTTCTTCATCAGGGATTCTACAATATCAAAATTTGCTAAAGATGAGTCTTTAGCAATTTCTTCCACATTCTCCTAAGAAGGTTTGGGAGTGGAAGTAGAAGCTACTTCTTTTCCTTTTTCTTTTTCTTTTTGTGCCTTCAATCTCTCTTCTTCTTCTTCTTCTTTCTATGCTTTCATATGTTGAGCTCGTGTAAACAAAGGTGTTGTGAAATTTTTCAGGATTTACTACAAGAGAGTATTGATGGGGATCTTCTTCTTCTTCAATATCAGATTCAATTTCAAGGTATCTCGTTGTGGAATCGCCATTGAAGTTGTCCAATTGTGGGAAGACAACATTGAAACTTGGAGTTGGTACGAAACTTGGACTTAGTGCAACTTTAGTGTATCCCATTATTTGATTCATTCTTAATTTTTTAGGACATGTGGAGCCAGTATGTTTAGTGATATCATGAAAAGAACAAAACACTGTGTGTTGGGAAACATCAATTATCTGCTTCGGTGGGGCTAGTTTCATTTTCCAATAATTGTAAGGTTGAAAGTTATTTCTCCTTAATTGGTACGACTGTTGAGGTTGATATGATTGCGGTGCAGGCAACGTAAGTGGTGCAAGTTGAATAGGAAATGCAGGCTAAATGGGCAACTGCCTCTTTAGAATAGTCATTTCATTGGAAAAATTTTGTAGCAGTGGGTCTGTAGAACATTGAACCAAAGGCCTGATAGCATCTCTCTTCATCTTTCCAGAAGTAATCATGTTGTCCTTGATCTCTATAGCACCTTGTTGTGCATTCTCTAATTTTGTTTCATTAGTTGATTTCAGGAAAAAGGCTATCTTAGATGGAAGAGCGTTGATGAAACTGCTCAATAGGATCTCAGGTGATGGATTGAGTGTTTGTGAAAGACATGTGACTAGGCGATTAAACCTTTCCACAAACTCTCTCATGGGCTCATTGACCTCATTGACCTAGATTAAACCTGAATCTAGGTGATTGAACCATTTGGCTACATTTCCCACAAGGGTCTCAACAAATATATGCACAACAATGTCTTCATGAGCCACATGCAAAATAGCGCAAGCCATTGAGAAGGATGACATATGATCATCAAGATGTTGATTTCCATCATTGTAAAACCATGGAAGGTGCTTTCTTGACCCCTTGGGTAATTCATGATTTTCTGCCAAGGCCAAAGGTCCAATTTGATCACCCCAAGGTAGTGGGATTGCTCATCTCCGATTGTGGTTATTATTGTTATTGTTGTTATCACTCATCGCTTCTGGTTGGACTATAGGTTCTTCTTGCTTGACTTCAAATTCTTCTTCTTTGACTTCAGGTACACTGTTGAACTCAGGGACTATGTTGGATGGCTCTCCAAATTTAGTAGGGTGTGTTTTTGGAAAGAAAGGATTTGTATCAGCATCTCCTTGAAAGAGAGGATTTTTTCTCCTCGTATAAAATTTATAAGCCAGGATTGTCTAAACCCACACAGGAGGTGGCAATATAGGTCTTTCGGTTGCAATATCGACTTTCCTTTCTTCTTTGCCTATAATGGTAGCAACATTTTTCCACTGAGCAAGAGTTTCATTCTTATAAAATATGAAACTCCTCAGGCTGCTAATGATGTTTGCTTTCTCTCCTTCAATTATCTCAAAATTTGACTAGATAACTAGAGGTGTAAGATCAGGTTGTTGAACTAGAGCAGTAAAACAATAGAGTCATTCTCGTAACATAAAGCATAAGATTTCTTTGAATATTTATGCCTCGTACCCCATGGAGGGTGCCATAAATCTATTGGCATTTTAATTTGCACCTTTCGAATGCAAATTAGAAATGGACAACTATGCATAAATAAACTGCTCTTCAAATTAGGAGGTGAAGCTCTCTCTTTGCTAATGTTGTTGTATAGGCATAAAATTGTACCCCTTGCAATTTCACATACATTCTTACATCTGCTTTAGTTTCCACTCCCTTAGCATCTTGAGTAGGCTCATTTTAACCCTTGCATCAACCTTTCTCCCTCTCAGGATACTCCAGCACCCCTTTTCAGCAGCCACACTCGCGTGTTAGCTTTTCGTTGAACTTAGCGATTTTTTTGTTTGTGTTGCTTTGAAGCGTGACATGTTTAGACACTAGCATAGTGCATATACATTTGTGTAGTGCACTAGCGTCCTAGAACATTTCAGTGTTCAAATGACCATTTCCATGCATGTTTCCCACTTGTCAACGAGTTTTGTCGGTGGTAATGGATGGGAACGCCCAAAAACAGCTCAAGAAGCTTATTCTCTCTCCTTAAATGTCATCTTTTCACCTCATTTGGAGGATCTTCTTCCTCTAAGTTCTTCCAAGTCTTGTTGGAACTTCTCTTGCTTCATTCTACCTTTTAGCCTCACTCCATCACTTGCTTGCTCAACTTCATGTAGCTTGTTGTAGTAGCTTCAAGCTCTCTCAAGCTCCCTTTACAACTCTCTTTGCAGCTATATTTCCCTTACTTCATGCTTGTGAGCATCCTGGGATTCCATATCCCCTAATATTCACATACTTACTTGGTTATACAGGTTCTCCTCCTCAAGCAAGGCTTTCTTTTATCACCTCTTTTGTGATACGGGTTCTCCTCGAGCAGGGTTTGCTTTTATCACACGCTTATTTGGTGGTGTGGGTTCTACTCCTGAGCAGGTTTTTCTTTCACCACACACTTTTTTCTTTTCTCTTCTCTCTTTATCTTCTTGGTTGTCCATGGAGGTGGGAACACCAAAACGGGGGTTTGACTGAGGTAAACCTCTATACAGCCCCAACACTTTCTCCAGATATCTTACAGACATAGGTGTTGAAGACATTCGTTTGGTGGAGGCTTAATCACTTGCATGGTTGTAAGCATCTCTTTCCTTTCTTCTCTTTATCTTTACCATTTCTATTTCGCTTTATCTCATTTCTATCACTTTCTATTGCTTTATCACATTATGTCATGTTACCACATTTTGTCAGTTCTCAGTAATCAGATTATTAGTAGTTACTTAGCTATTTTTTGTGACATTCTCACTTTCTGGTCCGTACGAGACGCCAACCCGCCTCCGAGACACCTGTGTGCCACGTTGACTTCCATATTCTGTGTTGTCATCCTTTGGCCGAGAGCTCATCAGTCTGTCCAGAAAATATTCATCACCTACTCTTTCTAATTTCGAAACTCTTGTTGTTCCTGAGGTAGTTTAGGGTAGTTTGCCCCATGAGGCTCTCTGAATGAAGAGAACTCATGAGTAGCGAATCCCCCTCTTCTACATTTTGGTGAACCCAACATGAAGCGGGTACTTTTCAAAAAAAAAACTAGGAATTTATTTACCCCTACTTGTTGGGGTCATAACTTTTGACTGGGTGCTCGGAATTCAAAACCGTTTGCACCGTTGGAAAGGTCTCCTAGAGAACTAGTGCAGTCCCTAAAATACCAGTTCCTTCAACAATCAAATTTTAGGGACCAATGTAAGTTCCAACATCAAATTCCGCTTCGAAGACCTCTAAAAACATGAATTACTAGAACATAGAAAATACTAAGAAAATTGTAATGAATTTAATATCTTCTTTTCTTAGTTTAGTAAATGATTTTGTTCAAAATTTTAATGATATTCCATTTCATGCATGTGATGGTGACTTAGCTTTTCCCATGTCACTTGGTATCTTTGGTCCTTCTCACGAGATTCCTCTTGCTTCTGAGGATATCTTGTCGCATGAAGATGAAATCATTGATACCTTTCTTAATGTTACTTTACCTTATCTTCATTCCAATGCACTCTCTTCTAGAGATGACACATTTTTGAATGATGAAACTTTTATTCATTCCAATGCACTATCTTTTGGAGACATTGCATTGATGAATAATGAATCTTTTCCTTCCAATGCACTCTCTTCTAGAGACATTGCATTTGTGAATGATGAATCTCACCTTTGTTCTGATGCACTCTTCTCTAGAGATGCTGCATTAGTGAATGATGAACCTCCTTCCACATCTGATTCTCCCTGGATCGATGTTGATAGTGCTTCTTTGGATAATTATTCCACATTTGATCCTGTTTGGATCGATGTTGAGAATATTTCTTCAAATAATTATCCTAGTAGTTGTGATGATTTTGTAAATGTAATCTACATCTCTGTTGCCCCTCAAAGTCCAAAGAGACCAGTCATTTACGTGACTCTAGCTAGTCCTTCTCCTAAAAGGATTTGTTCTATTGATGGTGTTCCATTTGATGGTGGTTCTCCTTATTTTTCTAAGGCTCCCTCTTATATAGTGGTAGCCTGTGCTTATGAAAATAGTATGAATAAACAACCAAGCCTTCTTCAAGCACCTAAACCTATGACTAAAGCACCTAGTGATCATGATCTTATCGAGAAACCTTGGGTTCCTCTAGATAAGATATCACTATGGGAATTGCTTTAGTCTACTCCAGTTTATCAAGGTATGCTTTAGGAAGCTTTGCAAAATATCCTCTTGCCTTCTTCTGCTAGTTCGATGGATGCTAATGCATTGATGGTGTATATTTGTGTGGATTCACCGAATATTACGTTCTATCTATAGGAACTCCCACCTCCCGAAGTACAGAAGCAAGTGGATCCTCTAATGATTATTGTTAATATTAATAAAATTGGTATTAGACGTACTCTTGTTGATACCAGTTCGACGCTCAATGTATGCAGCATTGATCTATTGCCTAAGATTAATATTGATTTGTCTTCTCTTAATACTTCTATTATTATTCATTGGTTCGATAATGTTGGGCGACAAGCTTTAGGTACAATAGTATTACCTTTGTAGCTTGGACCCGTTACTATACCTACCCTTGTATATTTCATGGAAGAAAAGCTACCTTACAACCTTCTTCTTGGTAGACCATGGATTCATGCTATGGTGCAGTCTCGTCTACCTTGCATAAATCTATTAAGTTCATTTGTAACAATAAAGTAGTCACAGTCAAGGCTAACCTTGAGGCTATGCACTTATGTGAGATGGTAGCTGTCGATCAGATTTCAATTGTGCCTACTCTTATTCCTTTAGTATCTTCTAATGTGTCGATGTCTACTCTAGCAGTACCTACTACAAAGGGTACTCTTGAGATAAATGTCCCTGAGGAAGATCCTTCTGAAGCGAGAAATATTAAGTCTACTCCTTCATCTACTTCTCAAAGGAATGCATTTCTTGGTGACGATTGGGGTTTCATAGACTCCTTCATTCAAGAATATAAAGTTGACTTGATCCACTTAGATCTTTTGATAACATCATCCACACCCACTATCTAAGATGATTATTCTTTTGTATTGCGAGATGGTGTGAGCACAAATTGTAATGTTCTTAGTGTTGATCCTCCTTCTGAGGAAGATGATTACGATTTTTCTAAGGAGGATAACGTTGATAATCTTGTTAATAAGAATGATGGTGATCCCATAAAGGAGTGTGATCCCCGTTGTTGGGACAATGCTCTTTATGAGGATCCTCCTTTTTCAAGATCTGCAAACACGTTATGGCCTTGACTTTAAGCTTGTTTCTAAATATGTCTATGAGCATAAAGGTTGTGGGAATAATGAACAAGGCATTCAAGTCCCTATAGAATTTAAACCCCATAAGCATAATTTGGGAGTTGGTTGTTCGAAAGAATGATCTAAACGGAAGCCATGGTTGAGTGACATGAATTCTTCTCAACTCTGTCCTATTGAAAAGATTCTTCCCCCATTGTCTTCTATCTTTGTTCCTTCTTTTTCTTGTGAGAAGTCAAACCCTTCTCCACAAGAGAAAGGGTTGCTTCCCACTCCTCATCCTTTATTTGAGCAAGAGTGTATTTTTTTGTGGCTTCTAAAAGCCTGCTTGATCACTCTTCCTTCTCCTACACATAAGAAGTCTCATAAACATCATAAACATCCTTTCTGTGCATACCATCGAGTGCTTGGCCATTCCAATAGCGAATGTAAGGCCTTGAAGGAAAAAATAAAACAACTTTGTGATTCAAGTGCCATCAAACTCTCGTTTGATTGATGCACCTACCTTTTCTTTGCTTGACAAGTGATATCGAGGTTTACCTCTATCCTGTTCTAAGAATCTTGTATAGTTTTCCTCCCCTGTATGTTGGGGGTAGCGATAACTTGTTCTGGAGATGTGTTTCCATCATAAAGGACCCCCTCTGTTCTTCGCTATATCTTTCAACCAAAGCATCCCTTGAATGGACCCCTCTTCCTTTTGAAGGGTTCCCGAGGGACCCCCTTTGAAAGCTTTTCTCTTGAGTAAATCATTTGTGTCTAACTTGGGGGCAACCTGACTAGACCTATTTCATACATTCACATCTAGCTTGGGGGAAGCTCGACTAGAATTGTTTCATTTCTTTGTGTCTAGCTTGTGGGTAGCCTAACTAGACCTCGCTTCTCAAACAACGCGTCCCTTGAGTGGACCCATCTTATTTTGAAGGGTTCCTAAGGGATCCCTTTGAAAGTCTTCCAACTTGACGATGGTTTGCATGATTGTCTACTTACTTGCTCTATAGGACCGAGAACCTGTAGAGCTCCTTTACATTCTTATTGGGTGATATGGTTTTTCCTCCTTGAGCGGGGATTTCTTTTATCACCTATATTTGGTGATACAGGTTTTCCTCCTTGAGCAGGGATTGCTTTTATCACCTATCTTTGGTGATACGGGTTTTCTTCCTCGAGCGAGGATTGCTTTTATCACCTACATTTGGTGATATGGGTTTTCCTCCTTGAGCGGGGATTGATTTTATCACCTATATTTTGTGATATGGGTTTTCCTCCTTGAGCAGGGATTTCTTTTATCACTCTTGCATTCATTTCATTTTTATATCTCTCAACTTGTGTATACTAGATCGAAGATCTACATCTTCTTCATCTTGAGTATATGCCCTTCCTTTCTTCATCTTAGAATTCTTCTATGTCTTAGTGTTTTTAATTTGGGGATGACGCATAGTACTGAGACAACCTTTTACATCAAGGTCTCTTTCACTTTGCTAACTCGAATCCCTTAGCTTTTACATTCTAAAATTGTTGACTGGTAATGGTTTTTCTCGTTTAATGTATTGGTTTTGTAGATCTTTACCCTGGGGGCATGCTTCTGTGGTTTGAAGAATTATTTGCTTCCTCTATAGTATCCTTTTGGCATATGATGTTGTTTATGTTTTGTATATTTCCTTTAGCGTGCATATTAATGTAGATTCATATTCCTGCTAAAGTGGGGGAAAAATGTATAGGCATAAAATTTCACCCCTTGCAATTTCACATACATTCTTACATCTACTTTTGTGTCCACTCCCTTAGCATCTTGAGTAGGCTCATTTTCACCCTTGCATCAACCTTTCTCCCTCTCGGGATGCTCCAACACCTCTTTTTAGCAGCCATTCTCGTGTGTTAGCTTTTTGTTGAACTTTGCACTTTTCACATTTGCGTTGTTTTGTAGCATGACATGTTCGGACACTAGCACAACACACAGACATCTACACGGTGTGCTAGCATCCTACGATGTTTCAACATTCAAATGACTATTTCCATGCATTTTTTCCACTTTTTAGCGAGTTTTGTCGGTGGTAATGGCTAGGAACGCTCGAAAATGGCTCAAGAAGCTTCTTATCTCTCCTTCAATTTCATCTTTTCACCTCATTTGGAGGCTCTTCTTCCTCTAAGTTCTTCCAAGTCTTGTTGGCACTTCTCTTGCTTCATTCTAGCTTTTAGCCTCACTCCATCACTTTCTTGCACAACTTCATGTAGCTTGTTGTAGCAGCTTCAAGCTCTCTCAAGCTCCCTTTACAACACTCTTTGCAACTCTATTTCCCTTACTTCATGCTTGTGAGCATCCTAGGATTCCATATCCCCTACTATTCGCATACTTACTTGGTGATATAGGTTCTCCTCCTTGAGTGGGGTTTGCGTTTATCAACTCTTTTGTGATACAGGTTCTCCTCCTCAAGCGGGGTTTTCTTTTATCACACACTTATTTAGTGGTGCGGGTTCTAATCCTGAGTGGGTTTTTCTTTCACCACACACTTTGTTCTTTTCTCTTCTCTCTCTATCTTCTTGGTTGTATGTGGAGGTGGGCACACCAAAATGGGGGTTTGACTGAGGTAAACCCCTATACAGCCCCAGCACTTTCTCCAGATATCTTACAGACATAGGTGTTGAAGACGTTCATTTGGTGGAGGCTTAATCACTCACATGGTTGTAAGCATCTCTTTCCTTTCTACTCTTTATCTTTACCATTTATATTTCGCTTTATCTCATTTCTATCACTTTCTATTGATTTATCACATTCTGTCATCTTACCACAATTTGTCAATTCTCAATAATCGGATTGTTAGTAGTTACTTAGTTGTTTTCTATGACATTCTCACTTTCTAGTCTGTACGAGACACTAGCGCGCCATGCTGATGTCTGTATTTTTTGTTTTCATCCTTTGGCCGAGAGCTCATCAGTCTGTCTAGAAAATCTTAATGACCTACTCTTTTTTATTTTGAAACTCTTGTTGTTGTTCCTGAGGTAGTTTAGGTCAATTTTCCCCATGAGGCTCTCTGAATGAAGAGAACTCGTGAGTAGAAAATACCCTTCTTCTATAGTTGCTTAAAATAAAGTAAACTAAAACTAATTTTCCTATCTTTTTGTTCAAATAAGAGCACAAGGTTATAAAACTCAAGTGTTGTGGCTGATATTTTCTCTTTTAGAAGTTCAACTATGACTAAGCCTACTCTAATGACATTTCTAACTTCTCAAGTAAACACAAAGCATGAGAGTTAGAAATGAACAAGGAAGGATTCTTTGAAATAAATACTTAAATATTTTTTTCTCCCAATGCACATCTACTTACTTCCAATGCAAGATGAAATAGAGATCATGTAAGCATAACACATAAAATGAAAATCTGATACATTATATTAGGGAAAAGTAGGCACAAGACTTTATTTCTCAAATCTCAAGAACAAAGATTACACTTCTAGGACAACAGGATTGTAGAAAAATAGGCTTACAGTTTAGCGATCAACTAGAATACATTGACACAAGACACAAGAACTGAACTATAACTTGTAGCTAAAGAGGAATGCAAGCTTGCTCTTACACTAAGTGAACATGAAACTAAACAACAACTTGTAGGTAAAATAGGCTCAACAATTTTCTATCACAATAACCGTTAAGAAAATAATGGGCAAGGCTGCCCTTATTTATACACAAGCAGAGGATTAGGGAACCCTAAAATCTCCTTGGTTTTACAACTAAGACTTTCCAACATGCAAGATTTATTTCTAAAATTAAAACAAGATAAGCATCTAACAACCTATGAAAGCATAAAACAGGGAAATGACAACTATTACAACTTGTTTTCTTTCTCTTCTTGAAAGAGTGGATAAGAGTTGAGACAAGAATAGAAAGAAAGCTTGAAGAAAGCTTCTAGATGACTACTGCTTTAAATCTCAACCACATCCACCAAAAAGTGAGAAACTGTATCTCTATCAGGAGCATCAATACTATCTATAACAAAGCTCTGATTTTCTAGGATTTCTTCTCATTTTGCAATTGATCTACTGAAGGAGACTCCCCTTACAAGATAGAACAACAATGCACAACCAGGTTTACAGAACAATAATGATATTTATTACTATTTCGTCATTATAGAGAACATGCCATCTTATGGGCAGACTATTACATACATCTATTGAGTGCAGATCTTAATTCACATTCGACTCTACACTGAATGCTAGCCTCATGCTTCCCCCATGTCCCATACTTGCATTCCTTCATCGTTTATATCTTTCTGAAGTTCTCCAAGTCGGCTTGGTCCTCATGTCATAGTTTCCATTTTGTCCAATCATCATTCAAAGTCTCCAAGTTGTTACATCATAATCAACACTTCCACCAAGTTGGCCAATAGATAGGTATTCCACAAAAATGATGTGGAATACATCGAATATCACTCTGCCAAGTGTCATAACCCAACTTTCCATCTACTGCATTGACCATCATCATTCATCACCTCCATCAGAATATAGCCAAGACTCTAGAAGATCTCACTCTGATTTCCCCATGTCACCTCGATAGCTCAATCAAAACATTATTTGAATGTCGAAGAGACATAGGAAGATGTCACACCAAACCCTGTATGTCACATCAACATCACTACCATCACTCCATTTCTTAGACCTTCCTTGTCAACATTCACAAAAGTCTTTCTGACAAGTTTGAATCTCGTCGACATCTCTCCACCACACTCCATTAGAATGTCATAGAGACATTAGCAGAACTTCCACCGACACCACTTTGTCTCGCTGAACTCCCTACCCAAAGATCCATAGAATTCTGAATGAAGTGTGAAGCATAAGCACCAATGTGGAACTCGATGTAGATGGTGCATACATAATAGAACTAGCCTTTATTGAAATTATAATAACTTAAATGGTTTTTTGATGCAAGATTGCTCTCTAACCCCAGGATGCTCCTGCATTAGACACCCAGGGTAGTTTTGAAAAGAGACTCAATCACTTCTTGGGAGTTAGAGGAAAACCAAGATAGCTAACCTCTGTCTCAGACAACCAAGTTGAATCTTCAACCGGCCTTTCCTTCCACTTTTCCAGGTACTCATTGTACTGCCTATTCCTAGTGCTTCTCCCCACATGACTATCCAAGATATCATTAATTTCTTCCTTTTCTACTACTATTGTTGAAACACTCCACTGTGCCTCTACCAATTCGTGCTCCTTATCTCCTTCATGATACTTTGTTAGATCTAAAATGTTAAATACAAGTGAGATATGAATTCCACTCAGAAAATCAACCTCATATGTGTTCCCTAAATCATTCTTCTTCAAAATCTTACACGGTCTAAACTTCTTCATCTTCAGCTTATTGTATGTGCCAACTGGGAATCTTTCCTTCCACAAATGAACCATGACTTCATCCCCAACAACAAACTCCTTATGCCTTCTTTTATGATCTTCCTTCACCTTATACTTTGTATTCATCTTATTAATATGATCCTTAACTTCTTCGTACACATTCCTTATGTGTTCAGCAAAATCCTCAGCTTCAGCACTAAGTTTTCCTTCCTTACCCATCTTCCTCAATTCAGTAGCAATTCTCAGACTACTCCCGTACACAATCTAGAATGGTGATCTACCAATGCTCCTATTGATAGAATTGTTGTAATAAAATTCCACCTAAGGTAAAATCAAATCCCATCCCTTAGGTCTGTCTCCCGCTAAGCATCTTAGCAAGTTACCCAAACTCCTATTTACTACCTCTGTTTGTCCATTTGTCTATGAATGATGTGTTTAACTAAACTTCAAGCTAGTTTTTAACTTCTTGCACAACGTCCTCCAAAAAACCCAACGAACTTGGTATCTCGGTCTGAAACTATGCTCTTGGGTAGACCATGTAGTCTTACCACCTCCGTAAAGAATAATTTTGCAACATGAATAGCATCACTGGTCTTATGACACAGAATGAAGTGTGTCATCTTCAAAATCTATCCACCACCACAAATATGGAGTCATGACCTCGCTGCGTCCTTGGAAAACCAAGAAAAAAAGTCATGTTGACACCCTCCCATGGCTTCTTAGGTATAGGTAATGGTTGGTACAGTCTAGTATTCTGATTAGTGCCCTTCGTCATTTGACATATTATGCAACCCTATATGAAATTATTCACATCTTGTTGTAGTTGTGGCCAATAATAATGTTCACCAACAATGGCAATGGTCTTATCCTAACCAAAATTCCCTTCCATTCTGCCACTATTCTTCTCTTTGATAAAATTTTCTCTCATCGAACTCCTGGGAATGCATAGTTGATTCTTTCTAAACAACATACCATCTTGAATGGTATAATCCAACCACCTTGTCCTATCCAATGTGACAGGCTCCTTGCAAGCTTTCCAAGCTTTTGTGATATCAGGATCTTCTGGATACAAGCTTGTGAGTTCCTTGAACCTGACAACTTCAAAAAGCATTTCTATTAACAAATTGTGTCTCCTGCTCAAGGCGTCAACAACTCTATTCGACCTTCTACTCCTATGCTTTAACACAAATGTATAACTTTGCAAAAATTATACCCACTTCAAATGCCTTTGGTTCAGTTTTCCTTGACTGTTCAAATACTATAAAGCCTGATGATTAGTAAACAAAACAAATTCTTTTGGCAACAAATAATGTCTCCACTTTTTCAAAGCCTGAATTATGGCGTAGAATTCCATCTCATAAATAGAGTATTTCTTTTTTGCATCATTCAACTTCTCACTAAAATAAGCAATAGGTTTACCTTCTTGACTTGAAACAACTCCAATGGCATTGCCACTAGCATCACAGTCTACCTAAAATACTTTATTGAAATATGGGAGTACCAAAACAGGCTGCTCCATGACCTTCTTCAGCAAATCAAAAATCCTTGCTGCTCTTGTACTCCATTTGAATTATTTTCTATCCCCTCTCATTGCTTCGGTTAGGGGTGCACAAATACTATTGAATCCCTTAATGAACTTTTGGTAAAAGCTAGCTAGACCATGAAAATATATTACCTCGGTAGTGCTCCTTGGCATTGGCCACTCCACAATGGCTTTCACCTTTTCTGGATCCATCTTCAGACCCTCTATTGAGATAACAAATCCTAGATACACCAGTTCATGTTTCACAAAACTACACTTCTTCAAGTTGATCAACAACTTCTCCTCTCTCAGCTTCTCAAAAAAAATTTGAATATGCATCAAGTGTTCCTTCAATGTCTTACTGAAAATAAAAATGTCATCCAAGTAAACAATGACAAACTTACCCATAATTTTTTTCAATACCTCATTCAAGAGTCTCCTGAATGTGCTAGGTGCATTGGTTAGCCCAAAAGGTATGACTAACCACTCGTACATGCCTTCTTTGGTCTTGAAAGTTGTCTTCCATTTGTCTCCTCTAATTCGAATCTGGTGGTAACCACTCTTCAGATCAATCTTCGTGAAATACTCAACCCCGCTTAGGCAATCCATATTTTCATCTATCCTTGGCAATGGAAATCAATACTTGATTGTGATCTTGTTGATGGCTTTAGAATCAGTACACATTCACTATTTTCCATCCTTCTTGGGTGTTAGTACTCTAGATACTGTACATGGACTCAAACTCTCCCTAATTAGTCCCTTTTGCAACAACTCTTGCACTTGTTTGTTCAACTCTTCACTCTCCACTAGAGTCATTCGATGGGCTGCCTTATTTGGAAAACTAGATCCAAGAATTAGATCCATCTGATGACTAATCTTACTTACTGGCAGTAACCCTTCAAAAACATCATCAGAAAAAATACTCTGGAATTCATCTAGCAAACCACTCACTTCTATAGGAACTTCACTACTAACTTCCTTTTTTAGTTCTAGGAATTAATGTAAAACACATGTGTTCATGTCTCATACCCTCTAGGAATTTCCTTCCTTCAACCAAAAAAATTCATGCATTGTTGCATAATTTTTCATCTACTTCCTTTAGAGGCTTCAACTTATTTCAAACTCCATCCTTCATTAGTGAATAAGTGTTCGCGTGTCCATCATACACTGCTCGTCGATCAAACTTCCATGGTCGACCCAACAACATGTGACAAGAATCCATGGGTATCACATCACACAAAACCTCATCCCTGTAGTTACCAATTTTGAATTTTATCACCTATATTGTTCATTGACCAGGACCTTTTGATCCTTCTGCAGCCATGCAATGGGATATGGACTCAGGTTCCTTCTCCTTTCCAACTGCAATTTGGTGACCATTCTTACGACACTAGATTTTCAATGGTACCTCTGTCAATGATGACATTGCAAATATTTCCTTCACACCTACAACGCATGCAAAACAAATTCTTTCGCTGGTCGGGCTCCTTCACTTCATTCATCAAGGCCCTTCTGACAACAAGGAACTCACCCCTTTCTGCATCTTCAGACTGTGAGGACCAAGTGTTTTCATCTACATGGGCTACTCGTGCCTTGCCTAAAGGCCTCTTTTTTCTCTTCTCTTGGTGTTGTGGGAATTCATATGCCCTATGTCCCTCTTCACCACATTGGAAACATGTTCCTCTGAAACCTCCTCTTCCTAGTCTGTGCCCAGACCTTCCTCTGCCTCTTCAATCTCCACTATTATGATCATGAGGCTGATATGAGTCATGTCTTTGCTACTCTTAATTGGTATTGGATAATTCACCCTTCTTATAATCGCCACCTCAACCTCCATATGGCCATTTACCAATATTTCCACCTCGACCTCCACCTCTTTTATTACTTTCAAACCTCTTGTTTAGTCATTCTTCAACTTTTAGAGAGAACTGATAAGCATCCTCAATTGTTGTCATTCTTACTAGTGCCAATTCCTCATGTATACTAGGCTTCATCCCATTGACATATTGATCAACCTTCTCTTTGTTCACCTCTGAGTATCTAGTTTGAATCAAAACCTTGTGAAATTCCTTTGTGTATTCTTTCACCATCCTCGTTCCTTGTCTTAGACTCTGCATTTTTTTTTAGCAGCTCCAATTCATAATCTACTGGCATAAACTATTTCTTCAATTTTCACACCATTTTGTCCCATCTAGAAATTCTATCCTTTCCTTGTCTCCCTCTTTCTAGCTGGACCTCTTTGCACCAAATACTAGCATGGCCCTTAAACTTGGTCTTTGCAAACTTCACTCCATGAGGATCTTCAATCTCCTCAAATTCAAAAAATTCTTCCATATCATTAATCCAGTACATCAATTCTTTTGGGTTCAGGCTCCCACTAAAAGTTGAAACTTCCATTTTTAGTTTCTTTCCTAGATATTGCTCTTAGCAATCTCAGATCTCCAGGATCTACTTGATCCTATTCTTCCCCTTCTAATTCCTCTTATGTTTCATCATCATTGCCATCTCTTTCTTGATATTCTCCTCTTCATCTTTGAACCTCTTCTTACAAGGTTTGCATTTACCTTATGAGAGCTCTGATTTTGTCTCTCGATGGATCTCTTCCTCCACCACCTCTACCTCTACCTCTACCATGCTGGGCCATTCTTGGAGGAATTTTTTTCTTAACCAACACTCATAAGTCCTGCCACAACTACCTCACGTTCGACACTCTGTTACAGACTCAGGAAATCCTGCTCTGATACCACTTGATGAAGGAGACTCCCCTTACAAGCTAGAACAACAATGCACAACCAGGTTTGCACAAAAAAAATATCTTTATTACTAGTTCATCATTATAGAGAACATTCCATCTTATGGGAAGACTATTACATGCATCTGCTAAGTGCATATCTTAATTTGCATTTGGATCTACATTGAATGCTAGCCTCACACTTCCCCCATGTCCCCTAATTGCACTCCTTCGTCGCTTATATCTTTCTCAAGTTCTCCAAGTTGGCTTGGTCCTCATGTCATAGTTTCCATTTCGTCCAATCATCATTCGAAGTCTCCAAGCTATTACATCATAATTAGCGCCTCCACCAAGTTGGCCAATAGATAGGTATTCCACAACAATGATGTGGAATACATTGAATATCTCTCCACCAAGTTTCATAACCCAACTCACCATCCCCCACGTTGACCATCATCATTCATCACCTCCATCAGAATATCACCAAGACTCTAGAAGATCTCACTCTGACGTCCCCATGTCACCTCGATAGCTCAATTAGAACATTATCAGAATGTTGAAGAGACATAGGAAGATGTCACATCAAACCCCATATGTCACATCGAAATCCATATGTCACATTGACATCACTACCACCACTCCATCGATGAGATCCGCCTTGTCAAAGAGACATTAACAAAATTCCTATCAACAAGCTTGACTCTCATCGACATGTCTCCTTCGCACTCCATCAGAATGTTGAAGAGACATTAGCAAACTTCCACCAACACCACACTGTCTCGCCGAACTCCCTGCCCAAAGATCCATAAAATTTTGAATGAAGTGTGAAGCATAAATGCCAATGTGGAACCCGATGTAGACGGTGCATACATAACCAGGCTAGCCTTTATTGAAATTACAATAAATCAGATGGTTTTTCAATGCAAGATTGCTCTTTAACACTAGGATACTCCTGAATCATGATCTCATAAAATCATTGACCTCATTGGCCACATTTTCAAACCTTGCTAACATCATGGAAATCTGACTCATCTTTCCAACAATAGGATTGTTGTTATCACTACCACAAACAACATTCTAGAACTTGGATTTTACTTCATTAGGTTTCACGTAAGAACCATCATCATGATATTACTGACAATGGATCTCTAAAACAAATTCAATTATTAACTAGAAATTATCGACAACCATTTGTCTATATGCAACTAACTCTTCAGATATCCTTTCATAAGTTCTCACGTTGAAGAGGTGACATTCTTTCCATGCAAGGATTTGTCTCTTGTGCTCTCTTGAAACCATTGATCCATATGTTGTATTCAGATCTTAAATGATGATCTTGTGCCTAGGTTTCACCTCTACTATCAACTGTTCAAATCCTTGAATCCCTTGGCATAGGTCATGGGCATTATACCTTAGTTGATATAGCTATGCAAGAACCTCTCTTCCTCTAGTGATGAATTCCTCAATCCAATCCCACGTTTGTTTCCCATATATCACCAACTACCTCAACTATTGTTGATCAACTAGTGTCTTAGAATTTGGGGCAGCAACTGAGTATCTTGTGAAGTGCTATGAACAAGATTCAAAATATATTGCTTGAGTTGTTGAATTTCAGCCTTGAGGGTTGCCTTATCCTATCCATCTCTAAGCACTCTATCCTGAATAATTTATGTTGCAACTTTTAACATTTTCACATCTGCATGCCTAGTACTTTTGCTAAGATTAGCCTTGACCATGATGAAATAATCAACCTCCACTTCAGCAATATTTTTATCTTTTGGAGGCATAGTGGTCTCAATAATCATCTCACCATCTAGATTATTTTCAAAGTGAACTTGTTTCTCTACTTTCTACATAGGTGCTTCTTGATGAATGTTGTCAGGTTCATCAAGGTTTAGTTGATATGAAGTCCTTCTCTTCCTTCCCAGGGATCTCTCAAGCCAAGATGTGGTATCTCTACTATCTTCTTTGGGAGGTTCAGATGCAACTTCATCAACTTCTTCATCGTCTGAATCAATGTGAATCAGTGAAGACCTTGACGATGGTGGAGAATCATGCATCAAAGGCACTTCTTCTTGTGGCATGGGCTCTTCTGGAGGAACTTCTACTGTGACTATTGGATTCTCCTAAATAATTATATTTGAAAACTCCAACCTTCTCTTTACAATATTTGTTGTTTTGCTACCCTTTACACCTTCTTGAGGATGGCTTACAACCTTCATCTTGGTTCTGCTCTGGAAGAAGAAGGAAGAGATGATTGCATTATTGGCATCTTTGCTATTGGAATAGCCTTCTTCCTTTTGAGACCTAAGAAGATCTTGTTGTTCTTAATGACTCGGCTTGTTCTTTCTTTCACTAAGATGCATTCTTTGTTGGACCAATTGACTTCTGGAAGAGGTTGTTGCTCAATTTGATTTTGAGTGTACATTGGAAGAAGTACATATCCATCATCATAAGATAATCCCTCGATATCTTATGAAAAGCAATCTTTTATTTGATGGAGTGTAATCCTATTGTTACTGTGCCTCCGTACCTCAAACTCATCTCTGCAATTAGCCCAAAAATCTTCAAGTGTGGGAACATGAGCATAGTTCTGACCAAGATGGGATGCGAAGACACCATGAGGGTCATATGATCATTTCTTGCTGAATGGCTTGAGACCAAAATTAGAAAACTCATGACCCATTAACTTAGAATCCACTGACGATCTACATTTGTAGATTCCCAACTCAAATGGAAAACTAAAGGCGAGCTTCTTTTGATTCCGCAAGAAAATGTGAACTTTGTATACTTGCCTTTGGAACTCCATGGAAACCACTTCATTTGAAGGATATCTTGACAGCATGAGTGGAGAACTTGGGAAGCTATACACTCTAATGTAAGTGAAGGTAGGAAATTGGATGAACCAATCTACCAATTTCGCCATTGTTTCCCTAACAGTTGATGAAAATCGTACATGCAACTCATTGCCTAGGTCTCTCACCATATGCATTAGGAAAGATTCATTTACCCTTTTGTAGTGATGTGTTGAATCTGAGAACTCCAGATGACGGTAATGATTATACACATGTTGTACATCCATAGTTCCCACAGTGTTCAATCCTCTGAATTTTCCTTGAAAGGCCACTAGATAGACTAGATATGAAATCATGTGGAACTCATGGATTTTGAAGTATTAAGTTATCTAGTGATAAAAACTATCACTGATCATTAAGGTTGGCCAATCATAGAATTATATTTTCTTCATGATATGAGCAATGACATAGAACATCCAAGGCTAGAATTTTGTAGCATCTGCTTGACCACTAATTCGGTTGAGCAAGGTGATCATTATTATGATCTCATCCTTGAATTCTCCACGCCTGACGTTCCTTGGAAATTTTTTATGTTTTTATTTCATCCATTTTTGTGAAACTTTCTTGCGATATTTCTCCCTGTGCATGTCCCATACCTTTTCACATTCTTCAAAGGATATGACAACACTTCTCGACCAAGGTGGTATTGAAAATAATTTTTCAATCATATTTGGCTTGAGGTTGCAAATCACTCTTCCATCTACTGTTTGAATCTCTCATGTAGCTGGATTGTAATGTTTGATACAAGCAATTACAAACTCTAGACTTTGCACCGAAATGAGAATTGATGCTGCTGCAAGTAACCCAAAATGACCAAGGTGTCTGATTGCAACATTGCCTGCATCTTCCAAAGCACACAAATTGAGCACTGGTTTGACATGATGCAAGTCAGTTTCAGCTATTTTGATGAAATCGTGATATAGCATTGTCTTGGTTTTTGAATTTGATGGGAGTGTACTCCATACTAAAAATCTTGAAGATTGATTGTAAACTTGACTATGTTTGGACAAGTTTTGCACAAACCCTAAATTTAGGTGGTTGATTTTTCTTCTTCAAATGAGCAGATTTTTCAAAAAAAAACTGAGATATGGGTTTCCTAGAGAATTTCGTTGCAAGAAGACCTAGATCGATCTTTTTTGAAATTTTTGATGGCTAGTTGAAAAAACAACAAACCCTAATTTCTGGAAATTTTGAAAAAAAAAAGTTGAGAGCTAGATTTTGTGTAGAATCATGTTTCAAGAGGACCCAGTTGATCAGATGTTGGAAATTTTGAAGATTTCTTGATCATGCATGGAAAAATCTGGTTCTTGAAAAATATAATTTTTTTCAAAATTGTTAAGAATCACAAACTAAGCTGACCCAGATTGCTAAAAGTTGAAAAAGATAGCCTCCTTCTGGAAATTGATGCCTTGGATGAAAAAAGCATTAAAAAAGGAGCCTCCATGTGGGCTGATTCTAAAAATATGAAGAACTCTAAAAAATCTTCAAGTTTTAGCCTTCAAATTTTGAAAATAGGAAAAATTCTTGGTTTCTCCTCTCTTGCCTTGATCACCTGCAAAAAAAAATATGAAAAATGAATGCACAACGCTGCCTTCAATAAGTTTTTAGGTTGAGAATTTCCTTGCTTCCTAAATTTAGAGTTGTGAAACACTAAAACAGGTGCATGCATGTGGATGCTTTTTTTTTTGTCTCTTTGAAAGATGAAACTTTAGAAAATTTCTCTAAGGCATGAGATTTTGGACGCCACCCTTGGAGGACTTACCATTTTCTCGAAATTTTCTAAATTTGGCTTGATTTTGACCTCTGTTTGACTTTGAATATTAGATGCTCAAAGAATCCTATGATCTGGTAGAATGATCCATTGCAGAATTTGATTGATTCTGAGAAGATTATCCTAGGGGAAACTTCTGATAAAAACTTCATCTGACCCCTCAAAATCATGGGTGCCCCTGGCTACCTAGGGTGGCCAAGCTTACCGGTGTTAGCCATTTTTTCAAAATTTTCAATTTCTTGCTTGTTTCCTCTCATTCAGATGATTTTACAATTCTAGATGATCTGGAGGTCTGATGAACTGATGGCTAGGCTCATTGGATAGCTCAGAAGATTCTAAAGGGGGTATCCTGGGAATGATATTTCTTGAAAATTTCTTTTAGGGCATCAAAATCTTGGACACCTATCTCCTCTTGGGGCACCCATGGCTTTTAGACTTAGAATTTTCTTGAAATTTTCATTACTTTTGACTTCATCCCTTCACTTTGTCTTCGATATCTATTGACTACCAACTCTGATGGACTTGTTGATGATTGCGTTGGAGAGCTGCTTCAAAACTGAAGAAGAGATGTTGGAGGCCACAACTACAAATTTGATGTTTTAGACCTTCAAATCCTTTGGCACCTATCTCCTTTTGTGGCGCCTAGAATTTCAAACTTAGCCATCTAAATTTTCCAACATCTAAATGATCTGATGATTGAGACCTAATAGACGAGATTGATTATCTGAACTGATGAGTGAGCACTAACTCCGTTTACATGATTCTTTTAAACACTCTCATTTTTATGATTTGGTTAATATTTTTAATATTTTTTAGGATAACCTCAATGTCCATTTTAGCATCTGATCACTTGGTTTTATTTCATAACATTATTATTTTGAATTGTTAGGATGGAGGCTTCAAGGCATATAAATCTGTTCACCGGCAAGTGGGTGCCCGTAACTTTCCGTTAGCTGTGAAATTTTGCATTTTTCATGATTCTTCAACTTCTATTCTCCATTCTTTGTGCCTCGATCATCTGTTGTAGTTTCTTGATTTGAGTAGTCCCTGAGACTTTGAATCTAACACTTGGCAGTTGACTGACCTCCATTAATGACCTTAGAGCTCTCAAAAAAACTTCTAAAAAAGTAGAATAGACCCACTAGGGTAAAACCGATCTTTTGATGATTCTAACTGCACCAACCTAATGAGGAAGTATTTTCAACCAATCAAAATTAGTTTGAACCCTAGAAGCCAAACTTTCTATTTTTAGAAAAAAATTCCAGCGTCCATTTCAAAAGAAACCTAGAAAAACCCCAAAAAAGTTATATTTTTAGAAAGTTTCTAAAAATAGAAATTTTCCTAAAATTTAGGGCCAAACAACTGAGATTTGGGTTTTGTAGACTTGGTCGCTCTGAGCAGACCCAGATCGTCAGATTTTGAAAATTTTGAGTTTTTGACCCTCATGCAAGACATGCAAATCCCAATTTTGACCTTTTTTGACAATTTTGACAAGATTTTTAACCATTACTTCAAAATGCCTAATTGTAGAATTTTTTTTAATTTGGGGTACTAGCTTATAACCTTTATTACACATCTAACTCACACTTAAAATATTATTCTTTAGTCCTTCAACATACAAAACAACATGAGTTTTTGTTCTACCACCATCAAGACTCAAAGTACTCTTACCAGAGATTTTGGCAATAGAATTATTTCCAAGGGTCACAAAACCTCCTTCAAATTTCATGAAATTCGTGAACTTATTTTCATCTCCATTCACATGGCTTGAACATTTGTTGTCTATGTTCCACAGATTCTTCTCCTTCTAAGCATGTAGAGCAGTTTGAGCAATCATTGATTTCTCTGACTTTTTCTCTTTTGGAACCTTCTTCTAGACTTTATCTAATTCATGACTCCTTTCTAATCATTTTCTTCTTGTTTCTAGTAGAGGAGCACTCACAAAATTGATTTTGCAGTTCCTAGCAATGTGTCCAAAATTGTTGCATTAGTAGAAAATAATATTAAAACTGTACAGAGGTGTAAATGCATTACTACTAACAAAGTCATTTCTTCTTATCGAGGCTTTTCTATAGTCCACAACCTTATGAAAAATTATTTTAATTAAAAAAATAACTAGGAAAAGAATATAATTGAACTTGGTGTTGTATCCTTGTCTTCTGGACCTTCTATTCTTCTTTTGAACTTGGATAAACCAATCATTTTGTGTCTCACTTTTATCACTTGCAATAGCCATTTCAAACTTTGTACTTTCAGAACCAGTCACTTCCAGACTTCCTTTGGCAAGCTTCACCAGTTGTTTTATTCCATTGTTTTATTCAATTTTTTTGTTTCCTCTAAACTTTATTCCTTTTCTTTTGCTCAACATTGTTAGAGTCCTTATGAGGACACAACCATAAAATTTCCTACTTCACTACAATTGAAACACTTGAAAGGTAATTTTCCTTTATACTTACTGGAACCTCTTTGTAGCTTTCTAACAAAATTAGCTTCCTCTGGATCTGATCCAATATCATAATCTAGATCAACTTGCTTCTTGAATTCTCTGAATGTTGCCTCTTTCCTTATAGAATCCCCACTTTCAAACCTCATTTCAAAAGTAGTCAAGGTTCCATGTAATTCAATCATCTTCAAATCATTTAAATACTTAGCTTCCTCAATAGAAAATATTTTAGAATCAAACCTTCTAGGAAGAGATCTAAGTACCTTTTTCACAACATTCTTTTCTTTCAATTCCTCACCAAGACCTCGGATAGAGTTGACAACTTCATCAACCCAGAGCAGGAATGTAGCAATATTTTCATCTTCCTTCATCTTTAGACTTTCAAAATGAGATCTATGAGTTTTTATCTTTTCCTCTTTGACTTTGTCATCTCCTTCATAAATAGTATGCAATTTTTCCCATACTTCCTTCACTGTTTTGCACTGCATCACTTTCACAAATTCAGAGTTAGTCAATCTACATAAAATAGCATTCCTATCCTTAGCATTAGTTTCATAATCCTTCTTTCCAGCCTGAACCCTACGAGGGTTTTTCAAGAATCTCATATCCCTCTATAATAGACATCCAGATGTCGAGTCCTAGAGCCATCAAGCAGGACTCCATCCTGTTGGCAAAATAAGGACAGACAACTGAGAGGGGGGGTGAATTAGTTGTCACAAATTATTTAAAATTTTCAAACTTAAATTTACTTAATCTCATATATGATGCATGAATAATAAACCATAAACAATCAACACATCAAAAACACGGAAAACACCAAGATTTTTTACATGGAAACCCTATTAGGGGAAAAACCACGGTGGATGTTAGTCCACAATATTATACCCTGTTAAAAGTATAGAGAATAATAATGGGAACACACATGCATTCAGGAACACTTCCTAGAGCTCACTGCTCAAATACAAGAGGGCTCATTTCCCAAAGAAGAGAAATATGGATTAGATCTGCAGGGTATGAACTGAGAAAATAGCTTCTCCAAAAGCCTTATTACAATTCTGGTTAAGCACAAAAATACTCCTTCACACTTCGCTCAAAATTCTTCACACTTTGCTCTGCAATCGAGTGATTAGATCATTATTCACACATTTTCTCTACCTCTTCTCTCACACACTTATGCACACTTCACTTTTCTCAAAAAATCACTCTTATATATCCGCAACATGAATTTCATCAACAACTTCGTTAGCCAAAATAAATATGAAAATATAAAACATATATGCAATGTCGGCCCAAATTTACAAATAAATTTTCAATTTGAATCAAACAACATCGACCAATATTATGTTGTGGCCCAAAACAACATCCTCAAGCACACCAAACATTCAAATTCTAATCTCCAAGGATCCACAACACGTTACAACCACCATGTCAGCCAAGAACACAAAAAACCGAACACAAAAGAGAAAAAATCACTAACCACGAACACACCGATCAATACAGACATGCCACAAAGATAGAGAATGATCTAGAAGCATCCAAAAGCAACAAGAACCAACAGAGAAACATCCGCAGCAATTGAAATTACTAGAATCACATCAACTTCACTCAAGAATACTAACTAAAACCACAGAAACACTGTTAGAACACAACTATTCATAACAAGATCAAAACTTCATGCGGACCTCTAAAACTTCCGGTGGATAAACTAGATACTCTCAGCAATAAACCCTTTAGACCAAAATGATTGATCATCAATGTACTGAGCAAGACACCTTCATGACCTTCACTATTCCACCGGAAACCTACAACTCTTTCTTTAACAATTTTCTCAATATCCTCGACATATACAACCTTCAATACATCAATGCTAATAGTGTTGACATCAATGATGACCACATATTAGCAATACAACCACAACATCCAAGACATCCTAACTTTCTAGAATGCATAATTCGATCCATAAAAGAGTGGTTCTTTATTTTCAAATAATCCTTCTTGAGTAAATAAGTGTGCCATCCTAAAACTACCTTAAACTTTTAGGCTTCTTCAATGGAACTTGGATCTGATACCAATTGAAGGGCACATAATCTAATGAGAGGTGGGGGTAAATCAATAGATCTAATCAATTCAAAACCCTTAACTTCAACAAAATTATCAAACCATTTAACTTGAATCTTTAATACTACTAATCAAGCAATGAGCACACATTCACACAATTGAACACTAGATATACATGGAAACCCAAAATGGGAAAAACCATGGTGAGAATAGCTACTTGGAACTACAATCCAAATCTAGCCTCATGAAGTAGAAATATTCAAGTGAATTTTACAATATGAAGTAGGAACCAACCTATCAAAGACACCAATCCCCTAATGTATTTGTAGGCTCCAACCTACTAGAGATACCAATCCCCAATACAATGAACTAAGCACTAGCCCAACAAGTAGAACACCAGTCATATCAAAATACAAAAATAAATCTTGTGAGTCTTCTAAATAGTTGAATACACCTCATACATGCTCCAAAGTTAATTCAAACACTCTTCCACTCTTCATATGATCTTTCGATAATGGCACAAACTCTGAGATGTAACTCTTCCTTTTATATTCACCACCTTCTCTTCAATTTACACTTGTGGAAAATTATACTTCAGATTATGCATCCATGCAATTGAGGAATGTATACATGATATTGTATTAACACTCTTCTATGTCAGCCAAGGATCAACAAATAGCCAGGATGACATAAGGTGGACCTAAATTCAATTTTCATGAAACATGTAACAGGTCAATCCAAAATCAATTTTTTTTCTACCAAAAGAACATGATATTGTGTGCTACCACAAGAAACTTATCCATGTCCTATCTTAACACCCCATGCTAGAATTGAATA
>VDFB02000003.1:56501737-56773375 GCA_007258455.2 Sequoia sempervirens | reverse complement strand
CTAAGAATGGACTATTCCTATGCAAATAATGATCAAGGGACTATATGTCCCCCTTAAAATGTTAGTGTACTTGCTACACTAATGTTTTAAGGAGATAAAGATGGATCCCTTGCTAGAAGGAGTACACCTAAGAGAAGGCTACCTAACCCCTTGCCCCCCAAGTGTAGGGACAAAGATGAGCCAAATGGATTGTGATATGCTACTCCTTGAAAAATAAAAGATGATTGTAGAAAGCTAAGTTTATATCCTCATGTATGGTAGTGAGCATGCTGTAATACTAAAATTAACACATAAAAAGGAGCACAAAAAATGAATGTTAATGTACTACATGGTCAATTTGATCCCCATAAGGACCAAATTCTCTTAATTTCCTCTTTAAAGCATGACATTCATCAGTAAGATGTCCAAGTGTTCTATGATATGCACAGTAAAACATGCTTGTACTCTTTCCCTTCTTATCTTCTCATTCACGAATATGTGGTAATGTAATGAGTCCTAGATTGAGAAGTGTGTCTAATGCATGTTCAGTATTGGTTATAGGTTGTAGGAATGGTAATTTCTTGAGAGAACCATAGACTTTGGATTTCTTGGTCGGTGGAACAAACGTTTGACTCAAAGGGGGAGGCTCTTTGTACCCTACTCATTTAGTTTCTTCAGATGGTACTTGTTCCAAAAGGGAGTGGATCTCATGTTCATTCTTTATGTCACCTCCTTGTTTTCTTAAAATTTTATTCTCATAACATGGAGGAGCATTAGGTGGTATGTATTCCTTATGTTCGATATCAATAGGATCTTTCATGCATGTTGGTTGAGGTATGCCTTGTGAATTGATTTTTAGATGTAACAAAGTGAATTTTTCAAGTGGTGGTATGGTAGGAGATTGTTGGTATGGGGGAATAGGCCATTGCATTAAGGGATAAAAGGTTGCATTATTATCAAGGTTGCACAAGGAATTTTATATGAATTCATGCATGCTCTCTTCATCTTGATCAAGGATATCAATAAGACTTATGTCAGGAGATGAAGTCTCATGAATGTCAATATCAAAACTAGTACCAAACACACAACTTGAAATGTCAACCAAGGGTTTCAAGGACATCCACATTTTACCAAAGCACTGGTCAAGCCATGATGGTATGGGATTTTGAAATGTGTTTCAAATTATTATTCAATAGGTAATTGGGAATTAGGAAATAGATCTGGACATAGGCTACTAATAGTATTTTATGATAGGAAGTTGGACTATGAACAAATAACAGGATAGAGGCGCTTAGGGGCGTATGAGTCCTAGACGGGGGTTCTAAAAATTCAAAATATAACTGTGTATTACACTACTTAAGGATTCTAATTCTACTTGCAAACAGTTGTAGCAGTAAATAATTTTCCATAATTTTCTTATTTTATGCCAATTTGATGCAAAATATAAGTATGCAACAATGTTGAAGATGTTTGAACAATTTTGAATGCAAATTTTTAGATCTGAGATGCAGTAATTAATTGATTCTAAGATGCAAAGACTTGAAAATGATGATTTTGATGTAATTTTGAAACACAACAATGTATTTTATTTCACCTTCATGAACTATATGCAAAATACCTAAAAATATGTAATTATGGATTCCAAAATAGTGATCTACAAGTACATACAAACTGAGCAGAAAAAGATAGACAACTATGAAAAATTTTGTTGTTTCAATTGTACAAGGACAAAGTCACCCAGGGGCATTTGAGTCCTTGATTGGGGCTTTGAAAAATAAAAAAGTGAATGTTTAAGTTTTTTAAGGTTGTTGTTTCTATCTACAAACAAGTTTGAAAAGTATTGTTTTTCCATAATTTTCCAATGTAAATGAGATGCAAATGTGTGACAATGTGCAAACAAAAGTGACAATTATTAGTGTAATTTTGGATGAAAAACCAATCTAAATAACTAGAACATGCCCTAATGAAAGCTATGATCCAATATGAATGCAATAATTTTGGATATTTATAATTATGATGCAAAAATGAAACCCTAAATGAGAAATGCAATACAATGCAAAGAAAAACCTAGATCTAGGGTTTGAAAGACTACCAATTTTAGAAATTTTATGATGTTAACATGTCAAGTTCACCAAAATGAAATGTAGAAAAGGGGGTGTCCTAGGTCCTAAATGCAAAGAACCTAGGCTTGCAAGGGGCCCTTTTTCCAACATTTCATTAAAGAGGAAGATCAAAAAGGTGGATAGATTTACTATCAATCATGAAGGTGAGTCAATCAAATCTAGATCTCCATTCAGGGGACTAGAAATGGACTAAAATGATTTTCCTTGATTAAACTAATTATACTTTGTGACCTAATACATAAAATACAAGATCCCGACAAATAGTAGAATGAAACAACAATTTGTAGGTAGATCTGGAAAGTGTGGAAGACTGTGTACCTATCTTAAAAAGTTGGTTCTAAGTTGAATAGGAGGATTGGGATGCCTAGGGACATATGGGTCTTTGATAGGGTGTCCTACTCTACTTTTGGGGTCCTTTGGTGACACATCTAAGCTTATGATTTTTGTCTACAAAGATGTTGGAATATTGTTGGATAATTTTGTAGGTGAGTTTTGATGGCTTGACAAGATTTATGTCTTTAATGCAACATGGACAACATTTCTTCAATCTTTCTTCAATCCCCTTCAAACCTATAATATGCACATTCAAAGAGAGAAAATGTTGGGCCATTTAGGGGCTTTCCTTAGTCAAACCTCATGAAAGTGTTTCTACTTCCATAATGGAAAATGCCAATGATAAATGGATAATTGAAAGGAAGGAATGATGAAATCACAAAGTGTTGCAACTTACCACCCTTCAATGGCTTCCTTAAAGGACTAAAGTCATGCACATAACCTCAAGGTCTTGATCTTTCTCGCTTAATTTTCTTGAATTATTTAGAGACCTACAAAATTGTTAGCCTTCACAAAACAATGATAAGATGAACACACATAAAATCACATAATATTTGGCATGTTGTTGGATCTTGAATTTCTATAATATATCTCTGAAAATTTTGCTCTTGACTTGCTCTTGGCAATATTATTTTCTCATGAATTCTTGTTAATTCCTGTTAGATCTCAAATGATGTAATAACTAGGTATTTATATGCAATTGTGCTAATTTCATGAAAATTAAATCCCAAAAGCTAACATTTGAAATTGGAAATTTGAATGTTAAAATATTGATACCGACATACTAAAAATTGGTCCTTGGTAGAATAGGGGGACCCATACACCCATTGGTGTTTGGGTCCTAGCCCTATTTTCTAGGACATAATGTATCAAGGAAAACACATTAATTTCTTGTAATCTCTTAGAAAATGGTAAAAATAAGCATTGGAATGCATAATTTAGGAAATTATGTGCTCAATTAGGTCCAATAAATTAAGGGGAACAAAACATAGTGTGAAATTGCTAAGGGTGACAATTTTTGACACTACAATCTCTACCTCTCTCCATATACCACTTCCTATCTCTATATTTATCTTTCTATCTTTCCCTCTTTCTCCCTCTCTATATATGTATTTGTAACATCATGAAAACAAAGCGGATTAAAGCAATAACAATGCAATTAAACTTGAATGTAAACTAAAGCTAAACAACAAAGAACAAAGGAAAGCTAAAACATAAATACAAAACATTCTCACCCAATATCTACATATTTCCATGCATGACCTCGATTGTCCTTCTCCATTTCGTCATTTGATTATAATTTCCCTCAAATTTCTTTGTGCAAGTATAGCCTATGATATTGATTTAGAAAAATATCAAAGATTAAATAGTTGATTGATTCCAAAAGTCATAATATTTTGGGAGGAGTTACACTGATGAAGGTCAACCCAATTTATAGAAAACAGGGTTTTTGAATGACAGGCTCAGATTGAAAGATAGACGAACGATTAGGATTGAAAGATTTGACATGCATTGAAATTAGTGTCAGTGATAATGCAAGTGATAAAACATAAAAGGTGGGAATTAAGATTAAATAATAATTTAATCTTTAGTTGAAAGTGTTTGAAACTTAGAAGAATAATAATTGCATGTAAAGATGAGGATTAGCATGGAGGAAACAGTCTATTTGAATGCACAAATGAATGAATTAATTAATTAAAGTTATTTAATTAATAAATGTTTGCATGCAAAAGAATTAAAACTAGATAACTAACTGATTAAATTAGGAAGTCTCTCCATTAGAAATAGACAAATATTAGATTAGGAGATAACGAACTAAATTAATTAAATGTCAAGTTAAGTGGTGAATGAATAATTAGATAACTAAGCTGATTGCCTAGTATAGAAAAGGAATATACCAAAAATAATTATTTTTATGAATTAAATGATTATTTAATTCAACATTTTAAAATTTGTAGACTAAATTAAATAAATTAAGATTTGTTTAATTGATTAGAAAAATTTAGAATAATTAAATAATTAAAGTGTTTATTTAATTATAGTTGAAAGTGTGATAAGAATAAATTAAATAAGAATTTATTTAATTTTAGAAAAGAGGATAAAGTGAATTAGTGACATAATTAAATAATTAACATTTATTTAACTAATCATGATTGAATAATGGTAAAATGAATAGTGTAGAGGCCAGTATTTAAAATGAATTAATTAAATAAAGTTATTTAATTAATAGAAGGACCAAGCTTTTAGAAATATAATTAAATAATTAGTATTATTTAATTACTTGACAATAGTAAAATTATGAGAAGAAATTGAGAGTCCTGAGACCTAGACCAATTTTTAGTGTCATTTTCCCTCTTTGATCTGATGTCATTTAGAGCATTGTGTCAAGAAAATCAATCAAAACATTACCCCGATTAAAAGTGGGATGAGGAAAAGATGACTAGGAGGGTAGTGGGTATGCCTTGAGGAGGGACAAAGCGGGTTCAAAGAACTTGTAGGTGCCTGCTCTTAAGAAATAATAGGAGAACTAGAGATGAAGGACAAGGAGGGATGGAGGAAAATAGATGGGGTGGTGAAGTGTAGAAAGAAGAAATGTTAGTGTGAAAGACATGGATGTTAGTATTAGCAATCTTTGATGTTTTTCTAAAACACAATAGGCCTTACATTAAATCATCATTGGGTGGTAACTAATACAAATGGAGACAAACACCATGATATGAGATAGATCAAGGTGTGCAAGGTCATCCACCTACTAAAAATAGACAGTTGCAAACAAGGAGTGTCCTAACTTATACTAAGGGCCAAGTTGCCCCAGTCTTTTTGTCAAGACAAACCAAAAATAGAAAACAAATAAAAGATGATTCATGAGACGTCATCGTTCCTCTAAATCCTTCATGGGACATCCTTGAGGAAACTAGTAACATGACTCAAAAATCAAAGCCAAAAGACAGTCGACAAACAAAAATCAAAGAAAATAGAATTTTGATACATCGTTGGTTCTCTAGATCCTTCATGGGACATCCTCGAGAAAGCTAGTAACAAGATTCCAAAATAAATTCAAATGAAATGATAAGATAAAAAAGGTCATCAAGTTAAAATTCAACAAATTGCCAAAAAAATAATAAAAAACAAGTCAACTTATGTCTGCTACAGGATGTGTCCTTCCTGAGAACAGATATTATCAAAATAGTCAACCTATGTCTTATACAGGATGAGTCCTTCCTGAATACATACATTATCAAACAATCAACATAGCCTTACACAGGCTATCACATCAACGACATCAGACTCAACGTTTTATATGATACATGTCTTTTCTGAAACTAGGCTTTTGTCATGCCTTATAGAGATAGTCACAAAATTGAAACCAGACTCAACGTCTTATACAGTATGTGTCCTTATTGAAATCAGGCTCAATCAATCAATCATCTTATCAATCAAAACATAACATCATGAAAAAAAGAAAGATCAAAGCAACAACATGCAATTAAACTCTAATGTAAACTAAGCTAACAAAAAATAACAATGGAAAGATAAAAGCATAAATAATAGAACCATCTCACCGAATATCTACACAATTCTATGCATAACCTCGATTGTCCTTCTCCATTTTTCCGTTTGATTATAATTGCCCTTAGATTTCTCTGTGCAAGTATAGCCTATAATAGTGATTTAGCAAAACATCGAAGATTCAGATAATAGATTGCTTCCAAAAGTCGTAAGATTTTGAGAGAGTAACAATGATGAAGGTCAGGTCAATTTATAGAAAATTGATTGTTCAAACGAAAGGCTTAAATTAAAAAGTAGACGAACGATTAAGACTAAAAGATTCAACATACATTGAGATTAGTGTCAGTAGTGACGTGAGTGATAAAATATAAAAGGTGGGAATTAAGATTAAATAATAATTTAATCTTTAGTTGAAAGTGTTTGAAACTTAGAAGAATAATGATTGCATGTAAAGATGAGGATTAGCATAGAGGAAATGGTCTGTTCGAATGCACAAATGAATGAATTAATTAAATAAAGCTATTTAATTAATAAATATTTGCACGCATAAGAATTAAAACTAGATAACTGACTGATTAAATTAGGAAGTCTCTTCGTTAGAAATAGACAAATATTAGATTAGGAGATAACGAACTGATTTAATTAAATGTTGAGTTACACTGTGAATGAATAATTAGATAAGTAAGCGATTATCTAATTATAGAAGAATATGCCAATAATAATTCTTTTTATGAATTAAATGATTATTTAATTCAATAGTCAAAATTTAAGGATTAAATTAAATAAATTAAGATTTATTTAATTGACTGAAGAAAAGATTTAAAGAATAATTAAAGTATTAAAGTATTTATTTAATTATAGTCGAAGATATGATAAGAATAAATTAAATAAGAATTTATTTAATTTCAGAAAGAGGATAAAGTGAATTAGTGACGTAATTAAATAATTAACATTTATTTAATTAATAAGGATTGAATAATGGTAAAATGAATTAATTAAATAATTAAAGTTATTTAATTAATAGAGGAATAAGGACTTTAGAAAATAATTAAATAATTACATTATTTAATCATGACAAATGAAGGTACGAATTATGAAGAAATTGAAGTCGCAGGCCTAGACCAATTTGTAGTGTCTACAATATCTCTTCCATCTCTATCTATCCCTCTCTCCTCTCTTTCTTTATCCCTCCCCATCCTCCCCATCTCTCTCTTCCATCTCCATATCCACCTTCATCTCTATCTCTATCCCCTATCTCTATCTCCTTAGCCCTCTCTTTCTCTCACTCTTTCCCCCTCTATCTCTCCCTCTTTTTATCCCTCTCTCCCTCTCTTCCTATTACAAACATAACATGATCCTGATTATCTTCCTAATTTAGAGGTTTTTTTAGTCGTGATTGGATCCCTATAAGTGGATGCATAGTTGATTTGAAGTTATGAATTTTCCATTGAGACCTTTGTTGGACAAACAACATCATTTTCTAAATGACTTACCAATTGACCTCGTTTACTATAATTTCTTTATAATATTTTTCCCTATTGTAACTATATAAATTAGATTGCCTGAATATTGAGATTGACGGTCCATGTTTATATAGAAACGTGCAAGATGATTGCAATGTCTACAACCATTGTATATTTTCCACCAAATTTTCACCCTTTTTCTCTTCTCACATTTTTTGTGACGTATTAACAAGTTTTGCATTTTTTTCGTTCAAGTTTTCTTCTTATCTCTCCTCTCTTTTTCTCCAAGATGAACCAAATTTTACATACTCATCCCTACACCCACTATAAGGATATTGGTTTTGGTTCATCTCATTTTATAAAAACTACTATTGTAGGGTTTTGTAATATTTTTCTTACAAACTATGCCCATTTTTCCTCTTCACATTTGGACCTTACTCATTCGCTCTCTCTCTCTCTCACTTTCTCTCTATCTCCTCATATATCCCTCCTTATCCCCCTATCTATATCTTTATCTCTACCTCTCCCTATTTCTCTACCCATCTCTCCATCTCCACCTCTCTCTCTCTCTCTCCATCTCCCCTATTTCTCTCTCCCTCTCTCTATCTCCCCCTATTTATCTCTTCCTCTCTCTCCATTGTTATTTATTTATCTCTAATTCTCTCTATTTTTTTAATCTTTGTCTCTCTCCCTCTCCCCCTCTCTCTATATCTCTATATCTCTATCACTCTATTTTTCCATCTATATCTCTCTCTATCTCTCTATCTCTCTATCTTTATCTCTCCCTCTAATTCTCTCTATCTATTTCTGTCCCTCTTCCTCTCTCCCTATATATTTATCTCTACCTCTATCTTCCTCCCACCTTCTATCTCTATACATCTCTCTCTCCCCCTCTCCCTCTTTCTTTCTCTCCCTCTCTCATTTTCTCATTCTCTATCCTTCTCTATATATTTATCTCTTCCATCTCTATATATCCATCTCTCCTCTCTCTCTCTCTCTCTTTACCACTCCCTTTCCTCTCCATATCCCTCTCCTTCTCCATCTCCATCTTCATCCCTATCTTCCTCTCTATCTCTATCCCCTATCTTTATCTCCTTTCCTCTCTCTCTCTCTTCCCCACTCTATTTATCCCTCTCCCTCTCTCTCCATATCTCCCTATTACAAAATTAACTAGTAATGGAGCCTAATTATCTTCATGATACAAAGGTTTTATTTTGACATTTTTGGATCCCTATAATTGGATGCATAGTTTATTTGAAGCTATCACTTATCCATTGATACCTTTGTTGCACAAATAGTTCACCATTTGCTAAATAACCTACTAATTGATCTTATGTAGCCTTGGAAAAATGTGTGCAAAAAATAAACCAATTTTTTTCCTAATTGATCTTCCACACCTCTTTAGCATACCCATTATACACCAAGGTGTGATTGCTAGTTAACATCACACACAAGCCAACAAAGAGGAAAAAATCCATGATGTGATTGTTGGGATGCTTACTTTCACTAATAGCCTACTCATATGACTATGATGCCTTGTATTTTTCTCATGTTTGTGTATAAATAGACATGAGAGGGCCAAGACTTGTCGTGTGATAAACACTGTTGTAGAAATGGATAGATTTGAGCTCATTTAGAAAAGTGATTGGCATCAATTTGTATCTATTGATAGAGTTTGAAAAATCTCAATTGTAGAGTGAGAGAAAATAGTTGGGCTTATAGAGTGTTAATGGCATGAAGAGCTCCAAGGTAGTGACCTCATAGGAGTAATGAAACCTTTCCAAGTAGAACCCATAAAATTAGAGGAAGCAAGTGGTATGTTTGAGAGCACTATAGTCCCTTAGGTTGTCTCCTGCTAAGCATCTTAGCAAGTTACCCAAACTCCTATTTACTACCTATGTTTGTCCATTTGTCTACAGAATGATGTGTTGAGCTAAACTTCAAGCTAGTTTTAACTTCTTGCACAATGTCCTCCAAAAAACCCAACGAACTTGGTATCTCGGTCTGAAACTATGCTCTTGGGTAGACCATGTAGTCTTACCACCTCCGTAAAGAATAATTTTGCAACATGAATAGCATCACTGGTCTTATGACATGGAATGAAGTGTGTCATCTTCAAAATATATCCACCACCACAAATATGGAGTCATGACCTCGCTGCGTCCTTGGAAAACCAAGAAAAAAAGTCATGTTGACACCCTCCCATGGCTTCTTAGGTATAGGTAATGGTTGGTACAGTCTAGTATTCTGATTAGTGCCCTTCGTCATTTGACATATTATGCAACCCTATATGAAATTATTCACATCTTGTTGTAGTTGTGGCCAATAATAATGTTCACCAACAATGGCAATGGTCTTATCCTAACCAAAATTCCCTTCCATTCTGCCACTATTCTTCTCTTTGATAAAATTTTCTCTCATCGAACTCCTGGGAATGCATAGTTGATTCTTTCTAAACAACATACCATCTTGAATGGTATAATCCAACCACCTTGTCCTATCCAATGTGACAGGCTCCTTGCAAGCTTTCCAAGCTTTTGTGATATCAGGATCTTCTGGATACAAGCTTGTGAGTTCCTTGAACCTGACAACTTCAAAAAGCATTTCTATTAACAAATTGTGTCTCCTGCTCAAGGCGTCAACAACTCTATTCGACCTTCTACTCCTATGCTTTAACACAAATGTATAACTTTGCAAAAATTATACCCACTTCAAATGCCTTTGGTTCAGTTTTCCTTGACTGTTCAAATACTATAAAGCCTGATGATTAGTAAACAAAACAAATTCTTTTGGCAACAAATAATGTCTCCACTTTTTCAAAGCCTGAATTATGGCGTAGAATTCCATCTCATAAATAGAGTATTTCTTTTTTGCATCATTCAACTTCTCACTAAAATAAGCAATAGGTTTACCTTCTTGACTTGAAACAACTCCAATGGCATTGCCACTAGCATCACAGTCTACCTAAAATACTTTATTGAAATATGGGAGTACCAAAACAGGCTGCTCCATGACCTTCTTCAGCAAATCAAAAATCCTTGCTGCTCTTGTACTCCATTTGAATTATTTTCTATCCCCTCTCATTGCTTCGGTTAGGGGTGCACAAATACTATTGAATCCCTTAATGAACTTTTGGTAAAAGCTAGCTAGACCATGAAAATATATTACCTCGGTAGTGCTCCTTGGCATTGGCCACTCCACAATGGCTTTCACCTTTTCTGGATCCATCTTCAGACCCTCTATTGAGATAACAAATCCTAGATACACCAGTTCATGTTTCACAAAACTACACTTCTTCAAGTTGATCAACAACTTCTCCTCTCTCAGCTTCTCAAAAAAAATTTGAATATGCATCAAGTGTTCCTTCAATGTCTTACTGAAAATAAAAATGTCATCCAAGTAAACAATGACAAACTTACCCATAATTTTTTTCAATACCTCATTCAAGAGTCTCCTGAATGTGCTAGGTGCATTGGTTAGCCCAAAAGGTATGACTAACCACTCGTACATGCCTTCTTTGGTCTTGAAAGTTGTCTTCCATTTGTCTCCTCTAATTCGAATCTGGTGGTAACCACTCTTCAGATCAATCTTCGTGAAATACTCAACCCCGCTTAGGCAATCCATATTTTCATCTATCCTTGGCAATGGAAATCAATACTTGATTGTGATCTTGTTGATGGCTTTAGAATCAGTACACATTCACTATTTTCCATCCTTCTTGGGTGTTAGTACTCTAGATACTGTACATGGACTCAAACTCTCCCTAATTAGTCCCTTTTGCAACAACTCTTGCACTTGTTTGTTCAACTCTTCACTCTCCACTAGAGTCATTCGATGGGCTGCCTTATTTGGAAAACTAGATCCAAGAATTAGATCCATCTGATGACTAATCTTACTTACTGGCAGTAACCCTTCAAAAACATCATCAGAAAAAATACTCTGGAATTCATCTAGCAAACCACTCACTTCTATAGGAACTTCACTACTAACTTCCTTTTTTAGTTCTAGGAATTAATGTAAAACACATGTGTTCATGTCTCATACCCTCTAGGAATTTCCTTCCTTCAACCAAAAAAATTCATGCATTGTTGCATAATTTTTCATCTACTTCCTTTAGAGGCTTCAACTTATTTCAAACTCCATCCTTCATTAGTGAATAAGTGTTCGCGTGTCCATCATACACTGCTCGTCGATCAAACTTCCATGGTCGACCCAACAACATGTGACAAGAATCCATGGGTATCACATCACACAAAACCTCATCCCTGTAGTTACCAATTTTGAATTTTATCACCTATATTGTTCATTGACCAGGACCTTTTGATCCTTCTGCAGCCATGCAATGGGATATGGACTCAGGTTCCTTCTCCTTTCCAACTGCAATTTGGTGACCATTCTTACGACACTAGATTTTCAATGGTACCTCTGTCAATGATGACATTGCAAATATTTCCTTCACACCTACAACGCATGCAAAACAAATTCTTTCGCTGGTCGGGCTCCTTCACTTCATTCATCAAGGCCCTTCTGACAACAAGGAACTCACCCCTTTCTGCATCTTCAGACTGTGAGGACCAAGTGTTTTCATCTACATGGGCTACTCGTGCCTTGCCTAAAGGCCTCTTTTTTCTCTTCTCTTGGTGTTGTGGGAATTCATATGCCCTATGTCCCTCTTCACCACATTGGAAACATGTTCCTCTGAAACCTCCTCTTCCTAGTCTGTGCCCAGACCTTCCTCTGCCTCTTCAATCTCCACTATTATGATCATGAGGCTGATATGAGTCATGTCTTTGCTACTCTTAATTGGTATTGGATAATTCACCCTTCTTATAATCGCCACCTCAACCTCCATATGGCCATTTACCAATATTTCCACCTCGACCTCCACCTCTTTTATTACTTTCAAACCTCTTGTTTAGTCATTCTTCAACTTTTAGAGAGAACTGATAAGCATCCTCAATTGTTGTCATTCTTACTAGTGCCAATTCCTCATGTATACTAGGCTTCAGCCCATTGACATATTGATCAACCTTCTCTTTGTTCACCTCTGAGTATCTAGTTTGAATCAAAACCTTGTGAAATTCCTTTGTGTATTCTTTCACCATCCTCGTTCCTTGTCTTAGACTCTGCATTTTTTTTTAGCAGCTCCAATTCATAATCTACTGGCATAAACTATTTCTTCAATTTTCACACCATTTTGTCCCATCTAGAAATTCTATCCTTTCCTTGTCTCCCTCTTTCTAGCTGGACCTCTTTGCACCAAATACTAGCATGGCCCTTAAACTTGGTCTTTGCAAACTTCACTCCATGAGGATCTTCAATCTCCTCAAATTCAAAAAATTCTTCCATATCATTAATCCAGTACATCAATTCTTTTGGGTTCAGGCTCCCACTAAAAGTTGAAACTTCCATTTTTAGTTTCTTTCCTAGATATTGCTCTTAGCAATCTCAGATCTCCAGGATCTACTTGATCCTATTCTTCCCCTTCTGATTCCTCTTATGTTTCATCATCATTGCCATCTCTTTCTTGATATTCTCCTCTTCATCTTTGAACCTCTTCTTACAAGGTTTGCATTTACCTTATGAGAGCTCTGATTTTGTCTCTCGATGGATCTCTTCCTCCACCACCTCTACCTCTACCTCTACCATGCTGGGCCATTCTTGGAGGAATTTTTTTCTTAACCAACACTCATAAGTCCTGCCACAACTACCTCACGTTCGACACTCTGTTACAGACTCAGGAAATCCTGCTCTGATACCACTTGATGAAGGAGACTCCCCTTACAAGCTAGAACAACAATGCACAACCAGGTTTGCACAAAAAAAATATCTTTATTACTAGTTCATCATTATAGAGAACATTCCATCTTATGGGAAGACTATTACATGCATCTGCTAAGTGCATATCTTAATTTGCATTTGGATCTACATTGAATGCTAGCCTCACACTTCCCCCATGTCCCCTAATTGCACTCCTTCGTCGCTTATATCTTTCTCAAGTTCTCCAAGTTGGCTTGGTCCTCATGTCATAGTTTCCATTTCGTCCAATCATCATTCGAAGTCTCCAAGCTATTACATCATAATTAGCGCCTCCACCAAGTTGGCCAATAGATAGGTATTCCACAACAATGATGTGGAATACATTGAATATCTCTCCACCAAGTTTCATAACCCAACTCACCATCCCCCACGTTGACCATCATCATTCATCACCTCCATCAGAATATCACCAAGACTCTAGAAGATCTCACTCTGACGTCCCCATGTCACCTCGATAGCTCAATTAGAACATTATCAGAATGTTGAAGAGACATAGGAAGATGTCACATCAAACCCCATATGTCACATCGAAATCCATATGTCACATTGACATCACTACCACCACTCCATCGATGAGATCCGCCTTGTCAAAGAGACATTAACAAAATTCCTATCAACAAGCTTGACTCTCATCGACATGTCTCCTTCGCACTCCATCAGAATGTTGAAGAGACATTAGCAAACTTCCACCAACACCACACTGTCTCGCCGAACTCCCTGCCCAAAGATCCATAAAATTTTGAATGAAGTGTGAAGCATAAATGCCAATGTGGAACCCGATGTAGACGGTGCATACATAACCAGGCTAGCCTTTATTGAAATTACAATAAATCAGATGGTTTTTCAATGCAAGATTGCTCTTTAACACTAGGATACTCCTGAATCATGATCTCATAAAATCATTGACCTCATTGGCCACATTTTCAAACCTTGCTAACATCATGGAAATCTGACTCATCTTTCCAACAATAGGATTGTTGTTATCACTACCACAAACAACATTCTAGAACTTGGATTTTACTTCATTAGGTTTCACGTAAGAACCATCATCATGATATTACTGACAATGGATCTCTAAAACAAATTCAATTATTAACTAGAAATTATCGACAACCATTTGTCTATATGCAACTAACTCTTCAGATATCCTTTCATAAGTTCTCACGTTGAAGAGGTGACATTCTTTCCATGCAAGGATTTGTCTCTTGTGCTCTCTTGAAACCATTGATCCATATGTTGTATTCAGATCTTAAATGATGATCTTGTGCCTAGGTTTCACCTCTACTATCAACTGTTCAAATCCTTGAATCCCTTGGCATAGGTCATGGGAATTATACCTTAGTTGATATAGCTATGCAAGAACCTCTCTTCCTCTAGTGATGAATTCCTCAATCCAATCCCACGTTTGTTTCCCATATATCACCAACTACCTCAACTATTGTTGATCAACTAGTGTCTTAGAATTTGGGGCAGCAACTGAGTATCTTGTGAAGTGCTATGAACAAGATTCAAAATATATTGCTTGAGTTGTTGAATTTCAGCCTTGAGGGTTGCCTTATCCTATCCATCTCTAAGCACTCTATCCTGAATAATTTATGTTGCAACTTTTAACATTTTCACATCTGCATGCCTAGTACTTTTGCTAAGATTAGCCTTGACCATGATGAAATAATCAACCTCCACTTCAGCAATATTTTTATCTTTTGGAGGCATAGTGGTCTCAATAATCATCTCACCATCTAGATTATTTTCAAAGTGAACTTGTTTCTCTACTTTCTACATAGGTGCTTCTTGATGAATGTTGTCAGGTTCATCAAGGTTTAGTTGATATGAAGTCCTTCTCTTCCTTCCCAGGGATCTCTCAAGCCAAGATGTGGTATCTCTACTATCTTCTTTGGGAGGTTCAGATGCAACTTCATCAACTTCTTCATCGTCTGAATCAATGTGAATCAGTGAAGACCTTGACGATGGTGGAGAATCATGCATCAAAGGCACTTCTTCTTGTGGCATGGGCTCTTCTGGAGGAACTTCTACTGTGACTATTGGATTCTCCTAAATAATTATATTTGAAAACTCCAACCTTCTCTTTACAATATTTGTTGTTTTGCTACCCTTTACACCTTCTTGAGGATGGCTTACAACCTTCATCTTGGTTCTGCTCTGGAAGAAGAAGGAAGAGATGATTGCATTATTGGCATCTTTGCTATTGGAATAGCCTTCTTCCTTTTGAGACCTAAGAAGATCTTGTTGTTCTTAATGACTCGGCTTGTTCTTTCTTTCACTAAGATGCATTCTTTGTTGGACCAATTGACTTCTGGAAGAGGTTGTTGCTCAATTTGATTTTGAGTGTACATTGGAAGAAGTACATATCCATCATCATAAGATAATCCCTCGATATCTTATGAAAAGCAATCTTTTATTTGATGGAGTGTAATCCTATTGTTACTGTGCCTCCGTACCTCAAACTCATCTCTGCAATTAGCCCAAAAATCTTCAAGTGTGGGAACATGAGCATAGTTCTGACCAAGATGGGATGCGAAGACACCATGAGGGTCATATGATCATTTCTTGCTGAATGGCTTGAGACCAAAATTAGAAAACTCATGACCCATTAACTTAGAATCCACTGACGATCTACATTTGTAGATTCCCAACTCAAATGGAAAACTAAAGGCGAGCTTCTTTTGATTCCGCAAGAAAATGTGAACTTTGTATACTTGCCTTTGGAACTCCATGGAAACCACTTCATTTGAAGGATATCTTGACAGCATGAGTGGAGAACTTGGGAAGCTATACACTCTAATGTAAGTGAAGGTAGGAAATTGGATGAACCAATCTACCAATTTCGCCATTGTTTCCCTAACAGTTGATGAAAATCGTACATGCAACTCATTGCCTAGGTCTCTCACCATATGCATTAGGAAAGATTCATTTACCCTTTTGTAGTGATGTGTTGAATCTGAGAACTCCAGATGACGGTAATGATTATACACATGTTGTACATCCATAGTTCCCACAGTGTTCAATCCTCTGAATTTTCCTTGAAAGGCCACTAGATAGACTAGATATGAAATCATGTGGAACTCATGGATTTTGAAGTATTAAGTTATCTAGTGATAAAGACTATCACTGATCATTAAGGTTGGCCAATCATAGAATTATATTTTCTTCATGATATGAGCAATGACATAGAACATCCAAGGCTAGAATTTTGTAGCATCTGCTTGACCACTAATTCGGTTGAGCAAGGTGATCATTATTATGATCTCATCCTTGAATTCTCCACGCCTGACGTTCCTTGGAAATTTTTTATGTTTTTATTTCATCCATTTTTGTGAAACTTTCTTGCGATATTTCTCCCTGTGCATGTCCCATACCTTTTCACATTCTTCAAAGGAGATGACAACACTTCTCGACCAAGGTGGTATTGAAAATAATTTTTCAATCATATTTGGCTTGAGGTTGCAAATCACTCTTCCATCTACTGTTTGAATCTCTCATGTAGCTGGATTGTAATGTTTGATACAAGCAATTACAAACTCTAGACTTTGCACCGAAATGAGAATTGATGCTGCTGCAAGTAACCCAAAATGACCAAGGTGTCTGATTGCAACATTGCCTGCATCTTCCAAAGCACACAAATTGAGCACTGGTTTGACATGATGCAAGTCAGTTTCAGCTATTTTGATGAAATCGTGATATAGCATTGTCTTGGTTTTTGAATTTGATGGGAGTGTACTCCATACTAAAAATCTTGAAGATTGATTGTAAACTTGACTATGTTTGGACAAGTTTTGCACAAACCCTAAATTTAGGTGGTTGATTTTTCTTCTTCAAATGAGCAGATTTTTCAAAAAAAAACTGAGATATGGGTTTCCTAGAGAATTTCGTTGCAAGAAGACCTAGATCGATCTTTTTTGAAATTTTTGATGGCTAGTTGAAAAAACAACAAACCCTAATTTCTGGAAATTTTGAAAAAAAAAAGTTGAGAGCTAGATTTTGTGTAGAATCATGTTTCAAGAGGACCCAGTTGATCAGATGTTGGAAATTTTGAAGATTTCTTGATCATGCATGGAAAAATCTGGTTCTTGAAAAATATAATTTTTTTCAAAATTGTTAAGAATCACAAACTAAGCTGACCCAGATTGCTAAAAGTTGAAAAAGATAGCCTCCTTCTGGAAATTGATGCCTTGGATGAAAAAAGCATTAAAAAAGGAGCCTCCATGTGGGCTGATTCTAAAAATATGAAGAACTCTAAAAAATCTTCAAGTTTTAGCCTTCAAATTTTGAAAATAGGAAAAATTCTTGGTTTCTCCTCTCTTGCCTTGATCACCTGCAAAAAAAAATATGAAAAATGAATGCACAACGCTGCCTTCAATAAGTTTTTAGGTTGAGAATTTCCTTGCTTCCTAAATTTAGAGTTGTGAAACACTAAAACAGGTGCATGCATGTGGATGCTTTTTTTTTTGTCTCTTTGAAAGATGAAACTTTAGAAAATTTCTCTAAGGCATGAGAGTTTGGACGCCACCCTTGGAGGACTTACCATTTTCTCGAAATTTTCTAAATTTGGCTTGATTTTGACCTCTGTTTGACTTTGAATATTAGATGCTCAAAGAATCCTATGATCTGGCAGAATGATCCATTGCAGAATTTGATTGATTCTGAGAAGATTATCCTAGGGGAAACTTCTGATAAAAACTTCATCTGACCCCTCAAAATCATGGGTGCCCCTGGCTACCTAGGGTGGCCAAGCTTACCGGTGTTAGCCATTTTTTCAAAATTTTCAATTTCTTGCTTGTTTCCTCTCATTCAGATGATTTTACAATTCTAGATGATCTGGAGGTCTGATGAACTGATGGCTAGGCTCATTGGATAGCTCAGAAGATTCTAAAGGGGGTATCCTGGGAATGATATTTCTTGAAAATTTCTTTTAGGGCATCAAAATCTTGGACACCTATCTCCTCTTGGGGCACCCATGGCTTTTAGACTTAGAATTTTCTTGAAATTTTCATTACTTTTGACTTCATCCCTTCACTTTGTCTTCGATATCTATTGACTACCAACTCTGATGGACTTGTTGATGATTGCGTTGGAGAGCTGCTTCAAAACTGAAGAAGAGATGTTGGAGGCCACAACTACAAATTTGATGTTTTAGACCTTCAAATCCTTTGGCACCTATCTCCTTTTGTGGCGCCTAGAATTTCAAACTTAGCCATCTAAATTTTCCAACATCTAAATGATCTGATGATTTTGCTGAGGTATCCATTGCGAAGCTAGTAGGATTCTGAAGAGATTGACTTATCTGGAAAACCCTAATTGTTGTATTTGAGCCTCCAAATCCCTAGGCACCTGTCTCTTCTTAGGGCACCCAAAATTCCAAACAGAATATTTTATGATGATTTCATGATTTTCCTTTTGCTTCTCGGTTGAGACCTCTTTATTCAATCTTTAATTTTGGATGACTGGTTGATCAGATGACTATGCTAATGGACTCACTATAGAGCTAAGAAGATTTTGAGCAACATTTTCTAGGATGAGCAAACCCTAATTTCATCATCTGACCTCCTGAAAGACTGGGCTCCTATCTCCTCCTAGGGCGCTCATGCTTGGAAATGTTAGTTTTTATTTTGCAAATTTCACCTTTTTCCTCATTCCACATGCTTACCATTGTTTTGAATGTTGGAGATGAAAATTTTCTAAGGCATGAGAATCTAGGCACCTAGACTGGGTAAGGGTGCTTGAACTTTCCAAAGTTAGCTAGAATTTTGCATTTTTCATGATTCTTCAACTTCTATTCTCCATTCTTCGTGCCTCGATCATCTGTTGTAGTTTCTTGATTTGAGTAGTCCCTGAGACTTTGAATCTAACACTTGGCAGTTGACTGACCTCCATTAATGACCTTAGAGCTCTCAAAAAAACTTCTAAAAAAGTAGAATAGACCCACTAGGGTAAAAATGATCTTTTGATGATTCTAACTGCACCAACCTAATGAGGAAGTATTTTCAACCAATCAAAATTAGTTTGAACCGTAGAAGCCAAACTTTCTATTTTTAGAAAAAAATTCCAGCGTCCATTTCAAAAGAAACCTAGAAAAACCCCAAAAAAGTTATATTTTTAGAAAGTTTCTAAAAATAGAAATTTTCCTAAAATTTAGGGCCAAACAACTGAGATTTGGGTTTTGTAGACTTGGTCGCTCTGAGCAGACCCAGATCGTCAGATTTTGAAAATTTTGAGTTTTTGACCCTCATGCAAGACATGCAAATCCCAATTTTGACCTTTTTTGACAATTTTGACAAGATTTTTAACCATTACTTCAAAATGCCTAATTGTAGAATTTTTTTTAATTTGGGGTACTAGCTTATAACCTTTATTACACATCTAACTCACACTTAAAATATTATTCTTTAGTCCTTCAACATACAAAACAACATGAGTTTTTGTTCTACCACCATCAAGACTCAAAGTACTCTTACCAGAGATTTTGGCAATAGAATTATTTCCAAGGGTCACAAAACCTCCTTCAAATTTCATGAAATTCGTGAACTTATTTTCATCTCCATTCACATGGCTTGAACATTTGTTGTCTATGTTCCACAGATTCTTCTCCTTCTAAGCATGTAGAGCAGTTTGAGCAATCATTGATTTCTCTGACTTTTTCTCTTTTGGAACCTTCTTCTAGACTTTATCTAATTCATGACTCCTTTCTAATCATTTTCTTCTTGTTTCTAGTAGAGGAGCACTCACAAAATTGATTTTGCAGTTCCTAGCAATGTGTCCAAAATTGTTGCATTAGTAGAAAATAATATTAAAACTGTACAGAGGTGTAAATGCATTACTACTAACAAAGTCATTTCTTCTTATCGAGGCTTTTCTATAGTCCACAACCTTATGAAAAATTATTTTAATTAAAAAAATAACTAGGAAAAGAATATAATTGAACTTGGTGTTGTATCCTTGTCTTCTGGACCTTCTATTCTTCTTTTGAACTTGGATAAACCAATCATTTTGTGTCTCACTTTTATCACTTGCAATAGCCATTTCAAACTTTGTACTTTCAGAACCAGTCACTTCCAGACTTCCTTTGGCAAGCTTCACCAGTTGTTTTATTCCATTGTTTTATTCAATTTTTTTGTTTCCTCTAAACTTTATTCCTTTTCTTTTGCTCAACATTGTTAGAGTCCTTATGAGGACACAACCATAAAATTTCCTACTTCACTACAATTGAAACACTTGAAAGGTAATTTTCATTTATACTTACTGGAACCTCTTTGTAGCTTTCTAACAAAATTAGCTTCCTCTGGATCTGATCCAATATCATAATCTAGATCAACTTGCTTCTTGAATTCTCTGAATGTTGCCTCTTTCCTTATAGAATCCCCACTTTCAAACCTCATTTCAAAAGTAGTCAAGGTTCCATGTAATTCAATCATCTTCAAATCATTTAAATACTTAGCTTCCTCAATAGAAAATATTTTAGAATCAAACCTTCTAGGAAGAGATCTAAGTACCTTTTTCACAACATTCTTTTCTTTCAATTCCTCACCAAGACCTCGGATAGAGTTGACAACTTCATCAACCCAGAGCAGGAATGTAGCAATATTTTCATCTTCCTTCATCTTTAGACTTTCAAAATGAGATCTATGAGTTTTTATCTTTTCCTCTTTGACTTTGTCATCTCCTTCATAAATAGTATGCAATTTTTCCCATACTTCCTTCACTGTTTTGCACTGCATCACTTTCACAAATTCAGAGTTAGTCAATCTACATAAAATAGCATTCCTATCCTTAGCATTAGTTTCATAATCCTTCTTTCCAGCCTGAACCCTACGAGGGTTTTTCAAGAATCTCATATCCCTCTATAATAGACATCCAGATGTCGAGTCCTAGAGCCATCAAGCAGGACTCCATCCTGTTGGCAAAATAAGGACAGACAACTGAGAGGGGGGGTGAATTAGTTGTCACAAATTATTTAAAATTTTCAAACTTAAATTTACTTAATCTCATATATGATGCATGAATAATAAACCATAAACAATCAACACATCAAAAACACGGAAAACACCAAGATTTTTTACATGGAAACCCTATTAGGGGAAAAACCACGGTGGATGTTAGTCCACAATATTATACCCTGTTAAAAGTATAGAGAATAATAATGGGAACACACATGCATTCAGGAACACTTCCTAGAGCTCACTGCTCAAATACAAGAGGGCTCATTTCCCAAAGAAGAGAAATATGGATTAGATCTGCAGGGTATGAACTGAGAAAATAGCTTCTCCAAAAGCCTTATTACAATTCTGGTTAAGCACAAAAATACTCCTTCACACTTCGCTCAAAATTCTTCACACTTTGCTCTGCAATCGAGTGATTAGATCATTATTCACACATTTTCTCTACCTCTTCTCTCACACACTTATGCACACTTCACTTTTCTCAAAAAATCACTCTTATATATCCGCAACATGAATTTCATCAACAACTTCGTTAGCCAAAATAAATATGAAAATATAAAACATATATGCAATGTCGGCCCAAATTTACAAATAAATTTTCAATTTGAATCAAACAACATCGACCAATATTATGTTGTGGCCCAAAACAACATCCTCAAGCACACCAAACATTCAAATTCTAATCTCCAAGGATCCACAACACGTTACAACCACCATGTCAGCCAAGAACACAAAAAACCGAACACAAAAGAGAAAAAATCACTAACCACGAACACACCGATCAATACAGACATGCCACAAAGATAGAGAATGATCTAGAAGCATCCAAAAGCAACAAGAACCAACAGAGAAACATCCGCAGCAATTGAAATTACTAGAATCACATCAACTTCACTCAAGAATACTAACTAAAACCACAGAAACACTGTTAGAACACAACTATTCATAACAAGATCAAAACTTCATGCGGACCTCTAAAACTTCCGGTGGATAAACTAGATACTCTCAGCAATAAACCCTTTAGACCAAAATGATTGATCATCAATGTACTGAGCAAGACACCTTCATGACCTTCACTATTCCACCGGAAACCTACAACTCTTTCTTTAACAATTTTCTCAATATCCTCGACATATACAACCTTCAATACATCAATGCTAATAGTGTTGACATCAATGATGACCACATATTAGCAATACAACCACAACATCCAAGACATCCTAACTTTCTAGAATGCATAATTCGATCCATAAAAGAGTGGTTCTTTATTTTCAAATAATCCTTCTTGAGTAAATAAGTGTGCCATCCTAAAACTACCTTAAACTTTTAGGCTTCTTCAATGGAACTTGGATCTGATACCAATTGAAGGGCACATAATCTAATGAGAGGTGGGGGTAAATCAATAGATCTAATCAATTCAAAACCCTTAACTTCAACAAAATTATCAAACCATTTAACTTGAATCTTTAATACTACTAATCAAGCAATGAGCACACATTCACACAATTGAACACTAGATATACATGGAAACCCAAAATGGGAAAAACCATGGTGAGAATAGCTACTTGGAACTACAATCCAAATCTAGCCTCATGAAGTAGAAATATTCAAGTGAATTTTACAATATGAAGTAGGAACCAACCTATCAAAGACACCAATCCCCTAATGTATTTGTAGGCTCCAACCTACTAGAGATACCAATCCCCAATACAATGAACTAAGCACTAGCCCAACAAGTAGAACACCAGTCATATCAAAATACAAAAATAAATCTTGTGAGTCTTCTAAATAGTTGAATACACCTCATACATGCTCCAAAGTTAATTCAAACACTCTTCCACTCTTCATATGATCTTTCGATAATGGCACAAACTCTGAGATGTAACTCTTCCTTTTATATTCACCACCTTCTCTTCAATTTACACTTGTGGAAAATTATACTTCAGATTATGCATCCATGCAATTGAGGAATGTATACATGATATTGTATTAACACTCTTCTATGTCAGCCAAGGATCAACAAATAGCCAAGATGACATAAGGTGGACCTAAATTCAATTTTCATGAAACATGTAACAGGTCAATCCAAAATCAATTTTTTTTCTACCAAAAGAACATGATATTGTGTGCTACCACAAGAAACTTATCCATGTCCTATCTTAACACCCCATGCTAGAATTGAATACCACACACTACTAGTCATTACTAAATAGACCTCAAACACCAACTGGTTGACAAACAGACACAAAGAACCTTCTGTCACTTCAATCTTTTTGCATGCTTGAACATATCCTCTGAAAACTTTGGAATATGATAGAAAAAGTGTACAAATACTCTCCTCTCAAACCATAGAACCTACAACACCTCCATAGAATAGACTTGAGAAGCACTAAACCAAAACTAAACTAAAAAATTCTGGTACAACCTTTTGAATCAGCTCTAACACAATGAATGAATGCAAGTATGATATTATAATCATATAACATTCACACATACTTTTGGAACATAAAAACTCCTCAACATCTAATAATTTATGTTTCTTGATATAGTGATACTTCCTAAAATAGGCACTCCTCAGTGTCTAGTAATATATACTTCTTGATTTAGTGATTTGACAGTAGAATTTCCAACACAGAGAGGTATGCAACCACACTGATCTTTTGAAATATAGTATAATTTTGAAAATATAACTAGTAACATATATTCTACAAATCTTTGCAACTCGAGATGATATGATAGAAGAATATAATGATAATTCAAGTACTATTGCATACTTAGCCTTACACATTTGACACAATGAACTTCTTTGACATCAATCCTCTTACTATGTCAATGATAACCTTTGACATCAATGGAAACCTTTGTTCAACAGATATATGGGTCTAGAAATGACCCAAATGACATATGGGGTGCCTCATAGCCCTCTATAAGCTACCAACATTCTCCCCAAGCCTAAAAAATTGTCTTGTCCTCAAGCCAACATAGTGAAGTCACTTGAATCCTTCAAGAGTTAATCATGATTGACTTTCTTTCCACGGTTCATCATTTATGTGAGTAGAAATTTCTAGTACACGTATTTTTTGTGAATCTTCAATTGTAGTGTTTTCCCTTATTATTTACTTATGGGGTTAATTTTTTATGAAACCCTTTTATTCAACTACACATTCTACTTCCAAATTAATGGAAGTATCTTCATCTTTACCTTAATTTTATCAATAAATCTAAGTTTATATGAATTTTTCCTTTGAGGTGTTATATCTCTAGTGATTAACATCTTATATTTTTCTTTCACTTCCACCTGTATGTTCCTTGGTTCCTTTTCCATCCCTTCTAGACCAATTGTTTATATGTGTATAAGATGTTTTGTTTGGGTGGTACCCCTATTATTCCTTGTAGCATGAACCTGGCAAGTTCCCAATTATTTCTAACATCTTGTTGTGTTATCTTTAAGTTATTGCTCTTAATTTTAGTTTGTGCCCTTTCAATTGGGAATGTGACAAGATTTTGGATCCTTTTATGTACTTGATGTGTCTTCTCACCCTTATCACAAAAGTTAAATAATTTAACAAAATCTTCTTTTAGCTTATCCTAGTCCTATGTTTTCCCTTTATGTTCTTGATGTATATAACAAGAATGAGGTGTTGACTTTAAAGTATAATAAAATAAGTGGACCCTTATTGATTTATTTGTTGCTCCCCTTTTATTCAAGAACTTTTCAAAATATTTAATATATTTTCATGGATTGGAAATTCCTTTAAAAATAGGCATCTTGTACATTAGCCATTCCTTCTTTACAAATATGCATTTAATTGCAATCTCTAGGTTTCTCCATGTGAGGATGCTTTCTTTATGGATTTTCCATCATTTTCTTGCATTCCTTGTCAAAGTAACATCTAGGGCTGCCATCCTAATCTCCTCGTAGGATTATTCTTTCTTCATCTTCTCTATATAATTCTCAACATCCCTAATTCCAAAATATTTGGGATAGCTCTTATGATTATTCCATACCAAGTTCTTATTTTTTATTATAAGTATTCTCCACTCTATTTCATCAATTTTTTCAATATGAGCCTATTTATATCCACATTTTATTTTCCTTTATTTTTCCTTATCTTCTCAACTATTTATCAATATGTTCTTCTTTGATTTATTCAATATAACTAACACTAACAATGACATGTGAACATAGAGGGTCATTTCCTCACGTGGTCTCTTGATATAGGGGATTTCTTACTTTAGGATTTTTTCTCTTCTAGTCTTTATTACTTTTCCCTTTATTTAATTTTTTCTCACTTCTATTTTTATTTCCACTTTTATATCATAAATATATAAGATGTTTCCATTTTGTAGGTTTCTCCATAGTTTCCTCATGATCCATCAATTCTAGGGACCTTTCCTTTTCTCTACCCCTATTTAGCCATAGCCCCTTTGGCTTTCTCTAATTCCTTTTCAACAACACCCCCATTGGCGCACTTAGCAGCACCATCCTTGGCACGCTCTAAGTTAGTCCTAAAAAAACCATATTTTATCCAGGTCCCTATACTATGACCTCAATGATTCTACCAATTGGTGATCTCCAAACATTTTTTCTTACTATTTCATTTCTTGTCTTTCTCCCTTTTATTCCTCTAATTTATTCTCCATATCTCATTTTTTCTTTTACTTTGTTCATCTTGTATCCCTTATTAATTTTATTTCCCAAGCATTTTCCCTAATCTGTCTAAGAAATCATGTCTTTTTGGATCTCCTATCTTCTCTATACCATCACTTTAGTTCCTTGTTCCTTGAGGGATATTACTTATTCCTTAGCAACACCTCGTTGGTGTGCTTAGTGTTAGGTGAAAATTATGTAATCGCCTTTTCAATAGATTACACAACCTTGATTTCAACCATAGCTGTGTGAGATGTAATCTGTCCCCTCAAAAAGGGGAGGCACCCTTCTTACTGCTTACTAAAATAAAAGTAAAACTAATTAAGTATTCACAAAATGTACACTACAATTATGAGATGTGGGGTGTGTCACATTCATACTTCTCTCTTCTTTTAGAGAATACGTTTTACAACGCTTCACGGTTGATAGTTTAAATTTGATACAACTTTAAACTAAAAAAAAGCAGTAATTCCAAAACCTCTATCTTGTCAAAGCAAAGCTTAGAGATACCAAGTATGATAATAATAAACAATAAAATAAGAAAGAAAAGCTCACAAAGGCACAAAGTCGTTATGTAGCTTTTCACCGATGGATCCTTGAGAGATGTAACGTTTGTTGTATTAGAAGCACAAGGTCTTCTTAGATACAAAAATTCCATGAACAACATGAACAATTACAAGCACAAAGTCTTGTAGATAATCCACCAATAGTTATCCAAACATAAACACAAATCTGAATAAAGAGTGTAACACAAAGTCTACACAGATTTATTCAAATCCCTTAGATCTCACACACTAATCACCACCAATTTGATCAAACCATAAGAGAATTGATTCCAACACAAATTCTGGTATGCAACTTTCTTCTTTATTGATCAGATTCAAATTCACAAAGTTGAACACAAAGTTTCATACATTTGTTTCAAAATGAGCAACACTTCATTGCTAGAGATAAAAGATAAAAATTTCAATAGAAATCCCACCTATTTATATAAGAGAGGGAAGAGAAAATCTAGGAAATTAGATGAGAAAAATTAGGAAAGTAAGGTGAAAAAAATTAGGAAAATCTCACCTAACTTTGACTTAGTCAAAAATGTTGTCCATCTTTTTGGGAAAACATCTTAGATTTTACATGTAATTACATTTTCTCAAAAGACATTTAAGATGTCGAAAACTATTTAAAAATTGTGTAAAGGAAAGTATAAGAATATTCAACACTAGAGAAAAGAAGCCTTCATGTTTCCTTACTCTGGGCGTGGAAGTCTTCATATCTCTTTCTTGTCTCCAGGACAAATGCCTCATCTGGACCAACAGTGTAATCCACAATGGTGTGAACTCTGGTGATTGATATTTTAGTAGATGAGTGAATCTTTTTGCACCTATCAAGATGCATCTTGAGATTATCAAGAGTTATCCATATATCATAAATGACATGCATGGAGGTCTTTGAAATTTTGCAACCTCCACTTGCTTACTGATGGCTTCCTTATAGATCTGGGACAGTTCACTTGCTGGGAGGAAAATATGATCATCATCAAGGAGCTTACCTAGTAACTCCTTAATTCCATTTTCAAGGATAGTACGATGTCCTTTGACATCTTCTTGCACTTGGTGGAGATCTTCAATTAGAGACTTGATCACTTGGATGCGGTGCTTGAGTGATTCTCTTACCTCCACATATTTCTCCTTGTTGGGAATTACTCCAACTTCCACCAACTTACTGAGCTTTTCTTGTTTCATTTGTGACCAAAATGATAGGAATTTCTCCATTTTTTTTTTTCTCTTGGGAAAGAATACTTTCTTCTTTATCAAGCTCTGATTTGAGCTTGGCTATCTAAGTAGCTTTCTCATCTGTGGAAACTATGACCTAAGAACCATGTTCTATTATTTCATCAATGAAATCATATAACACTTTACCTTTAGAGGCAAACTTCTCTACCTTTTTCATAGTTGGGTCCTCAATGCTTATCATAGTTAGAGGTTGTACATTTCCTAAAGATCCTGCAAGTCTTCTCAAAACAACTGCATAGCGTTTGACCTTCTGCTTGTAAATATCTCAGGCTTGTTCCATTTTGTCAAGCCTTCTTGCCAATGCATCTAAGACTACTTGTGCATTTGCTTTGAAACTTTCATTTGTCACTTTGCCGAGATGGACTCTAGTGATAGTGTAGTCCTCCATGTTTACATCTCCTTCCTCTTGTGGTGGCATACCAATCTCTACAAACTTATGACTGGTCTTGTCAACATGAAGCCTTCAATGTACTTTTTCCTTTTTCTTCCCCTTGGATTTTGGAGGGGCTATCTCTTCAATATCGATCTCTTATGGAGAGATCATCTATTTCTTTCACTTTGATACTTGAGATACCAACCAAGGGGGAAGAGAGGAAGTATACACTTCTTTACTGATCGTCAACTCTTGTGTCACAACCGCTTCTATAGAAATGACTGGTATGGTGAAAATTGGGGTAGTATCTGTCATGACTACTCCTATAGATTGCACACCAAGTTGAATTTGCAAAGATTCACTCATAAATCTGTTGAACTCAACTTCAGAGGTGATGTCATAATATGGAGATGATAAACTGGGGATGGATGATGGAGAGCTTGACAAAATATCAACAGTTTGTGTATTTGAAATTGTAGGAGAAGTGGCAAGCACGGTTTATGGTGTAGGGGGATGAGAAACGTCCACTACATGTATGGTAGATGTGGGAGGAGGTGATGTAGGAAGAGGAGGTGGAGGAGTGTTAAGATTAGGAGGTGTATGAGGAACATTTAAAGTTATAGGCAATGAAATTTGGGGAAGATCTTCGACAACATTCTCATGTGGAGATAGAGTTTGTTCTTCATCATGCCCGAGTTCCTATTTATCACCTTCTTGTTCACCTTCTTCTTCAGACTCTTGTTCTTATGTGGAATCTTCTTCCTCGTTAGAATCTACTTCTTCAGAATCTTCTTCTTCAACAGATTCCTTACTTTCATTTCCTTCTACTTCAAAATCTACCTCTTCAAAATCAGACCCTTTTCCTTTTGAATGAGATGGTTCAAATTTTGTAGCCTCTTCTTCTTGAACTGGTCGTGTATCCTTCTTGCCAATAGTGAACTTGATTCTAGAGCCTCTTCAGGAAGAAGAGGGAATATCCACATGCTTGTCTTTTGTGTGGAGTTCCTATTGTTGGCTAGCTTCTGCTCTAGGTTCTTCTCCTTCCGACTCTATCTTGAAGGCTTTCATTTGGAAACCATGTTTGTGCAACCATTCTACAGTGTTGGCCAATATGGGAGCAATCCTTTCCCTGATGGAATACTTTCCTTCTTCGACCATTGTATTGCAGGCAAAGGTCTCTTTGAAATTTCATTTTCATCATAGGCAGCGTTCATGATGTTTCCAGGATCTTTGAAACCCTCTAGTAGGCCGACAACACCAACATCCCTAATCTTCTCTATAGTTAGCCTACAATAATCCATTTTGTGGATATCCTCTTCATCTCTGCATTTAGCCCATATGTCTTTGAAGCGGTACTTGTGGCTGTGATCCTTCTTCAATTTCCTATTCACATTCTGGTAAACAAAGTCAAATCTATATTTGTATGTCCTTATTCTCACGACCTGCATTTCTGCATAGATTGATTTGGCTTTTTGTACACTATGAATGGTATATCTACCAATCATTAGTGGAAACTTGAAGCCTGATTTGTGAATCCTTATTCATTCCTTGTGAACTGTGATAAGCTATTTGCACAGCTCCATGAGTATCCACTTATCCGAGGGATACTTGGGCAACATGTAAGGACACCCAGTGTAGCAACCTACCCTCATGTAAGTGAAAATTGGAAATTGCAAGAATATACACTCGACCTTACTCACCACTTTGTATGCCTCGTCAGATACTCTCTTCTTTTTGAGAGTTGGGTCAAAACTGAAAAGGAGAGGTGCAAAGAAGGCATTTGTGACTGTCCTGAAATGGTGAAGGCTTTCCTTTAGCTCCAACTGATAGAAATACTTGTACATAGGTACCGGATAAACCTAGGAATTGCCTCATCATGGCTGCAACATACACCAAATAAGAAGTCATATATAACTTCAAAGTGGTTGGCACATTTATCAGTTGTTCATGAATTTCATCACTAATTTGTGTTCCTGAATCAATATGAGCTTTTTATCTTCTTATGATCTAAATGTATTCATACATCCATTCCTAAAAATGAGATGATTCAAGAAATCCTTTAACCCTGCTCAGGAGTGTAATCATGTCCCTGACATCTTCTTTGAAGTCACTTCACAAAATCCCTTTTAGCCATATTGAGATGGTAGGCCTAGGTGTTTTCAACCATTGGATATTAATCAATTTTTTAGCTTTGGTTGGATCTACATCATAAACCTCCTATGCTTGTTGTATTGAAATCTCGGTGTTTCTTTCCATGTGTGGAACTCTAAAAAACAATGTCAAAGAATTCAGGGTCTAGCCTCATCATCACTTGTCCGGAGGAATCTATTACACTCTTGCTCTCTCTGATGTAGTTGGATGTAGCTTGGAGAATGAACTCTATATGATGAGTAGATCTTAGGAATGTGGACACCAGATGCAGATTGCTATGTACAATAGCTCTCAAACTGTCTTCCAAGGGATTTTGTTCAATTGTTTTAACAAAGTCTACAAGGTCTTGTTGACCAACCTCGGTGTCCTTTATTTTGTCCACCTTCGAGATCACCACAGTAGGTAGAAAGACACCTTAATACTTATATTTCATTTTTCCCTCTTTCTTAGAAGATGATGGAGGCTTCTTTGTTGTCATCTAGAAGAATCAGGATCAAAGGATATCACTTTCAGGATCACTTGACGAGATCTAGAGAGAAACTACAAAGATGGTGAATCAACAAATGTTAGGAAAAATTGAAGCATTGGGAAGCGTGAGGCAAGCAAGCAATGTGGAGTGAGTGTGAAATGAGCATTTTGGCATGAAAAATGAAGCATGAGTGAAGAAACAATGTTCGGAGGAAAAACAGAGTGATTTTGAAGTGTTAGAAGGAAAAATTGCCAAATGTGTAGGAGCATTGAATATTAGCGCTCCTACACCTAGAATGATGATTTATATGTAGGGGTGTTGATTTTCAACGCTCCTACATGTAGATGGCACTTTGTACGTTCAAAGTGTCGTGGTGCTGAAAATCAGTGCCCTTGCATGAAAGTGAAGTTCTTTCGAGAATGAGTGTAAAGGCACTACAAATCAACACCTTGACATGTGATCTCACTTGGAAAAGAAGTGAAGTGCAGAGAACTCCATGTAGGAGTTTTTGAAAAATCATAGGTGTAAAAGTGGACAAAAATGAGCTTCAAAATTTTGGGGAGAGGGTAGACCTTAGTGCGATGGCGGTGAATTTCACCACTTTGAAAATCGGTGTTAGAGACAAAGATAAATGCAAGAATGAACTTTTTCACCACTCTTGCATTGAGGGGAAGTTTGCTTGTTTGTTGGAGTGGCAAAAAAGCTCAATTGAGCATTTGATATCCAACAGAGGTTGCGTGGAGAATAAATACATCGCTTGAACAAGATGTCTTTGTCAGTGGAGAGTAAAGAATAAATCCAAAAAGAAAATGAGTAACATGTTGAAGGGAAAGAGCCAGGGCATAATAAGAGAAACAAAAATAAGATGCGAAGAATAGGTTTACAAAATAAAATGAAGAAATGCATATTTAAAATCACAAACCCAGTGAAAAAGATTCAAAAAGAAATGTTAAAAACCTAGATATGAAAAGGAATGCACAGAGAAAAATGAGAAGATGAAGAAAAAAAAAGGCACACCTGAAAAACGTCAAATGCTGAAAACCCTAGCTTGAAAGTATCAAGAAATTTTCAAAATCATGACCTTGTAGGTTTGGAAATCGCCCAGCACGATGAGGAGAGAAAGGTGAATAGAAATCAAGAGTGATTAACTAAAAATCACTTTAAAACCTTTTTAAAAGGTCATTAAATGAACTTAAGAAGCGCATTAATGAAGGCACAAATTTGGGAGGAAAAAGTTGTGAAATATGCACTGGTGGTGAAAATCACCACTCGTGCATCTTGAAGTCAAAGTTAGACAAAAAGTGCACTGGTGATGATTTTTACCGCTTGTGCAATTTTAGCTAAGGGAAACAAGTGTAGGAGCGCTGATTTTCAACACTTCGACACTTGAAGCAAAAATCACTAAGTCAACATGTAGGAGTGTTGATTTTCAGCGCTCCGACATGTTTGGCAATTTTACTAACTCTCAAGAGTTGAAAGTTTGTGAATATATTTGTTTCAAAGGTCTTCGAGAGACGAATGTAGGGGAATGCTCAAATAGACTGTTTGAGACTTTGGACTGCACATCGAGGTGAATTGAAATTTTCCTCATTTTGCATGCTTGAACATCATGAGACGATGAAATGGACAAGTTTCATAGGGGGTTATCCGTGAATCGAGCGCTACTAGATTCCATGATAACACTTAGCAACAACCACCTTAGAACACTCTATCTCTACCCAAACATTTAAACTTTCTTGATTGGTATCATTTTTTGCATATGAATATTTATGCTTGTACAACCTCTTAAACATATATGTTATCTTTTGTCAATTAGATGCATCAATCCATCCATAATTCATTTGCATATATTCCATCATAGATTCCTTCTTCCACTTTTTATTCCAGCACATTTTTCAGAATGATTCTTCAATCCACAAAGACTACAAGGATGAAGATCCCAACACATTTATTTTCTATGTCCTTTCCTATGACAATGAGAATATTGTATTTCTTGAATAGAGTTGTTAGAACTTGTTGTACTTGTAACATCATCTTCTTTTCCATTTCCAAAACCTTCATTATTTAGCCTCACAAATGGTATAATGGGATCTTCAAAAAAAATTCTTTCATATCCCACTCTTCTTGTCATCTTAAAACCAACATACTTTGGACAACATCCTTTGTCATTATCATCACAACTATCAAGACTTGTAGATTCAAAAATATCATTATAGTTTTTTTCAAAATAAGTTTTAGCTATATCACATTTATTATATGATTCATCAAATGACTACCTTGAATCACTTGTATCACAAGAAGTATCATATAACATAGTCTTAGAATTTAGACAATTATTTTCCTTCATTATTTCTTCTAATAGATTATTTTCAACTTTTAATTTTGATATTTCATCCTTTTGTAAAATATTTTCCTTTTCTAATTCTTCATTTCTTTTTTTTAACTATCTCCAATTCTTTTTCTAAAATGTTATTTTCACATAGTATTTTTTTTCTTCACTCTTTGTCCATTCTTTCCCATTGAAACAAATTTATTTTTAAAAGAAATCCAAAATTTGCAATTCTCCTCAAATTTTTAACACTAATTCTTTCTTTGGTATGATCTCCTTTATTATGCAACAATAACCATGGTACCCACAATAGAACCAAATGTTGATAGAAAAACCTTGACCAAAGTCTAAGATTTAATAGTATGTTATATGTCATCAAACTTGATGTGATGCAATATAAAGAGAGAACTTATATATGCAAGAAGTATAAACCAAATTATAATAAATTATGCATACTTATATATATACATCCATAACATCATATATTCATATACTTTAATGTGTTATGTATGTCTTATAATTTATTCATCATGCTTCATCCATATATATCTTTCACAATTCCTTATTCTCATATATATTTAATTCATATGATTCCACACTCTTTCATCCACTTTCCCCTTTTTTATATAGCCTTTTAATGCCTTTTCATAATGTCTTTCCATCATATCCTTTAATATCACATAATTATCTTATTCCCATGAATTTACCTTTATCTATATAATATTTTCACTTGTATAGCTTGTTTAGGCATATTAGAGGCTTTTTAAGGCTATTTAAGTGGTATATAATGAATACATGGGTCTAGAAATGACCCAAATGATATATGAGGTGCCTAATACACACATACATAGATTGATAGAAAAATAAATCTACACAATCTATATACACATATATATTTATACTGGGATATAAATCCATGCAATTGGATTTTCAAATAAAAGAATGAATGGTAGTAGTGCTAGCTTAGGCATTGGCAATTAATAGTCAATATTGGATTTTGATGCTTGATTACTTTGAAAGGAGTAAGAGTGAATGTAAGTAAATGAAGAAATATGAGGGACTTTACTGCTCGCGAAGTAGAAAGAAATGGAGAAGAAAGAGGGGAAGTGGGGATACATACAAAAAATGATGGAGAAATGTGGGGAGAAGACATAGGAAAAATTAGAAAAAGGAGAATAGTAGAGGGAATAGGAGGCAAAGGATAGAAGAGAGAGGGGTAAGAAATTTTTGCATGTGGCGACAATGTGGGATTAGTATGTAATTGATACTCTTATATCTTTCAAGTTGATGGATTTGTAAGGCTCGGCTTGGTGTATGTAAAAGAGCATAATCTTTGGGTAATGTAAAAAGAATGCAATCTTGATGTTAGTGATAAAGATCATTATAGAATTCTCTATTGACATTTCATTTACTTTATTTAAATTCCCTCTTTTTTCATCAAAGGTTACACATGTGGCTCCTTTATTTGTGATAAATAAGAGATGTTATGGCCAAGTTCTTATTTAGATGTTTGGTTTTTATCTTGAAACCCTAAATAAAGTAAGTGTTTATTTCTCTTGTGAAGTAAAACGCTGAGGTAATCATTTGATAGGGTGAATAGTAGAAGAATTTGGGGAGAGTTTCTATTCCTATATTATTAATCTCCTTTATCTTTGGTAGGAGGAAGGAATGAATGATTTAGTAGTGTTTAATTGAGCTCTTGGTTGTGACTTTACTTGAGTATTTTTTTAATGTGTTTCATAGGGAATTAGAGGTCTTGATTTATATTATCCTAAGTCTCAAGAGTGTAGATTCTATGAAAAAAAGTATTATTATATGGGTCATGACCCTATCCACTCTGTGAAAATAGAGGCATTAAAATGTAAGTATAGACACTATCCACTCTATGTAAACAAAGGCATTAAAATGTAAGTATAAGCACTATCCACTCTATGTAAATAGTATTGGAGTAATTAAGAAATCACTTGATAATTAATTAATTATTAATTCTCTTATTACTTTACTCACTTAAGCTAAACTTAAGAGTGTTTTTTTATTAATTAGAGTGGGATAAATATAGGTCAAGTTGTCACAATCTAATCAAATCCTCATCTAGGGTTTGTTTTTTTATGCTTTTATAAGCATTCACCTTCATTGTAATCAATTAATTCCATTCAATTCAATTACAAATATAGGTTAATCTCAATATCATATGCTTGTGTGATACTTGGTTGGATTCAATCTTTTCTCTCTTGGTTGCATAACAAATCAGTTGCTTTGATCTCTCATTTGTGATAGGCATTTTAGTTCTAGAGGATTTTTGGGAGCTGTGGGGTTCACTATCAACTCCAACATGGTATCACAGCATCAAATCTATGAATTCCTGTCCAAATTTTGAGAGATCCAAACTTGAGGAAAAAGTTAGCTCATCTTGAGGTGAAAATAGTATCACTATTGAGTCTAGAATGGCTAAAAACATAAGGATTGACTATCTATACCCAAATTGAAAAAGTTGTAAAAAAAACAAAAAAAAAGTAGGAAGCACAAATTTCCAAATCTGCCATTAATGCCCTAAACAAGTACAACAATTAGTTTTTTTTTAAAGTATTATGGTTTTTAATATGTTTTTCTAGAAATTAAAAAAAATTCATCAATTTTGATTTTCAATTATTTTGCAAAAAAAATAAATTAAAAAAGCAAAAAATATTTTATTTTATTTTTTGAAAAAAAAAACCACTAGGTCGCCACCCACTAGCCACCAACCAAGGTTTTTTGCCCTTTTTGACCTATTTTCATAAATCGATCATAACTTTTTCATATAGTGTTGAAATCGAGCAAACAAGATATCATCAAAAACTTGGTTCAGTTTACTTTCCAATGGTGCAAGTCTCATTATCAGATTTTGCTATTGGTTCCTGTTAATCTCACTCAAAGTCAGATCTTCATTTTTTTCTTTGAAGCTCATAACTTTTGACCAGAATCTCCAATTTTCAATATTCTAGTGGCGTTGGAAAGGTATTTCAAAGACCTTTAGATCTATTCATGCACTTTTCAAAAAAATAAGAGCTAGGTACATTTTATTTAGTTTTTTGTGATTTCATATTTGTGCCAATTACTTGGATGTCTTGGTACCTGGAAAGGAACATTTTATGTTGGATGACATCATTTGATCTAATTTATATGCATTGAGGTTAATAATCTTTGATTTTTTAATTTGAGGAAGTATCATGGGTTTTTTTATCCCTCTATGGTCATCCTAGCAAAGGATAACTATGAGTCTTGGAAAAATAACATCCTTAAAAATATTAGGTGGCTTGATCTTTTGCCTTATATTTGTGGACTCATACCTACACCACACACTAGGGATTTATTCAACATGAGGTGTTATTAGTGATCATGTTGTAGGATTTATATGTTCTAGTGTTGATCTTGACACTATTTGTGTGGTATCAAACATTGATTGTCCCCACTTTGGACTCGACTTTGGGAGATCCCTGGAGACCCTCATATATCTATATACCTGAAGTATCATGTTGTAGATTGTCTCATTCCTCTTATAGATCTAGATTCCATACCATTTGATGATGATACTTTAAAGGAGCTTGAGTATATCATAGGTCTTGTATGTTCTGATGGATCAAAAACTTCTCTTCATGTTACCAATCTTCAGATCAAGACTAAGTCTTCATCTTTTGTTGTTCTTGATCAGCTTGGCATTGCCACATATTTGGCCCCTATTCATTTAGTGCAGTAGGACATTCATCTTCTTCTAGACATAGCTACATGGGATTTGTATCTTGCAGACATAGCATCCTTGTTTGTAAAGTCCTATATTACAGATTTGGAGGATTACTTTTAGAACATTCATCTCCTCTTTGTTGACAACCACCATCTTCATCACCTTTGTAGCTTTTTCTACATCAGTCTTCACCAATTTCTGGATTGACATCATCTAATTTTGACATGTGGAAAATTGAGCACTTTTCTGAGGCACGCATCATTTGGATTTGGATTCATAATTCACCCATCTTTTTGGATTGGCTTCTCCAATCACTGGTGGATTTGTTTCTTCCTAAGGGGAGAAATTTTGTTTGCAAGTAGTGGATCATATTTTGTCTTCAGGTGTTCATCATTGGCACATGAACTACTTCTTTGTGGGGGGATTCATATCCTATTTTTCTCTCTCCTATCAGGGGACATCTATTTTACTTGTGTGGAAAACACAATCCTTAGGGGGTCACATTGAGTCCTCCTTCTATCCTTCTTTCACTAGTGTAGTTATTTTATTTTCTCTTTTTTGGAGAGGAGTTTTTCCCATGTGGTTTTCTCCTTTTCTCTAGTTATGAGAGATTTGTTTATTTGTACGTGGGCACCTCATCAAGACTTGTATTTGGGACCCATCCATGCATTAATTATTGCACTCTTCGTTAGGGTTTTATAGCTTTTCCCTATGTTGATCTTAAGGGGGTGTTGGAGTAATTAAGGCATCACTTGATAATTAATTAATCATTAATTAATTATTAAGTCCCTTATTACTTTATTCACTTAAGATAAACTTAGGAGTGCTTTTTTATTAATTAGATTGGGCTAACTATAGGTCAATTTTTCTCATTGCATGAGATTAAAACACTTGTCACAATCTAATCAAATCCTCATCTAGGGTTTTCTTGATGCTTTTATAAGCATTCACCTTCATTGTAATCAATTAATTCCATTCAATTCAATTATAATTATAGGTTAATTTCAATATCAGATGTTTGTGTGATACTTGGTTGGATTCAATCTTTTCTCTCTTGGTTACATATCAAATTAGTTGTTTTGATCTCTCGTTTGTGATATGCATTTCAATTCCAGAGGATTTCTGGGAGCTTTGGAGTTAACTATCAACTCCAACAAATAGAGGTATTAAAATTTAAGTATAGACACTATCAACTTTGTGTGAACAAAATCATTATTATATAAGTGACAACCCTATCAACCATATGTAAACAAAGGCATTAATGTACAAGTTTTGAGGTCTCTAACTCTATATATATGGAGGATTATCTTGGATACTTTTGTGTAAAATTTTGAATGCCATATGTGAGTTTGTCCTTCTCATCTAATTGGTAAGATTGTTTAGGAATTTTACTAGTCATGTTGGAAATGCTCTTGATTCTTGAGTTTCTCGAGCTGAGTTGGAAAATCAATTCATTGTGAAGATCAGAGCTCTCGACCTTATATGGGGTTGAGAGCAAAGGTTTTAAATCTTGATATTGATATTAACAATGAATTGTTGTCTGTGATTAGTATTCTCGAACCCGAGCATGATAGTAGTTTATTTCTTCTCGATGAGTTTTCAAATTTTAACATTGAAATATCTATGATTTTTTATTCATAGATGCACATAAATAGTACCCAATAAGGATACAAAATTATTTTTATGTATATATATGAATAAATACATAATTATAATATTTCAAAGAAAATTTATACTTTTAAAATAGTAACTATATGACTATAAAATTATATATATCTATCATTGTAACACATTTGTTTGTGTTTGTTTATAATTGCACATAAAATAACATTATATATCGATACAAGATTTTGTTTAGGTGCATACACGAATAAATACATGTTTAAATTGTTTGGAAAGAATAAACTATTAGACAATGATAATATGACTATAAATTTATATTCACACACATATATAGCATCATAAATTTTCACCCTTGATAATTTCACACTAGGTTTAGCTCTCTCCTATGTGCCTGGACCCAATTATTCTCTTAATTTACCCATTTTATGATAATCTTCTGAAAATAAAAATTAAATTGGGAAATATTATTTAATATTCATTTAACGAAACTTCAAGATCCAAAATAGGTCTATAATAGGGCACTAACACCCATGTACAACCTATTTTGGCCCCAATTTAAATATATTATTGTTGGCATTTTAACATTTATGAATTTAAATTCATTTGTTAGCTTTTGATAATTAATTTTGTAGAAAAATCAAGAAATGCAAATAAACATAAGTCTTTTTCACCATTTGAAATCCTAGCAAATCTATTGAGAAATTGAGCATCCTAAAAGGTATTCAAGATTAGAATCAATGGGGTTTATAACACTTATTATCAATCAAGATTTATGTTAGCAATGCATCAAGTTTTTGTGTGAGCTTGTTCATGTTTTATGTTCATTTATTTTGTGAGTAATAACACTTACATGACCTTCAATCAAGCATTTGATTCTCCTTGTATGAGATGAGTACAATGATTTCAGTCCATCAAGGAAAATATATTTGAGTGGTAAGTTGCAACACTCGTCAATTTATCATTCATTTTTATCTATTTTACCTCTGCCCAGCCTAGGTTAAGCACTCTTTACATCATCATAGCCATTGTGGAGGTGGAAACACTAAAATAAGGTTTGACTTAGGCAAACCCTATATGAAACAACCCTTTCTCTCCTCTCTTGTGTGTAGGTGATAGATCTAAAGTGGATTTGGGAAAGGATTGAAGACTTAATTTCAAGATCAAGCATTCAAGCCTTCTACCTCAATAAATTAGGGCAAGTGGAACTAATCATTGACAGATGAAGTTTTGAAGTGAAGGGTCTAGAAGGGAAGAACCTATAGATAGTGACCATCTAAGATCTAATTTCTAATTCCTAAAATTTTCCTTTCTAGGTCTAGGGCACCAACGCCCTTATCCAACCATTTTGGGCTCAAATTCATATGCCAGGTTCCTCTGCCTCTATACTCTGTTACTTTATACTACATCTTTGGGTTTTTTTTTTATACTCTTTTGAAATTATAACAGTTTGTTGTAGTGGCATAGTTAACCTAAGTACACATTTGCATTATCAAATCAAGTTAACCATTAATCAATCAATCAACATTAATCTCCCCAAAAGAAAGAACCAAAACCTTGATCCACCATTCTCGCTCTTCCATAGTGGTTAGTAGCCAAGTGGGTATTTGTGATCATTTTTGGTTCCTTCCAATATGATGTAGGAGAAAGTGTGATTTAGACCCTAGATCCCTTTATCCCACATCACATTTTGTTGAAATTGATGCTTGTTATAGTTGCAAATATTTTGAAATCATAAGTTTGTCATTTTGGAATCTACTTGCAATATTAGGTTGCTTTAGTTTTTCATTTATGCATGCATATTTTAGTGAAAAGCATTAAATAAAGTAAATAATTTCACAATGTGTTTCATTCCAAAAGATCAAAAAGTGTCATTTTTCTACATTTTTTATAATAATTCAATCATTTATTACATTTTTTTATTTTAGAAATTATCTTTTGAACATTTTACATTGCTTTAAAAACGCAATTTAATGCATGATTATATCCCACATAGAAAATCTAGGGTTTTATGTATTTCCAAAAAATTTCCTATTGCCAGACCATAACCTCTACAAATTTGAATCCTTGGATGCTATAGATCATTTCCAGATTTTGAATTTAGCAAAAACTTACATCTCTAATCTAGGATTCTAACGCCCTTTTTTGGTTGATTTTAGGCCAAATTTGGATCACAATTTTGTCTTTGTGATTCCTATATAGATCTATGTTTTGTGCTTGAAAATTATCTCATTTTTTTTCATTGTGATTTTTTTCCTCTTCATTATATGAGAACTTAAGTGTTTTGAATCTTGTAATAAATTTATGAGCTTCGTGACCTAGTGTCCCATATCTAATATCCCATGTGAGACATAGTTTTAGACTTATGGCTTCTTGTGTTGTAATCACATCAGGTGTTGAGCTTGAGTCTTATAACTCTTTCACTCAAGTTGTTACATCTACTCAATCTATCTTTGAATCTCCTCCTAACCCTATGTTACCTATGTCTTTCCCACCATCTAACATTTATGTGGACTTGGAGGTTATTATTTCCTAGTCCTTGAAGATAAGCTTAAACAATTGGTCAAACCTAGAAGGATTTCAACAATTCTTAAGTATAGATTCTTTGGCTAGAGAAGCAGTTCTTCTTTCGAATAACCTTAGGAAGTTGATCAATGATTCACAAGGGGTCAAAATGTTGTGTAGCCTATCTCGCATAGTGGATAAAAACATTCCTAAAGTAGCTAGATGTGGTCAATCCTTTACTAATTCTCAAAACCAATTAGGAAAAAAAGTTTCCTCTCCTACAACCATACCTTCTATTCCCACCTTTAACCCTCCAATCATAGAATCAACCATACAATATAATAATGGTCTAAACATGAGTTTAGGATTTTCTTTTGGGAATCATTATAGTTTCTCCCCTCACCTCCATCTTCATCACCTATTATAAATATGGAAATAATAACCCATTAGTCATAATTAATAGTACACCATATTCAACATATTCAAAACATCTCACCAAATGATCTTGTGATAAACCAACTTTTGCAAAACATGTGTTCATTAAAATAAAAAATTTCAAAAATGTACCAAATCCAATCCAATGCTAACCCTACAACATACCTCACACGTATTCCATTGTCATTTTCTATCTTAAAGAGACTCAAATCGCACAAACATTGAGATACCTTGCTTTGAGAAGTATGTTGGAAAAAGAGATCCCACCAACCACGTATTAGCCTTCAATGTTTTATGTAGTGATTTCCCTTTTGAAGATGCTCTCTTACCTAAATCAATTTCACAGTCATTAAAGGATGTCACCTTGGATTGGTTCTTTTCATTGCTAAATAACTCAATAGTATCCTTTACACAACTTGTTAATGAATTCATTCAACACTTTCAAGCAAACATTGGACTCAAGTTACATTAATAGATTTAGTCCATTGTAAACAAGGAAATAAAGAGAATGTGGTTGACTTTATAGGTCAATACCAAGCTCTTTATTCAAAAATATCCTATAACCTAATGTATAGAGGAATTCATACACTTTAATCCCTCTCTACAACCCTCACAACAATAGGTAAAACAAATTAAGGAGATTGTAATTAACCTCAACAAATTGTTTGCACATGAAACCACTGAATTTTTCTATTAAAGAAATCTGATTACAAATGATTTTCAATCATCAATGGAATGATGAAAAACAATTAAAACCATTACAAGCACCAAATATGCAAATGAAATATCATTCAAACACAATCTATGCTCAACTATGTGAGCTCCTGCAAACTATTCACCTTCTAGCACCTCAACTCCACCTGCAACTCTTGTAGCTTATCCCCGTGTCTTCAAAACTTCTTGACTTCACTCATATTCTAAAATATGATATTTCTCTTCATTATGCATCCCTCATGGCTACCTTAAACACCTAAAAGATCCCTCTTCTCTTCTCCTATTCCTCTTCTCTTCACAAACTGATTTTCTACACTCTTTCTTGTGCAACTCTTAGGAGCAACCTGCAAGTTCTTTCTCCAAACTTGCTGCTATTGATTGCTACTTCTTGACTCCATTAAAGAATATATTTTATAGAGATTAAAACCATTTTAAGGCACCAAAATAGGAACCCAAATATTCTCTTTCATTTCCCTTCAATTGTCTTTTGAAATTCTTTGTTCATGCTTAAAATTCATCATTAAATGCTTCCAAATATGGCACACAAAATTGCTGCACCATATTGCATGACTTTCTGCAGTAAATGCCTCATAAAAATAAATAAAATCATGAAATAAGTTGTGCTCATTCACCTTAAATTGAAAACTGAAGTCATTAATTGTTTTTTCCAAATATCACTAGCTTTTTCCTCCATTCTAGACATGCAAATTGAAAGAATAGAATGCCAAATGCCACTTGCCACATTAAAACTTCTAGAGGAATCCAAATTAAGAAAATTAATTAATCTTCAATTTATAATATGCAAATGGACCCCTTCAACCCTTGAAACATTTAAATTGTGCAATATAATAATTTTAAAATCACATAAAACACCTCGTTTGCCTTTGATTTTGAATGGAAGCCAAGTCTTGATAAAATAAATATTTCATCCTTCAAAACTCCACAAGATTCTCTTGAAGCTCCAACCTACACCAAAAATTCAAAAAGTTAAAAAAATAAAAAATATTTATTTTTGGTGATGCGGAATTGCTTGTGAGCCCGGATGCTCCTGCATCATAACCTTCCAGATGTCGATATACAAAGAGTCTTTATTGGAAATTTACAACCTAACATTAGAGATAAGGTTTTTTTTATTAAGTATCCCTCATTTACACATTTATGTATGATCCTTTGTGATCATTAGTTATTGGTTAGTCAATATGAAGGTACACCTTTATCGGCTCCTATTGGTCAATTTGAAGTCATACCTCATAACAATTATCAACCATTTAAGAAAAAAAACAATAAATTTATAAAGATAAACAATCCTCAATCATCTGATAACATCCAAATGGAAATTGTTGTTACATCTACAATGTCATATCAATTTAGGCCAAGAGATGGATGATTTTCACAATTATTTGATTCTCTCCATGCTATTATTTTGCAATTGTTAAATAAAATGTGATTCAACTTCCTCCATTTAAGCCTATTGATGCAACTCAATCATTACCACCAAAATTTAATGCAAAATCCTTTTGTCAATATCATCGGACACTTGGGCATGGTATAGAAAGATGTATGCATCTTAAGCACCAAGTGCAAGACCTCATCAATTCTAATATCATCCAATTGGCTAGTGTAAATGATAAAGGAAATAAATCAGTTTCACTACCCAATAAAAACTTAAAAATATTTATAAACCCATTACCAAGTCATTCAACTAATTTCGTCCAAAAATATGATAATGAAGAAGATGATAATGACCTATCCAACTTTGTAAAAATGATTAGAGTTCAACCTCATAAGGGTCAAACCAGTATTTTTCCTAATATTCCTTTCACGCATATTTATGCTTCTATAACTGCACCTGATGGTCCTCTTATATCACCAGTAGAATTAATGATAAGCCCACAAGGGGAATATTCATTGGTCCCAAGTGTGTAGTGAATGTGCACCAAAGAGTTCTTATATGTGCACAAAGATTATAAAGATGATTATGAACAATGAAAAGCATTATTGAAGGCTCATGATGGTTCTATTTTCCCTAAAATCAATTCTATAACTCTCCTTGTAAAATTTAGACCTAAAAAGTTGGATATCTGATTCACCATAATCTTGATGTTGGATCAATTTTGTGTGAAGTTCGTTCATCCATGGCTAAGCTCCATGAATGTGGTTAGATTGGGTATTCATAAGCATCTTAAATTTCCATTTGAAGAACAAATACATACCATTTACTAGAGTGAATTTAAGCCTTTGGCCTCTCATGGAAACTTTTCATTAGATTATTTTTAGCCTCAACCAGCCCGACCTATAAAACCTTGTGAGGAATTTTTATTTTTGTCATATCAAAAATTTAAAGCTAAGCATATAGCTAAATCATCCCTTAGTAACATTCTATATGAGGCCCCTCTATTTCCAATGGCTACAATGGTTGTTCCTCCTACCCCAAAGGTAGTGAACAAACCTTGGCCTAAACCGGGTATTCTTCCTTGACCTTCTTGCATGTATGTCATGGTTCCCCCTCCACTATCCTATAAGGACCATGAGACAACTGTTCAACAAGGCCTTTTGGGATCAAATTTGTGTCTCCTAAGGAAAATCAAGTTTTTATGCAAAAACCTAAGAATCTTATGGTTTCCCAACCTATGATTGTCTCCTCTATTCCTCCTACAAAGGAAGAAAAGGGACCAATGTTCAAAAATGCCTCAATTCCTCCTTCACAAACTAAAGCTCATGTGAGACAAAAAAGAATTGCAAAAGAACACAAATGAAGATGTTGAGGTATGGCTCGTCAACATGTTGAAGAGTATAAAACCTTACATAATGATCATCCAACCATCCAACCAAATTCCAATGAAATACCTACCACCCAACCATCCTCGTCATCACCTAACTCCACTCTTCCACCCTCGTTGAACCATAAAGCTGAACCTTATTTATCTCAGCCAAAACAAAGAATAATAAGCTCACTAGATACAAATATGGATGTTAGTGCTTGCAATCATGTTGATAGTACTAATACACAACCTATCGTTATACATTCTAATAGTGAGTTTGAAGATAAAACAAAAGAACAAAAAGAAGAGCATAATGAATTATCTCTTATATTTTCCAAATTAATGAAGTTAGATGGGGGTATCCATGATGATCCTTCTAGTGAGAGTGACTCACCATGTGATGAACCAGGTACTTCTCCTTGTACTGCACTTGTTGTAGTTCCTTTAGTGTATTTTTTTCCTTCCATTTATGATGAGAAAGATTGGGATACAAACAATTTCATATAGATCAACTCACATGTGTGGTACCCTATGCTATCTTTGTGTATTTTCTTGCACGTAATGTGCTCTCCTATAATGTGTTGCTTGGTGTGTATTTTTATTTGTTAGTTTTCTTTGGATGACCCATGTTGCTCTTGTTGGAACAAGGATACAAAGAAAATAATATTTTTGTGGCATTCATCTATTTTTACCTTCATTCGTCTTTATGTTATAAATGTAGTATTTGTTCCTTTTGGGAACTATGCAAAGTGTTGATACATTTAGGTATCTTCCATGTTGACCCAAAATTTGTGTTGTCTTCACGTGTTGTTCCTCCCTTGTGTTCGTAGTTGCATAAGTATTTGGGGAATGATGTCAATTCTGAGCATGATTATATTATACATTATCTCTCCTTTATACTGATCCTAAATCTATGGATCCCTTATGTGATATTTTTATCTTGTTACATTATGTGGATTTGTTCTGGGGGAAACCTCTTATCATGAGTTATCTTTGTTGGGAACATATCATTAGGTATGTTTTCCCAATAATCTCTCATGGCCTATCATATTGTAAATATCATTTTAATCTACCTTAAAGGAAATTGTTCCTTATTGGCATTAGCAATTACTTTAATTTGGAGGCATAAATTCCATTATGTGCTTCACTTTATTCACACATTTAAATTTATAATACATTTTTGGCATATTGATCATATTTTTTGCACCTATTAGAATTATTGGGACTATAATTCTTGGTATGGTTGACATGAAAACTCACCTAGTGAATATTGGACTCCACTAGCCCTTATGTGTTTTCATTTGCCACTGTTGTAGAAACTTACCTAGTGAGTATCAAACTTCACTAGCCTATGTTGTTTCTTATCAAAGCCCACCTAATGAACATTAGACTTCACTAGCATGTGATGATTTTGTTCATGGGTCACCTAAAAAATATTGGACTTTGCTAGCCTATGATTCATGAGCACCTTGGGTATAGATCCTAGTAAGAATTTTGTGAAGCTTGCAAGTCTATGATTGTCATACCCCCTTTTGCATGTTTGCATCATATTTGTATTGTGTTTGTATTTAAATTATGTTTGCATTATGTATGCTTTATGTTTTGTCATTGCACCTCATGTGTGTGTATTCCTTTTTCTTTGTTTCACAAGATCTTGATCTTAGGGGCTAGTGCATCCCCTAGATTCGATGGCATCCTATCTCTTCAATGTTTGGATAAAAGAACTCTTCTTGGCTTATCCTTACTTTAGTGTGATCATGAGTGTAAGTTCATACTCTCACTAAAGTGGAGGCTAAATGTAGCGTTGTAAATTGTCACCCTTGAAAATTTCACATTAGGTTTAGCTCCCCCTATGTGCCTGGATCTAATTATGCTCTTAATTTTCTTGTTTTATGATAATCTTAGAAAATAAAAATTAAATCCGGTTTATTGTTTAGTATTCATTTAACAACACTTCAAGACCCAAAATAGGTCTAGACTAGGGTGCTAGCACCCCTATTCATCCTATTTTGGCCCCAATCTAAATATATTATTGTTGGCATTTTAACATTTATAAATTTAATTTCATTTGTCATCTTTTGATAATTAATTGTACGAAAATCAGGAAATGCATATAAATACAAGTCTTTTTCACCATTTTAAATCCTTGCAAATGTATTGAGCATCTTAAAAGGTAGTCAAGAGAAGAATTAACATGGTTTACAACACTTATTATTAGTCAAGATTCATGTTAGCAATAAATCTAGTTTTCATCTTAAAGGCAACCGCTCTCGATTGGTGTTAGCAATTACTTTAAGTTGGAGGCATAAATTCCATTATGTGCTTCACTTTATTCAAACACATTGAAATTTATGATACATTTGTGGCATATTGATCATATTTTTAGCACCTACCAAAATTATTGAGACTATAATTCTTGGTATGGTTGATATGAGAACTCACTTAGTGAATATTGGACTCCACTAGCCCTTGTGTGTTTTCATTTGCTACTATTGTAGAAACTCACCTAGTGAATATTAGACTTCACTAGTCTATGTTGTTTCTTATCAAAGCCCACCTAATGAACATTAGACTTCACTAGCCTGTGATGATTTTGTTCATGGGTCACCTAAAAAATATCAGTCTTTGCTAGCCTATGATTCATGAGCGCCTTGGGTATAGATCCTAGTAAGAATTTTGCGAAGCTTGCCAATCCATGATTGTCATACCTCCCTTTGCATGTTTTCATCATATTTACATTGTGTTTGTATTTACATTATGTTCACATTATTTTTGTTCTTGCATTATGTTAGTTTTGAGTCTTCATTATGTATGCTTTGTGTGTTGTCATTGCACCTCATGTGTGTGTGTGTTCCTTTTATTTACATTGTTGTTCCACAATATCTTGAGCCTAGGTGCTAGTGCATCCCCTAGATTCAATGGCATCCTATCTCTTCAATGTTTGGATAAAAGAACTCTTCTTGGCTTATCCTTTAGTGTGATCATGAGCGTAAGTTGTCTCTTACTAAAGTGAAGGCTAAATGTAGCATTGTAAATTGTCACCCTTGAAATTTTCACATTAGGTTTAGCTCTCCCTTATGTGCCTAGACCCAATTATGCTCTTAATTTTCTCGTTTTATGATAATATTTAGAAAATCAAAATTAAATTAGGAATTTATTATTTAATATTCATTTAACGGTCCACTTCAAGACCCAAAATAGGTATGGACTAGGGTGCTAGCACCCCTATCCGTCCTATTTTGGCCCCAATCTAAATATATTATTTTTGGCATTTTAACATTTATAAATTTAATTTCATTGTCATCTTTTGATAATTAATTTTATAAGAAAATCAAGAAATGCATATAAATACAAGTCTTTTTCACCATTTTAAAACCTTGCAAATGTATTGAGAAATTGAGCATCCTAAAAGGTAGTCAAGAGAAGAATTAGCATGGTTTACAACACTTATTATTAGTCAAGATTCATGTTAGCAATACATCAAGTTTTCATCTTAAAGGCAACTGCTCTCAATTGGCGTTAGCAATTACTTTAAGGTGGAGGCATAAATTCCACTATGTGCTTCACTTTATTCACACACATTGAAATTTATGATGCATTTTTGACATATTGATCATATTTTTAGCACCGATTAGAATTATTGGGACTATAATTCTTGGTATGGTTGACATGAGAACTCACATAGTGAATATCATACTCCACTAGCCCTTGTGTGTTTTCATTTGCTACTGTTGTAGAAACTCACCTAGTGAATATTAGACTTCACTAGCCTATGTTGTTTCTTATCAAAGCCCACTTAACGAACATTTGACTTCACTAGCCTATGATGATTCTATTCATGGGACACCTAACAAATATCAGACTTTGCTAGCCTGTGATTCATGAGTGCCTTGGGTATAGATCCTAGTAAGAATTTTGTAGAGCTTTGATGTAGAGGGATAAACAATAGCAAAGAACAATGTGTTTCAGATTCCTATTGACTCTCCTAAAGGTGTTATAACCCTATCTTAGAAGATTTCTTCAAACTTTCATTTCTATGCTCAACCCCTAACAATTTCCATATTGGGTATTTGCAACAACACTCACTCTTTGCTTTCTTAGGCTCCTAAAAACTTCAACACACTTCCTCAAAGTCTTATCAAACCCTTCTTTGATGTGGTTAATGCAAAACAATGTATTGTTTCACTAAACCCTCAAGAACCTAGGGTTGTTGATAGTCCTAAGGAAAATAAACACACATAGACCTTCCTATCTCACACATATGATTGAATGATCAAAGGGATAAACAAATGCAAGAAAATTAAGGTTTTCAGATTCTATAGACTCTATTTAAGGTGTCTCAAACCCCACTTGTTAGGGTGGACTCAAAGAAATAAGTTTTTTGCTTAAACCATCAAAGAAACCTAGGACAAAGCAAAGAGACCTTGCATGGTCTACATGGTATTTCAAGACCCTATTTGACTCAGCAACCCAAAAACTCAAGCTAAGGGACAAACCCCAAACTTTCCACAATCCAAAAATCACCTAGGAATTCAAATTGCATTTTGGCGGGAAACCACAAATTTGAATTTATAGCCTATTCAAACTATCAAAACCATTGGATTAATCCCAATGGACCTCCTAAGACCTTCACAAACTTAACAAAGAGTCCTAACATCAAAATGAGCATAAAAAAAATACATGAAAGTGATACTCCTACATCAAGCTTGCTAGTCCATGATTGCCATACCCCCCTTTGCATGTTTGCATCGTGTTTGTATTTACATTATGTTCGCATTATTTTTGTTCTTGCATTATGTAAGTTTTGTGTCTTCATTATGTATGTTTTGTGTTTTGTCATTGCACCTCATGTGTGTGTGTTCCTTTTTCTTTACATTGTTGTTCCACAAGATCTTGAGCCTAGGGGCTAGTGCATCCCCTAGATTCAATGGCATCCTATCTCTTCAATGTTTGGACAAAAGAAATCTTCTTGGCTTATCCTTACTTTAGTGTGATCATGAGCATAAGTTCATACTCTCACTAAAGTGGAGGTTAAATGTAGCATTGTAAATTTCCACCCTTGACAATTTCACATTAGGTTTAGCTCTCCCTTATGTGCCTAGACCCAATTATGCTCTTAATTTTCACGTTTTATGATAATCTTTAGAAAATCAAAATTAATTTGGGAATTTTATTATTTAATAATCATTTAACAAAACTTCAAGACCAAAAATAGGTCTGGACTAGGGCGCTAGCACCCCTATCCATCCTATCTTGGCCCCAATTTAAATATATTGGTGTTGGAATTTTAACATTTATAAATTTAATACGTTAAAACATAAAGGATTAGTTGGTGGTAAGATAAATTGAGATGAGCGGGAGAAGCGGGAGTTCGAGTTTGGATTCGTGAGAAGGCACGTCTGAGGGAAAAGGGGGTGCAGATGATGACGATGACTCTGATGGAATCCAGGTTCCGCTAGAAGATCTTCTTCCTTTCATGGTCTTGGTGCTTGGTGGCTGGGTGTTTCTCGAGTTTGGGATGTTGTAAGAGGGTTGTCTCTACTTTTCTTGTAGCTTGTGGCTGGTTGTGGGAGATTTTTGGGGCCAATGCTCTAAGTAATGGTTTTGGCTTTGGCTCTTCCCTACGGTGGGCATTGTTGCTCCCTTGGTCTCTCTTGTTCCTTTCGTGGAGGTTTCCTAGCCTGGTGCTTTCATTGTGGGCCTGTTTGTGGGTTCCAAGTGGCTGTTGGTCCTTCTTTTTTCATCTTTTTTCTTGGAGCCTTTGTGGGTCATTCGTTGGCCTTTGCTTTGGCTTGGCAATGCAGCTCATGTGGGGAAATCTTCCTCTTGCTACCTTCACAGGTGCTGTGAGGGCTCATCTTGCTTCTGGGCCATCGTTTTGTGTTCCTTGGTGGCGGATTTTGTGGGAGCGAGTGTTCTCTTATGTCCTCTAAGCTTGGTCTCTTTAGTTGGCTAAGTGTTGTAGATCTCTTGTGGTTGGGGGTATCTTTTGTTCTTCTACCTTAGGTTGGTCTTTGACCTTGGTGTTCTGTTGGGTGATAGGGGATCTCCTCTTGCCCCTATGTTGTTCCTTTTTCTCTGACTCTTGGTGGGAGCTGTCGTGTATCCCTCCTGGCTTCTTAGATTTTCTTTTTCTAAGGGGCTTGATTTGTTTTTATGGCAGTAGGGTCTCTGCTAGTGGTGTCCTCAAATGGATGCTTGCTCTTTTTTGGTTCTATCAGAAGCTATGGCCACCTTTCCCCATGTTGAGGATTCCATGTTTCCCATTTGGTGGGTGTTGTTATTTTGGTTGAAGGGGCCGAGTTTTGGCTCTTTTAAACCTTCTTGGCTTCTTTTTTCTTGGATGTTGGCTCTCAAAGTTGTGTTTAGGAGAGGGTTTTCTTCCTCCATTTGGGCTTTAAAGTTTGTTTTGTAGGATGGGGGTGTGTTCTTTCAAATGTCTGAGCTCCTTCAATTGGTTATGCTTAAGGCTTAAAGGTTTTTTCTTTCAAGGTTGTTGGATGAGGAGTGTTTGTTTTCTTCTTTTGTGCTCTAGTTTGTTGCTATGCCAAAGGATGTCATGTTTCTCCTTACTTTGGGTGTTGCTACTTTCTACCAATTTCTTCAATTGAGGTCTTCTATGGAGGTGGAGGCTGCTCCTTTTGAGGTGGAGCCCTCTCCTATGGAGGTGGAGAGGGGTGTTGGAAATCTGGTGGAAAGTTTGATGTTTTGTGGCTTTGGTTTTCTTGTCATCCTTTCCTATAGAGGGGATCCCTCTCCTATTGAGGTGGAGGTTGGGTTGGTGTTTCATGCTGGTTGGTGTTATGAGAGAACTAATGCTCTTCAATGTTTGGTGTTGTTTCTTTAACTCCCCTATTAAGGTGCGACGGTTGGATTCGTTGGGTGTTGCTAAGTGTTATGCTACAGTTTGGTTGTTATAGGCTAATTGTTTCCTGACTGACTCAGAAGATTCTTGTTTCTTGTTAGGGGTTTAGGTTCATTTCTTTCTTAGGTTTAAGGTCCCAGTCAAAACCTTGTTGTACAGGGTTAAAGGTCCCTTCAAAAAAAATTTGCAATCAATGTTTTCTTTTTTCTATTTGGTGTTGTTGTTGTTGGATTGCTGATGGTCTGTGTTTCATCTATTTAGCAACATGTTCTTCCTGGTTTGGGTTTTAGGTCCCTTCAAAACTTGTTTTTCCCTATAATCAAAACATTTATAAATTTAATTTCATTTGTCATCTTTTGATAATTAATTTTGTAGGAAAGGGTTGGGGCCCTAGCTCGATTGGCTAAATCTTTCCTGTTGCAGGAGGTTGGTCACGAGGTCTAGTTTCCCCCACCCCCGTGGTACCAGAGGGTGTGTCACACCAGCGTTGCCGGTCACGTTAAAAAGTTTACTAGGCGCACTGCAGTTTATAGGGGGTCGTGCTACCCGATTCCTGCAGTCAAAAAAAAAAAAATTGTAGGAAAATCAAGAAATGCATATAAATACAAGTATTTTTCACCATTTTAAATCCTAGCAAATGTATTGAGAAATTGAGCATCCTAAAAGGAAATCAAGAGAAGAATTAGTATGGTTTATAAAACTTATTATTAGTCAAGATTCATGTTAGCAATTCATCAAGTTTTCATGTGATTTTGTTCATGTTTTATGTTCATTTATTTTGTGAGCACTAACACTTGCAGGACCTTCAATCAAGCATCTAATTCTCCTTGTATGAGATGAGTACAATGACTTCAGTCCATGAAGGAAAGTAGATTTGAGTGGTAAGTTGCAACACTTGTAAATTTATCATTCATTTTTATCCATTTTTCCTCTGCCTGACCTAGGGTAGACACTCTTTACATCATCATAGCCATTTTGGAGGTGGAAACACCAAAATGGGGTTTGATTTAGGAAAGCCCCTATATGACACAACAATTTCTCTCCTCTCTTGTGTGTAGGTGATAGATCTAAAGTGGATTTTGGAAAGGATTGAAGACATAATTTCAAGATCAAGCATTCAAGCCTTCTACCTCAACAAATTAGGGCAAGTGGAATTAGTCATTGATAGATGAAGTTTTGAAACTGAGTCTAGAAGGGAAGAACCTACAGATAGTGACCATTTGAGATTTGATTTTTGATTCTTGAGATCTTCCTTTCTATGTGTAGGGCACCAATTCCCCTATCCAACTAACTAGTTTAGGCTCAAATTCATATGCTAGGTTCCTCTATCTTTGCACTTTGCTACTTTATACTTCCATCTCTAGTTTTCTAATTTCTACTTTTTTAAAATTATAACAATTTGTTATAATGGCATAGTTAACCTCAGTACACATTTGCATTATCAAATCAAGTTAAGCATTAATAAATCAATCAACAGTAATCTCCCGCAAAGAAAGAACCAAAACCCTGATCAACCATTCTAGCTCTTCTACAACAATTAGTAGCCAAGTGGTTGTTTGTGATCACTTTTTATTTCTTCGAATATGATGTAGGAGAAAGTGTGACTTAGACCCTAGATCCCTTTTTCCCACATCAAAGTTCGTGATGGTGCATTTTTCTCATATGTCAATGTTCAATGAAATAGAATTAGTAAGTATGACTATACAAATTATTTTGAGAAGTATAGATTTATGAAATTCTTGTGAAACCTGGAAAAATAATCCCATCTATATTATTATATTTAGTTCTCAATATTTTTGAATAGTTCGTAAAAAGAAAAGCGATGGTTTTTCAATAATACTAAATATGTTCTTTGAAATCTTATTGAATATGTGTTGTGGAATCATTGTTGATATCTAGTCTGAAATACAGGTGTATGTGAACATACAATTGTTATGCCCTATATACCCATCCCCATTTTTTCCCTTGGTTCAAAATGGGTCCCCCTTCTTTGTTTTTGTGTTATCTTTATTTTTGGTTTGTCTTATTTCCCTTGGTCTTTCCTTTCCTCTTTGGTCCGAGGAGTTTTCGTTCTCATGAGCTCTCTTTTCGTTCGGCCTTGTGTTTTTGCCTAGTCCCAAGAGTGTTTTCTTTCTCAAGCTCTATTTTTCATTCCCTTGTCGAGTTTTGGGATTCAAAATAAATATTGGAAATGGTCTAGATCCGTGCTGAGTTTTCAGACCCAGTTTTTGTTGTGTCGGGTTTCGAATTTTGAAATAAACTTCATACCTTTTTTGTAAAAGGTTTAGATCCATTATGGGTTACTGACCTCGCTTTGCTTCGTGCCTTATTGGGTTTCGGGTTCCGAAATGGACTTCACACCTTTTTTTGTAAAAGGTCCATATCCATTTCAGATTCTTGACCCCACTCTGTTGTCTCGTCGGGACCTGGAGATAGATATAAATGTCGTACATTGAGCATTTTTGTCCAAATATATTTTGTTTCCCCGCCCCCACTTGGTTTTGCATGTCGTTTGTTTCTCACTGTAAGCTACTCAAGAATTGGAACCTCAATCGGATGTCGGTCTTTTTCAAACTTAATCCTGAGGTCTATTTTAGTCTTGAATCCTTGACTACCTATCGCATTAATGGCAGATGAGCTCGTATGTGTGCAGGCGTAATTTACATGCTTCTAATTACAAAATCACCCTCATTATTTGTGAGTTAATCATCGAGTTTGAAACGTTTAGAGCCAAAATGTGGATTAAACAAAAAATTATAACATTATACACCGTTTTTGAGTCATATTTTCATCCTCTTGCATCCTCCCAATTTTCTTTCTCTTGTTTTTCTTTCTGTGCTGTGTGTTTTTTCTCTTGCTTATTTGTGTGTTGCCTGTTTCCTTATTGTTTTGTCCATTTCTTCATTTTTCTTTTCTTTGCGTGTGTTGGTTTTTGTTTTGGCGACCTGTTTGGGCCTGGTTTCCCCCAAGGTCGACCCTCATTTTGAGGGTTTTACATTTAAGGGTTGCGAATTAAGTTTAGCAGTGTGCAAGCTTGAGGTGTCTAAAGAAAAGAATCTTATTTAGCAAGGGTATTAACAACTTTGTTAGTTCCTCCAATAGTATGGTAGATATGACAATCTTAAAGTTGGTGAAGGGGGTTGCAAATGTCAACAAGCCCCTTTTAGTCTCTAATCCTTAAGAGTTGCACCTAAATTAAGAGCCAAAAAAAGGACACGAGAACTTGTTTTAATAATCACATTAACAAGTCTATAAGAGTTAACAAGGGCTAATCCTCACCAAATAGCAAGGTATTTAGAGATATTGTTCAAGGTTATGTTTAAAGTCTAATGATAGTTAAAAATTGAAATGTTTTTTTAATCACAAGTAGTTACCCCATCTAATGCCACTCATAAATTACTTTTGGAAGCATGATCAATATCTAGTTTCACCTAAGAGTTAGTGAAGGGTTCCCATCCTTTTGAGATCATCGTCAACTTAGCAGCCCCATAAGTGGAAGCTTTAATACTCATTATTAAGTTTAGTACAAGTAAAAATATAAGTTGACATATAAATTCTTAGTGGTTTCTCATGAAGGGAGAATTCTAACAGTGTAACATCGTAAATTTTTTCCACACAATTTCATGCTAGGTTTGACACCCACTTTGGTGCATGTGCTTACTTATTCTTATGGTAGGCCTATTTTGTCATCTTTTTTAGGAAACTTAATTAAATACTTATTTATTGAACCTTTGCAGAGCAAATTATGCCTAGACACTAGCACCTCGTGCTAGAATCCTTGCTATTCGTGACCAAATTTTTGAATTTGAAAGTTTGCCTCAGTGTGATTAAGAATTTAACTTTGTCAGCCTCCCTAAACAGTTATTTCAACAAGAGTTTGAATATATATATATATTCCCTCCTTGATAAGTCTAAAAGGGAAAAAAATTAGAGACAACTAAGACAACTAATGCAAATAAAAGGAAAAATCATAAGCAAGACAAATAAATGATCAAAGATACAATTCAAGTCAATTACAGTCTACAATCTATCAACAAATTCATGTTTAAGTATTGTATGATGTTTCTTATTTATTGTTATCGTTATCATATGTGCTAACACTTGCAAGATTTTAAAGAAACCTCTTCATCCTCCTTGTGTGTGATTAACTTAGTGGCAACAATCCAACAAGGGTTTCAAATCTGAGTGGTAAGATATCATTATGTTATCATCATTATTCTCTTTATTGTGTTGCCTCTTCTCCCCCAAGAGCACACACTCTTTATCATTCATCATCATTGTTGTTGTGGAGTTGGGAACACTAACACAGGGTTTGACCAAGGCAAATCCTTATACGACACAACCCTTTTCCCCCTATCCATTTTGCAGGTTTGCATGTTGAAGTGGATTTGACATCTTAGCTCTTTTGAAGACTCCTAAATCCTAGCTCACATCCTTGTGGACTCATCATTGATAAACTAGGGCATATTGATTATCTGAGCATAGTTGCACTTCAAATCCTAATTTTCATAGTCACAGGTCTTTAGACGGTGTTTAGTTTGTACAAACACTAAAACCCTAATGTTTAACATTCCTAGACACCTACATGACATGTTGACATCTTGTCTATTCAACTCCAGATTTTGACATCAAGTTCTTCTCTATATCTCTTGCCCAAATCTTCTCTTTTTTTTATATTCTATTCTATAAATTTTTCATTATATCGCACTTAGTCCATTTGATCATAATTCGTCTAGTTCATTGCATCATCATATCAATCCTTAAACTCTACAAACAAAATGAGATCAAAATCCTAGCCAACCTGTTTGACTCTCCCTTGAGGATAACAACCAAACATCACCTCTTGGTTGATTTTGTCCCTAATATTTAAGGTGGAAAAATTGATTTAGGCTAGGACATTTAGCCTAGATCTCCCTTTTCACCACTTTACACAAAGGACACAATACAATTTCATAAACCTTGTCCATGGAAGAATTTAAAGAAAGTTGTATTGTTTCAATTTAATATATATTAAATATTATTAAGAGTTGTTAACAATGCTCTCATGATAATGATTTCCAAATCTTGATTGCTTTTATAGGTTTGATAACTTAAAAATATTCTTTTTTATTCATTTTAATATTTTTTTTCTTTTCTTTAGAGTTGTTATTCTTTGATGACAAGAAATTTATAAACCTTAGAATACTCTTTTGGATTTGGTGACAATTTAGAAGTACATTTAGAATTGATGATAAGGAATGTATAAACCTTGACTACTTTTTAAGGTTTGGTGATAGCTTAAAATGTTTTTTCATTAATTCAAACATATCTTAAATTTTTATAAAAATTTGGCTAATATTCAAACGATAAACAAACTATTATAGAAAAATGAAACCAATTTTTAGTTTCAAAAACTTTGACAATTTGTTAGGCTTGATGATAGTTTAGAATCGATTTTAATATTTTAATATTATGTTTTATATAAAAAGGTGGTCAATATTCGAAAGAAAAATAAACAAGTGCCATGTAGTGGCTAATACTTGCCTTAATAGTATTGTAATTATTGTTTTTTAGATTTGATAAAAATTAAATGTAAGTTGTATTAATGTGAATAAAAATAAATGTAAGTACCGACCAAAAATAAAATGTAAGTTTTGTTGATTATAGTGTTTTCGTATTGTTAATTAGTTATTTTAATGACCTAACCCTAACCCTAACTCTAATTCTATCCCTAACCCTAACCCTATCTGTAGACACATAAAAATGACCTAGGCCTGCAAGCTCTATTTTTGCCACATTCCTCCTAGCATAATTAAAACATTTAATAATGTCCTACTGTCCACTTTCAACTATTAATTAAATAATTTTTAATTATTTAATTAATTCGTGTCTTTTATTCCTCTTGATTATTTAAATAAATAAATAAATTTATTTAAATGCGCCACTAATTCTCTAATGTCTTTCCATAATTAAATAAATTCTTAAATTTTATTTAATTATCTTGGTCCATTAATTCTTCCTGATTATTTAAATAAATAAATTTTATTTATTTATTTAAAATACACCATTATTTCTTAAATGTCTTCTCATAATTAAATAAATTCTTTAATTTATTTAATTATTGTCCACCTTGGCATTTTTCCAATTTTAAATAAAATTATTTATTTAAAATGATCTCACTTTCTAATTTTCCTCTTTTAGTAAATAATTCAAATTAATTATTTACTGTCACATGGTCCCACCTTTTGAATTAAATTAATTTTTAATTCAAAATAACAACTTTCTTCTAATAAATCAAATAGTTTCTAATATTATTTGATTTTCCAACTCTCTTTTTCTGTGCCATCCTTATCTCCTTGTCACATGCAATCTTGTCCCTTGATTTGATTTTCTAAAATGAAATCTTGACCACTCATTTCAAATTTACCCTAATGTTGCCCTAACCCTAATTGTGGGTTGTCACATTGAATCTTGTCCATTGATTCTAGGACGTTTGTCAATCTTCAATCTTGGTCATTCATCCAAAATTGCATTTTCTATAAAATGACAATTATGGCCGCATTTGCACATCTCTCATGCTCTTGCAATCTACATCTCATGCAATCTTAGGGATACTTCATCTCTTGGTATTTTGACATCTTGACATTAGGCTTGCTTACTAGTTCCATAATTGCATAGTGTAACATTTTGTGATCAAATCCTTCAAAATTTTCTTAGGTCTTGGCATAGTCATAGGTTGCTCACACAAAATCTGAGGGAAAACTACATATTGCAGCAAATAGAGAAGGTGCAATGGAGGTCAATCATGGAGGTTGAAGACACTAGGTAATATGTTTCTTTGTTTTCATGTTATTTCCTCCTTTGTACTTCATTGTTTACTTTGGGTTTTGTTTTATTTATGCACTAATCTGCTAACCTAAATATTTCCATAGTTACACTATCCCTATCCCTAACTCTAACCCTAACAATCAATTATAAATCATTATCTTAATCCTAGACCTACCTCTAACCCTAACTATGATTGTAACACTATCCATAACTATAAACCTAATTTTAATCATTAACTTTTAAATAAATAACATATTTAATAAATGTTATATTATGAATTATTATATATTAAATAAATTTTATAAATTTTATAAATATAATATATACTAAAAAATATTAAAAGTTAGATATTACATGTTGGCAATGTTTCTTCTCTTATTATTAATATAAAATTCTCATATATTAAAATGATTATTGATTACAAGTTGTTGATTTGTAGTAGACACAAGTGCAACTATATCTCTTCATTCAAATCAATAATTGTTAAATATTAACAAATCAATGATTATAGATGGTATGATTTTTCCAAAGTCCATGAATGATAGAGTAAACACTTCTAGATTAAAAAATTGTGTATGCTATTTTGAATCGACATTTCAAACCACACTCAATGATTCATTGTAGGAAGAGGATAATGAAGAATATGATTGTAGAAATGACCTTAAGAAGAGTTAAGTGGTGAGAGAGGGTAGGGAGGGACGAGATTGGAAAATGAAATAAAAGTGAAAATAGGTGAAAAAATGATGAGGACATAATAAAAGAATGAATAATATAGTAATATGATATAACACAAATAAATAGATCAAAAAAGGTTAAAGTTAAATGTCTCAAACAATGAATAAATAACTCTAATGACCTTACCCTATCACTAACTCAATGATTCATCATATGAAGAGGATAGTGAAGAATATGATTGTAGAAATGACCTTAAGAATATTTAAGTGGTGGGAGAGGGTAAGGAGGAGGAGATTGCAAAATGAAGTAAAAGTGAAAATAGGAAAAAAAATGATGAAGACATAACAAAAGAATGAATAATATAATAATATGATATAACACAAATAAATGAATCAAAAAAGGTTAAAGGTTAAATGTCTCAAATAGTGAATAAATAACTCTAAAAGAATTATAAAGATGAATTATATAACAAAATGATTGAGGAACAATTACCAAAATTATTAAAAGAAATGAAGATATAAACGAAAATATACTAAACTTAAACCAATAATAATTTAACCTAAAAAAAAGAAAAAAAGAAAATATTATATATAAAATATAAATTGGAAAATTAAATAAATGATTCAATTAAAATAAAAAATAGATAGTTAAAATTCAATAAATTATAATATATATAACCTATAATATATGTTAATATAAATAGATAAAATCATAATAATTTATATAATATATATTAATATATATAAATATAGATTAAAGGAGAACCTACAAAATAAAATAACTTATCCCTTTCTGAAAAAAATGGTGCAAGGTGATGCGCAGAAGCGAAAAAATGCAGACGGGGAGAAGAGACGATGGAGTGACATGGTGGCAAAGGAAGAAGCAAAAAAGAAACTGGCTGGAGGTGCCCCGCAATAGAAATTGGCCCACATCTCACAATGGGTATTTGAAAATGGTGCGTGGGTGGACAAATGCCATCCTCTCTACTATCAGAACGAAAATTTGGAAAATGGTGTTTACTTTTAGGACAAAAGCCAAATTGGAGGTAGGGAGAAAGGGATCCTTGAGTAGAAGCAAAGGCCAATAACGCGCTGAAAGGATTGGCAAGGGTGGAGCATGCGCAAGTCAAGGCATGGGTGGTTCTGGGAAAATGATCGTCTAGGAAATTCTTTAGACCCCAATTGGCGCAACAAAGGCAACAACTTTCAGAAGCGCTCCAATAAAGTTTGGAGAGTCAGGGGCTCGGGAAGCACTAAGTCAGGAAATGATGGGAGGACGAATCAATAATCAGAGGGAGAATATGTATTTGGAAGAAGAATTAACCAGAGAGATTGGGACCTACTCAGAAGGAAAACAATTAAAAGGAATTTCCAGAATAAAACAAAAAGTGGTGACTGGTTGTGCCTGCAGGGAAGCAAACTATACCAAATGCCATCGGAAATGATTGAGCGGAGAGTTTGCAGACTGATGGAGAAAGCCTTGTTCTCCAAATGGATGGGTCCACAATGCCCAGGGAGGAAATCAAAGCATGGTGGAGAAACAAATTCAAGGATTGGGTAAGCATCTTCCAGTTACCATACTCTTTTTTTCTCATTGAATGCATTGACCAAAAATTAAAACTAGAAATCATAGAAGGGAAACCCCTGTTCATGAATGGTCATAACTTTCATTGCATTAATTGGAGAGCAAGTTTTGATCCCTAGAATTACAAAATAAACCAAATTACCACCTGGATCAAGCTGGTGGACCTGCCTTCATAATTCTGGAATATGGAGGCCTTGGTAAGGTTAGGAGATGCCCTAGGGGGGTGCTTGGGAGTGGATGAGGATTTCATAAATGGAATTGAAGGGGTTGAAGCATGCATTCTAGTGAGGATCATAACATGGAATGTCAGAGGCATCAATGCTCTTGACAAATGGCACATGGTCAAGCGCCAAATTGACCAATCAAAAGCAGACATAGTTCTCATTCAGGAATCCAAATGGAGTAAGGAAGAAGGTCAAAGTAGATTGAGCAATTGGAGGCAATGGAAAGGCCAATTCAAGGAAGCTACAGGAGCTTTAGGAGGAATGGGAGTCCTATGGAATCCGTTATCAGTAGAGGTAGAATTGGAAAAGGAAGAGGACAATTGGCAAGTGTTCAAGTTCAAGGACCTAAGAAGACAGGCCCACTTCTTCAACATTAATGTTTATGGACCAATAGCCATAGGAGCAAAAAAGCAAGTGTGGGACAAAATATCAGATGAGTTGGAAAAAAGAAGAGGTGAGATGGTAGTTATGGCTGGAGATTTCAATGCAACGTTGAACAATGAAGAAAAAAAGGGAGGGTTGGGAAGAATAACTGCCATTCAAAGGGATTTCTAGGAGTTCAGAGATAGAAACTTCCTAAAAGATGTGCAAACCAAAAACAAAATATTCACATGGTCCAATAGGAGAAAGGGCTTCACCAATATAGTTGAAAGGTTAGACATATTCCTGCTTTGGGGAGATTGGGGAGAGCTAGCAGCTAAACATGTAGCCCACATCCTACCATTTACAAGGTTAGACCACTTCCCTGTTTCACTATCATTTGGGTCGGATGAGCTGCTTAGGTGGTGTCCTTTCAAATTTGAAAACATGTGGTTGAGAGATGACTGCCTGCCAGAGCTAATTGAGAAATGGTGGAATGAAATCAGGTTTGGTGACAACTCATAGCTGTTCAAAATGAGCAAGAAACTAGGCCACATCAAGAATAAACTTAAGGAATGGAACAAGGCTCAATTCAAGAACATATTTCAAGAGAAGGAAAGGTTGGAACAAGAAATTAGAGCCCTAAATGAACATGTAATAGAGAAAGGAATGGATGTATAAGACTCTGAGAATGAAAAATGCTTGAAAGAAGAGCTGGCAGAAATCTTGAAGCGAGAAGAATGCTATTGGAGGAAAAAGTCAAGGGAAATATGGTTGAAAGAGGGAGACAAACAAAAAATTCTTCCACAAATCAACAATTTCCAATAGAAATAGGAATAGAATTGCATATATCAAGAAGGTCAATGGAGAAACAACTCAGTCTATAGAGGAAGTCAACAAGGAGGTAGTCTGCTTATTTGAAGATATCCTGAACAAAAACCCAGGAGAACAGGGATGCAAGAGACAGACTGTTGAGTGCTATCTCTGCAATCATAAATGAGGATCATAACTTGCGCCTATATCAAAAGATCTCCTTGGAAGAAGTAAAAAATGCAGTCTTTCAAATGAACCCTGACAAGGCCCTAGGCCCTGATGGATTCCCAACAGGCTTCTTCCAAAGATTCTCGGACACAGTGGGGGGTGATCCAAGAGCAGCAATTGAGGAATCAAGAAGGAGAATGACAATGTTGGGGGCAATAAATCACACCTTTTTGGTCCTAATCCCCAAGAAAAAAGATCCATAAACAATGAGTGATTGCAGGCCAATCACATTGTGTAACACTCTATACAAAGTGGTCACCAAAATAATAGCAAACAAACTCAAGGAAGTTCTGAATGAGGTGATATCAGAAGAACAGAGTGGCTTCGTGCTAGGGCGATCGATAGTGGAAGGAATTATCACTGCCCATGAAACAATTCATTCGTCCAGAAAGAACAAAGAGGCCTGTATGATATTAAAACTTGACATCCTCAAAGCATATGACTTGGTAGACAAACAATTCCTTTTGGAGGTACTCAGGAAATTTGGCTTTGGGGAAAAATGGATTCAGTGGGTCAGAAGCTGCATCTCCACAACTAAATTTTTAGTGCTAGTAAATGGCTCTACTCATGGCTTTTTTCCCTCCTCAAGAGGGTTAAGGTAAGGTGATCCCCTATCCCCATTCTTATTCATAATCGTGGCAGAGGTGCTGGGTAGGGGGATTCAAAATTTGAGAAGGGAAGGAAAGTGGAAAGGAATTCATGTGGCTAATGGATTGGACCCCTCAACTCATCTCCAATTTGTAGATGATACAATCCTGATGGGAGAAGAAAGAAGGAGAGAGGAAAGAGTGATCAAAAACTTTCTGGATGACTACTACAGGGCATCAAGTCAGAGCATCAATTGGGGTAAATCAAAGGTATTCTTTCTGAACACTCAACGTAGCCTACAGAGGGACTTAGCCAGGATCCTAAACCTGAGAGTTTCCTTACTTCTAGGTCGATTCTTGGGGATGCCCCTGTTTGTAGGAATTAACAAAAATTGCTATTGGGAGAACCTAATCAATAGCTGCAAGAACAAGTTGGGAACTTGGAAAGGTAAGTGGTTGTCATCAGCAGGTAGGCTACTGATGGTCAGGACAGTTCTGTTGGCCATTCCAGTATACTCAATGTCATGCCTAAAGCTACCCAAAGTAGTGGAAGAATCCCTCACTCAAATCTTTAGGAAGTTCTTTTGGAGTGGCACAGGTGATTAGAATAAGTTTCCTCTACTAGCATAGGATAAAGTGTGTAAACCCAAGGAGGCTGGTGGGGCTGGGATCAAGCAACTCTCAATAATGAACCAGGTTATGGGGGCCAAATTAGTATGGGACATCCACACGAAAGGCGAGCAAAAATGGTTCAGAATCCTTAGGAGGAAATATTTAGACTCAGATGATCCAACTAGAATCCTCACAACAATTAACCCCCCAAGAGGTTTAGCAATATGGAACTTCATTCTGGACAACAAGGACATAATAGAAAATCATGTAACTTTGGAAATCAGGAATGGGGAGAACACATCTTTTTGGGATGATTCCTGGTATGGAAAACCTCCCATCAGCCACACTCCAAGCCTAGATGAAATCAAGGAAGAAACCACAAGGTTGTGGGGGAGTAAGGTGGCCAACTATGGTAGGAGAATTATCAGTCAAGGGTCCTCTAGTTGGAATTGGAATGATCTTCAGACCCTCAACGCTCCTCAAGCACAAAAAGATGAATTGTCAAAGATCCTCAAAGGAAGATATTTCATCCCCTCCAATGACCCAGATAAGATCCGATGGTGTGGGTCCTCAATAGGTACATACAAGGTGAGGCTTAGCTACAAGATCAAGGAGTTGGCATTGACTGGACAAGACTGACCATACAAATTGTTCTAGGAAAGAAAATGCCTCCCAAAGGCAGGAGTCTTTGCTTGGTTGGCATCTCATGGAAGAATACTCATAGAAGACAAACTAGCCACCTTTGGTATACAAGGCTCGAGAAGATGCTCTCTATGCAAGGAAAATGAGGAAACAACAAACCATCTTCTCCTAACATGTCCCTATGTGCATGATTGTTGGAATACAGTTAGAAACAAACTAAATGTGCAATGCTCCATGCCACCAGAAATTGCAACATGGTTTAAAATGTGGCTGCAAAAAGGCAACAAGTTTGTTTTTGGAGGGATATGGCAGACTACCCCATCCATTGCGATCCAGGAGATATGGAAGGAGCGCAACAAAAAATATTTCAAGGAAAAGAGTTGAACAAAGACAAAATTTGGGATAAGATTGAGAGGGCCATAGTTGAAATGGTAAATGAGGACGCTTAAATCAAAGCGGGCAAACAAAAAATCTTCACAAACTGGGATGACTGCCTAACCAAAAACTTTAGAGGCCTTAAGCCACCACTGCTAGATGGGAATGGCTCAAATCAGACAACCAAAACCAATAGAGAGGGAGCATCATGGCAGGTGCTGGAACCAGGCTGGATTAAGGTAAATTTTGATGGGGCAGCTTGTGGTAACCCAGGCCCAAGTGGTGCGGGTTGTATTATAAGAGATGCCCAAGGCGAGGTCATAGCAAAAAGCTCCATCCCTTTAGGCATTTGTACAAACAATGAAGCCAAATTCAGGGCAATAGCCATTGGCCTTCAGCTGGGGTTTGCTCTAGGAGTGAAGCAAATTCATTTGGAAGGGGATTCGATGATTACAATCAATGCTATCAGGTGAGGCTCTACTCCGAACTGGAAGCTCAATCACCTACTGCAAAATATCAAGCTTTTGGTGACAAAGTTTGAAGAATTCAAAATTAGCCACATCTACAGAGAGGGAAATGACAAGGCATATGCACTGGAAAAAAAGGCGTCAGAGCAATCCACGTAAGACAACTTGAGATCTAGCATTGAAGACATTTTACATTAGCACTTTTTCGCTTGGCGGTGAAAGGCTATCCTATGTCATCAAGGACGAAATCCAAGAACTCAACTGATGTGACAAAGGCCATCAATAGAAGGTAATGTGCAAACCATTTAAACAAGTTTTGAGGATTTATTAAGGCTAGGCGAATCCCACTCTATCATGCATTAAATTCGCCAAGTACATCCAGCGGGTTGGTGGCAAGGATACACATTCCAAAAGGCACAAATGTAGAAAAAATAATTATGAAGAAGTAAGGTGTTAGCTATTTTAAGGCCTTGGCTGGTGTTAATTGGATCAATCTAAACGGTGGTTTTTAGAGGTAGTGAGCATTGCATTCTCAGAGGTAGTGGTGCAACAGGTGTGCAATATCGTGATGGAGACTATGCTGGCTCTGGACACATCAAAGCAGCAACAATCCTTTTGAGGAGAAGTGATGGAGAAGAGGCTATAGGGATTGCTGGCTTCTTCCCACCAGCTGGTACTCTGGGCTACCAAGAAGGTTGTAGGCCTTGAATTTCTAAGGGCATAACATAGATTCCAGTTTAATTTGGAAATTCCAGCTATGTTTTTGGCAGTCATCCTCCACATGGGTGTGTCAAAGGAACTAGCGAAGAAATTGACCCAGATGGTCTTCATCCACGCGTGGCTAGGAGACATTGATGCGGCCCTGGATAATGTGGATGAAAACATGCTCATCCCAATGCCACATAACTACTACATGATGAGAATGCGCCAAAGAGAGGTCATGAAATTTCCTTTGGTCCGGACAATCGACCTAGAAGGGTTTGAAAAGCTGTGGGATGAGAGGGACCAGAGCATCACTTTCTTGGTTAGAGCTGCCAAGTTGGTCACCAACACCCTGTGAGGATGGGAAACACGGTATGTGGAAGATGAAGGTCTCTCGAAGGACATTGTAGTAGGGGACGATGACGTCTGGGATTTCAACACCAGAGAAGAATGGTTTCAGAATGATCCCAGGGATCTGGAGGAAAAAGCGAAGGGGCCAGTGCACCAAAAATGTGGACCAGACTGCCCTGTGGTAGTGAATTACATTGCATACATGAAGTGTGTGGAGTCGAAGGATTTTGAGGACAAGTGGAATGATGGAAGCTGCTGGGTCGAGTTCTCTGCCAGGTTTCCTTTAGTTTATTTCAGCTATAGCTCAACCTAGGGTATACAAATTGCAGTCAGTCCCGGGTTAGGAGTCATTTGCCTGAGCAACGACCAAGCCATTTGGTAATTTTTTTAAAACAAAACACAAAGGGTAGGAAAGGGTAGTGTGAATGGCCATTTTGTCAGTAAAGGCTAGTATGCAGTTTCTTTTGGGTTTCTAGATCCAAATGTAAACTCTCTTTTTTAGAAGTAATATTGGGTACTGCCCCTTAGCAGCGATTTAACGCGCAAAAAAATAAAATAAAATAACCTATCATATATATATTAATATAAATATATAATATAAATTAATATATTACCTACACAATGTAGGTTAACTTATTTACCTACAAAATATTACCTACAATAACATAAGATATAAATAGAAATAATAAATAAATTCTACATTAGTATAGGTTATATATATAAATTAATATTATCTACATTAAAATAGGTTGTATATAATATATAATAAAGACTTAAAATAATATAGGTTATCTTATATACCTATATATTAGGTTATAATTATTTTAGAAGAACCTATATATATAAATTAATATAAAAAATATACATGATGAAAAAAATTTATTAATGAAGAAAGAAGGAGAGCATATAATAATTAAATTATACCATAAAATATTAAAAACATAGATAATAAAGATATTAGTCGAATGGAAAGAATAATACAATTTTTATTTTATTTTATTATTTTAATAGTGTGAACCAAATCTCTATAAAATAGTTACATACATAAAAAAATCATTCTTAAAAAAAATAACAATTACATACATAAAAAAATCATTTAAAAAAAAAAGTCAAAATAAGTAAGATTTATTTATTTTAGAAAGATTTAATTGACTTTATAAAGCAAAAAATGAAAAACCATTCTTTAAAAAAAAGTTTACTTTGCTTGGGTCAATGACACAACTTTTTAACCAAATGCACAAGAAATAATTTTTATAATTTGTAAAGTTAAATATTTTACAAGTTGACTTTACAAAATTGAATTTTATTTTATTTTTTTTTAAATATTAGTTTTGATTGGTTGAAAACTAAACTATTAACAAGTGCCACATAGTGGCTAGTACTTGCCTTTATATTATTTTAGTTTAATAAAAAAATTAAGTTTTATTAATGTGAATAAAATTAAATTTAATAAAGATCTTCCCCACCTGTAATAAAACTGCCCCATTGTTCTGCTATTCGTTATGTTTTGTTTTGACTTCATGCCTGCTGGTTTTTTATAATGGTTTGGAGAGTGTTTTGTGGGTTATGTGCTTATGGGTTTATCTGCTCCATGTGATTCGAAGGATGGTAATCTTTTCCTTTTGTCGTGCTTCATTGGATATGTTATACTGGTTCATACAGGGTTTTGCTTCTGCCGTTTAGTTTATCTTAGTATTGGTGGCGACTTGGTCAACTCCTTGGTTGTCTTTCCTTGCTCACAGTTTCTGGAAAATGTGCATTTTTCTTTCTTGGCTCTGTTTCAATTTGAGACTGCATACTCCCATGGTTTTGTGGTGGGCTTACTCTTTTATTGTGGTTACTTGGATGTTTAAATGGATGGGTTGGTCGACTTTTTTTGATATTTTTGGCAACATGTCGATTTTTGGGTTTCTGTGGTTGTGCCAATGTACACTACTGGCTTATTCTCAATTTGAATCGTCTCCCATTTCTTCCCTGCAAGCAAGTTTGAAGAGTAAAATATCCTGATTGAGGTGTTGCAATTCTTGGCTCTGGCTTAGTACACAAGTTTTGGTAATGGCCACGAGATGCTGGCAATGCAAGTGACAAGGTGTTATTATTTACCTCTGTTTATGCATGCCTATATTAGAGTAATCATTAAGTTTTATGCTCAAAATCTGTTCAAATTTGCTCAGTAGTGGATTAGTGGTTTTCGGTTTTTTTGGCATTTTTGTGTGGGTGAATAAAGCTTTGATTTCGTACAGTTTGGTTTATGGTTCCTTTCCCATTACAGGGTTTATTTCTAAGAATGCCTTTCTCTCTAACGGTGTTTTGGAGATCTTCTTCTGGTTATCAGATCTGGAATTACGTGTGACAACTTAGCGGACTCAATCTCAGGGTGCAATCAACTTATGGATAAACTTCCTCCTGAGGTCGACTGCTGGTGTAAATTTTTTTCTAGCGTTGCATTCTCTACTTGATGAAGCTATAAGGTCATATAACAAAGCTTCTTCTTTTCCTCGGAAGTCAAAAGTGAAACCTTTTTTGGATCATCTATTGCCTTCGTCATACTATGAAGCTGGATCCAACTCGCGTGCTAACATGGAAGAATGTTTTGTTCTAGACTTTGCTCCCAAGCTTTTGTATTTTGTACCCAGTCTTAATTCTGTGGGGGGCTTCTTTGGGTGGTTGGGTGCTAAATCCTATCTGGTCCATTGTTTGGGGTTCTTTGTTTCTTTTTCTTTTCTGTTTGTTTCAGAGCTATAACCAGAGGTTTTCTTCCTGGTTCTTTCCTGCCGGTATGCTCCTTTTGAACCAGGACTTGTAAACTCATTGCTTATTAATAAAATGTTTAGTGGCTTATCCACTATTATTAATAAATAAATAAATAAATGTGAATTTTAGTAATTATAGTATTTAACATAATCATTTTATTTTAAAATGTCACATTAATGTTAATTTTTATTAAAATTATAATAATATATTAATCATTATAATGTAAATTGTAAGATAATGCATGCCAATATAATAAAAGATAGTTGCATGCATTTATATTAATATTAATAATTAATAATTATCTTAATTATATTATATAAAAAAATTCCATATTAAAATTTTAAATATTAAAAAAATCAAATCAAATGATAGTATAATATAATTAGAAGAAAAAAATGATAATTATTATATAAATATAAAATTTATCTGATAATTATTTTACATACCAATATGTATAATATAATATAAATTTATTGTTTATATAATGTAAATTTAAATAATAATTTTTATTTATTTATATTAAATAAAATGAATTGATTATTTATTTATTTGTATTTGGGAGAGAATTTTTAGCAATATGTTTTTAAAATTTTAAAATATTTGCATCCTATCTTTTTAAATTAAATTTGTGTATAGATGGGGCAATCTCCCAAAAGCTTAGTGGAGAAGTTTGAGATGTAGTTCAATTTCTTAAAAATAGGCAAGATGTAGGCAAAATAATAGTTCAATTTCTTTAAAATAGGGAAAATAATAGGTCATTTCACTTTTCCTAAAAATGTGTCAATAACACATTAAACCTTTTAGCCAATCATATTCACAAAAAATATTTTTTCTATTTATAAAGTTAAATATTTTACAAGTTAACTTTTACAAAATTAAATTTTATTATATTTTTTTAAAAAATATTATTTTTGATTGGTTGAAAGCTAACTTATTAATAAGTAATTAACTAGAAAAAACAAAACTCATTGCAATAGTATTGCCGCAAGTACTAATAACTAGTTAACTAGAAAAAAGCCAAACTTATTACTATGCCAAAGACAAGTACTAATAAATAGATTATAAAATTTAGACTAATTTTCATTTGAATTAACCAAAGATAAACGACTAATAAACCCCATTTTTGTTTTCCTGTTCTAGGACTCTGATCATACGCTTGGGTTTTCCATTCTTTTCAATAATTCCCTATCCATTTCGAGTGCAATTTGGAAATAAGCAAAACCGTAAACCAACGATGAAATAATTACATATTGAATGGAATAATGGATAGTACAAGACGCAGGTGGATTTATTAATAGAAATGTCTCATCTGGGCAGCTTAGCAAAAGAGAAAGAGTGAATTTCCTACTGAGTGCAGTCCATACAAATCGCCTGTGCTTCACACATTTTGTCCTATTCTTTTTTAACAACCTTCAAAACAAAGGATCTAACATTGGCTTTGATCCTTTCTTTGATTGTAGATCCAACAAGAGACCCAAAATGTCAGAAACTAATCAAATTAACCAGTTGATTCCAGAAGAAAATTGATGTTCGACGCAGCACAAACAAAACACTCGTTTAGAAAGTATATATATTGCTGAGAAAAGAGTAGCACAAAATAGAAGCCGGAGATCCTAAGACTAAAGTTATTACAAAAAGATGTCTTTTTCTGAACAGAGTTTAAGAGAATAACTGAAACTCGATAAAATGAAAAGCTAACTTGAAGCCTAATTTTGTACACCTTATTAAATATGCAAAAAAGGGGGACTTTGTACAATCACACTAAAACAAAAGCTTAGCAGTCGTTCTTTATTATCCTTAAGATTGATTTGTGGAAACTGAAATCTGTGGAAGCTGATAGTCAGAGGGATAAACTGGCAAGTGATCATCCTATATCTGCATCAGGAAAATCAGCAGCCTCCATAGCTAGTTATTTAATTTGAATAAATAGGAGTGACTGGACTATCAGACATGTCTTTCTTAGATTAAAGAATCCGCTGTCTTTTTCAAGGATTCACTATATTTTGTAAATATTGGACACCAAGCTTGAGATTTTTGATGTAAGGCGTTGTGATAATCCCCTCTCCTGCAAGATACATGTTCAAAGGTGAATGACAGGTACGCACAGGAGGCACATAGAAATTCATTAAACACTTGCAAGTTCACTGAATATTATCTGAAAGGGAAATCGTTTAACAATATACCTAATCATGTTAGAAATAATCAACAGCGTAGAAGGCTTGACTAGCAGATTTGATGTTGTTCAAAATGATGTGAAACAAATTGAAATTACAAAAGAAGACAAATAATATGGAATGAGAAATACCAAGATATAGTATCTCCATGTGAAAGAACTATGTCCCACCACAAATTACATTTTTTGAAAAATGTTGAAGAGAAAATTCATTCAAAGTCATGCTTCAATAAAAAAATTGCAATCAAGAAATAGTTAAAAGAATGACAATGACAAGATTTGGCAGTTGATCAAGCAGGAAAAAACACTTTGTGACCAAGCTCTTGGCCTAAAAAGACATTACATGAAATGTAGAGACATGAGATAGGAACAAAATGCTAGAAAGAGATATGCTTAGACAATTAGAATAACGAAGCCTGGGTAAAACCTTCAAGAAATGTTAAAATGGAAAGAAAATCTAAGAATAAGATGCTTCAACACCATTTCCCATGAAATATACCGAGCCAAATTTTTTCGTTTTTCAAATTGCAGTTTACAACATTACAAAGCAGTGCACCCGTTAAGGTTAGATGAGATAAACCGAAACGTGCAAGAAAGTAAACTCAAGATACAGAAGGGAACTCAACGTCAAGTATGTGCTACCCAATCCAAGGCGGAGTGAGGGGCGACCATATGACGGAGTGATTACAGAAAGCAAAGCCTGAAATGAAATGCTGAATAATGAAACTACTCAACACCCAGAATGTGCTTGCTCACCCAGAATGGGAAGTAGCTACCATAGGGCGGAGTTATACAAATACTGAAAGCAAACTTTGAAGGAAATGCTGATTATTGAAAACTCTCGACACCCAGAATGTGCTTTCTAACCCAGAATAGGATAGTAGCGACCATAGGGCGGAGATTTAACTACTACAATAACTTCGAAGGAAATAAAGCATTACATCATAGATTTGAGAAAGCTTAATAAATACTGCCAGTACTACTGTCAGTTTACAGAGTGAAAATCATATGCTTGTCAAGAGATTAGAGCTGGATTTATCAACCATTACAATACCATCATCAATTCGTTGGCTTGATTCAATATGCCACACTAAAATCTCACAATGAATAAGAAATAACACTGCTGTTTTCTTGAATAACCAGAAATCTGTATTTTGCTGTTTCAAACCAGCAGCTTTAGAAAATACTCAGTTGCACATAACTCTCACGAAACTCCTCGGAATAACACGAAAACAAATGCAATACACTCTAACAACAATGGTGACCAAATTCCAACACTGAAAACTGATCTTGAAACCCTTAATGAAACTTGCACAGATCCCAATGCAAAACAGAAAAGTACGGCCTAGGGAAAGAGGCGATTTTCTCTAGAAAATAAATGAAAGCTTTATAAATTCTGCAAACTGGAGGAAATGGACGCCTATGATAGACCAATGCAATAAGAGACTACCCAGAACTATCTTTTTGTCTTTTTTTGAGATATGAATGAAACAAGAAATCTGCTGTCACTAAATGCAACTCAAAGAATACCTCTAAAATGCAAAAACAGAAACTAAAGGATTACAATGACGTTAACAATGCACAAATCAAATGCAACTCACAGTACAATAAATCACCACTAGATGTTGTCTTGCAAACATGAAGCGATGCCCAAACTAGGAGGTCTTCATCCCTCGAAGCAATCCAGAATCAATCCGGCAGCATAACGGTGTATTTTCCAAGATGATCCAAATGATGCACCAAGACTCCTCTTTATAACTTTTCAATTGACTTTGCAAAACCCTAAAATCTGCTTTTAGGTCAAACTCATTCTCCTCAAGATTGGACGCACTTTCTCCTTCAAGACTTAATAAATGATATTTTAATTAAAACATCAAACTTTGATAAATGCGCCCATCATAATCCCTGCTTTGACTTTGCAATAATTATAATATTCTTTTAATGAGGGCGCCACCCTCAATGACCACTTTTTAAACACATCATTAAGTCATTAACTCTAGGCCAAGGTCAACGTTAAAATATAATAATTAAAACGTGACTTTAATCTGAATGACTTAACTTATTTCTCCGAGAGTGCCCTGAAGCCAAAACTGATGAAGTCAACTGATCAAATCTGAAACCAGAAGTCAACCAACCTGAGCTCAACTGGAAGCTGCCAAAAATAGAATTTACTAAAAATAGTAAATTCCAAAAAGTACTCTGAATGCTGAGACGAACATACCACTGCGAAGCCCTCTGAAAACCCAGAAGGAATCCGCCATTAAAACTATCATCTCCGAGCAATGACCTCCTCAAAATTAGGAAACCCTAATTTTAACTTCCGACTAGCCTTCGGGTTCCCAAAGAAAGGCTGACGGTCACTGAAAATGTCAGGCTTGAAAGGGGACATTACAGTCCGCCCTCCCCAAGATTGCTTGTCCTCAAGCAATTGCAAACTAGGGTGCTGCAATATCTCATCACTTTCCCACGTTGCATCCTCCATAGGCAGGTTCTTCCACTTTACCAAACATTCTTTGATAGTTCTATTCCTCAAGGAACGTTCTCTGACATCAAGTATCTCCTCGGGAACCAGAACCAACTGTCCTTCTTCATCCAACGGTGGCAACTGTGAAGAAGCAACCACATTGTGTCCAAGTGCCTTCTTGAGGCGAGACACGTGGAAGACGTTATGCACTCTGCTATCTGAAGGTAGCTCTAATTCATAAGCTACAGCCCCAACCTTTCTGATGACCCTAATGGCCCATAGAAGCGAGGTTTGAGCTTCTCAGCTCCACTCTTCTTGAGAGTAGACTGTCTATAAGGTTGTAAACGGAGATAGACCATATCCCCAACCTCAAAAGAACGCTCTACCCGCCTCTGATCAGCATATAACTTCTGCTGATTTTGTGCAATCTGCAAATTATCCTTCAAGGATCTCATTATGTCTTGACTATGCTGCAACAAATCCTTGGCTAAAGGTGCTTTGCTGTCACCAAACACCAAATCTGCAAAGCTGGGTGCTTCATACCCATAAAGTGCCAAGAAGGGAGACATTTTGATTGACATATGAAAAGTAGAGTTGTAGCAGTACTCGCCTATATGCAGCCACTTAACCCAAGCTTTCTGCTGTTCTGACACATAATTTCTCAAGTAGCCTTCCAACCACTTGTTCACCACTTCTGTCTGCCCATCAGTTTGGGGGTGATAACTCGTGCTTGGAGTAAGCACAGTACCACTCATCCTGAATACTTCTTGCCAAAAGGTACTTAGGAACTTGCTGTCCCTATCACTTACAATATTCTTTGGCAACCCATGAAGCCTAAACACTTCTCGAAAAAACAAATCTGCAACTTGGGCTGCAGAAAAAGTGCTGGTAATGGCAAAGAAATGAGCAAACTTGGTTAATCTGTCAACTACCACGTAAATGCAATCCTTCCCTTGGGCCTTGGGCAACCCAGTGATGAAATCCATTGAAATGCTTTCCCATTTTTGATTGGGAATTGGAAGTGGTTGCAGCAAACCGGCTGGCAATGTATGCTCATTTTTATTTGCTTGACAAACAGGACATTCCTGAATGTAGCGTTGAACCTCCCTCTTCAAACCTTTCCAAGAAAACCTTTCTCGGATCTGCCTATAGGTCTTGAAAAAACCTTGGTGACCAGCAACTGGAATGTCATGAAAATTCAAAAGAATCTTCTTCTTGAGCTTAGAATCAGCCACCAGAAAGATTCTTCCCTTATACTGAATCAATCCCTCAACCACCTGGTACTTTTCATCATGGAAAGTACCTTCCAGAATGCTGGTTGCAAACTGATTTTTGGCATAATCAGCAAGCAACATGTCTCTCCAATCTGCAGTAAGCTCACACAATGAGCTAAGATGAGGCCTTCTGGAGAGAGCATCGGCCACGACATTATTTTTCCCTTTGACATATTCAATGTCAAAGTCGTAAGCTTGAAGCTTACTCACCCATTTCTGTTGCCTCTCATTTAAATCCTTCTGGTGCATAAAATGCTTGAGGCTATTGTGGTCTGTTTTAACCACGAACTTGTTCCCCACCAAGTACTGCCTGAACTTGGCTAATGCATGCATAATGGCAAGCATTTCTTTGTCATAAATTGAATAGGATCTTTCCACACCCCTCAATTTTCTGCTCTCAAACACGATAGGGTGTTTGTCTTGCATCAGGACAGCCCCCACTCCTTCACCTGATGCATCACATTGCAGCTCGAATGGCTTGGAGAAATCCGGAATAGCCAAGACTGGGCACGAGCTCATGATCTTCTTGAATTTATCAAAAACAATTTGAGCCTTTTCTGACCAAGCAAAAGCTCCCTTTTTGGTGAGATTAGTAAGGGGAGCAGCATTCTGTGAATACCCCTTTACGAATCTCCGATAAAAACCACAAAGACCAAGGAAACCTTTCAACTGAGTCAAACTCTCAGGAGGTGGCCAATCAACTACTGCTTTGATTTTTTCTGGATCCACCTTTACTCCCTCAGCACTGATTATGTGGCCAAGGTACAGTAACTCCACCATTCCAAATTCACATTTGGAAGCTTTAGCAAATAAGCTCTTAGATTCCATGATACTAAGCACTTCCTCCAAGTGCTTGAGGTGATCCTCCCAAGTCTTGCTGTAGATCAGAATGTCATCAAAAAATATCAGCACAAACCTTCGTAACTGATTCTGGAAGACACGGTTCATGCAAGACTGAAAGGTTGCCGGAGCGTTAGTCAACCCAAATGGCATGACTAAAAATTCAAAATGGCCATAGTGACATCTGAAAGCTGTTTTTTCCACATCTGACCCCCTCATTCGTATCTGATGGTAACCCGACCTCAGATCAATCTTCGAAAAGAACTTAGCCCCATGTAGCTCATCAATGAGCTCATCTATTCTGGGAATGGGGTATCTATTCTTGATGGTGCTTTGGTTCAAAGCACGATAGTCCACGCACATGCGCATGGTACCATCCTTTTTCACAAGAACCACTGCAGATGCAAAGGGGCTCTTGCTTGGGCGTATGAAACCCATCTCCAAAAGTTCTCGGATATTCTTCTCGATCTCATCCTTTTGCCTCTTCGGATACCGGTATGGAGTTGTGATCACCGGTTTAGCTCCTTCCTTGAGCTCTATGATGTGTTCTGAACCTCGATCAGGAGGAGGTCCAGGAGGTAAATCAGCAAACACTTTACTCTTTTTGGTGAGTAAAGACTGAATATCTGGAGGATGCTCTATTTTCGTTTCAGCTGGACTAGCTGGAAGAATCATGCACTCCGCAGCCCACTCCACTTGATCATGACGCATCAACTTCGCCATCCTCTTGAACGACACAATCCGAGGGCCACCATTTGACATTCCTCTCAACACCACCTTCTTTCCATCGGATTGAAACTTCAACTCCATAGTTTGCAGATTTAGAGAGATCTCTCCAAGAGATCGCAGCCATTGAATGCCAAGGACAGCATCCGTATCTCCAATATTGACCACATAGAAGTCATCCTTGACTTCGTAATTGCCCAATTGCATTGACATGTTTGGAATCCTCTTGGTGCATGAGATGTGAAACCCATCCGCCACCATAACTCTGAACCCCTCAAAGTCTTCTGTTTGCAATCCTTTCTTTGCCACCACAACTTCGTCTATGAAGTTATGTGTTGCACCAGTGTCAATTAAAGCAACAATACGTTGCCCTTTGATCATCCCCCGAACTTTAAAGGACTCATTCTTTTGGAAGCTCGAAAGTTGAGCCAATGTACCACCACTTTCTTTTTCACCTTCAGACTCTTCTGGAGTATTTTCTTCATCGTTGTCCTCAAAATCAGCTTGCTGATCAGAAAAATCAGAATTGCTTTCATCAGCTGTATAGAACTCAATTTGATGAATTTTAGCACCCTTTGGGCACACATGATCTTGGGACCATTTTTCCCAACAACGGAAACATAACCCCTTCCTACGGAGTTCATTGATAGTCTCTGGATCCAATCTTGAGCCATGAGGTTTCTGTGGTTTAAACTCCTTATGGTGAGGCTTCTGATGAAACTTTTTCCCTCTATCCCCTTTGTGAAAAGCTGGTTTGGAATGGAACTTTGCTTTGGGAGCAGCCCACTCCATGTTTCTAGCTTTTCTCATTGCTTCTTGTAGGGACGGTGGATCAAAAGCTTTGATCCAACCCTTGATTGGCTCCATCAATCCTTCAGTGAATAGGATTACTAATCTTCTCTCTGTGATTCCAGTGACCATAACTGAAAGTCTTTGAAACTCAGCTATGTAGGCATCCACAGTGCCATATTGTCTCAACTGTGCCAATTCCCTAAAATGCACTTCTGGGTCCTTCTTCTCGAACCTCTCAATGAGTCTATTGGTGAACTCATCGTAGCTAGTGATAGACCCATGACCTAAGGTGACTAGGCCATGGTACCACCATTCATGCGCCACCCCATCTAGGTGTAGCGTAGCGAATCTAATCGCTTCTTCTTCAGCCATTGGCCTAAGTGCCAAATAGTTGTCTAGTTTTTGAATCCAAGCTCGGGCTGAACTTGCATCACTCCCGTCAAAATGAGGAAGTGTCACTTTGTTTACAGCTTGGTACAAATCTCCTTGTGCTGGAGTTCTTCTCTGATCATAATTTCTCCCTTGGCCCTTATCCTTCCTTCTATATTCCATGTAATCATTGAAGGACATGTCAAGCTTGACTTCATCAGGCAGGGTGTCATATTCCGTACGGCCTATCCTTAGCCTCTCCAAAGATGAAGTATTTTCTTCGGGATCAGGATGTGGGTTTGCTGGTGCCAAAAACGTGGGTTTGAGTGGTCTAGCAGAAATGTAGGTTCTGCTAACTGAAGGTTGGGCAACATGACCATTGTGCTGGTTATTAGCACTATGCTCACCGACATGCACTGTATTGTTTTGTGGAGTATTCGGACCCAATCTCCCTAACATGAGAGAGAACATATCCAACAAAGCATCCATCTTCTTATCAAGTCCTTGACCTAGATTGGCTGAATTGTCTATACCTTTCCCACTGTCACCTCTGTTGCCAGAACTTCTTTCATTATCCCCCATTTCTGTTTCTTGTGAAGGCTCCCAATTAGCCCTCAAAATCTCTGAAGCGGTTTGACCTTCTGGGGCTTGATACAACTGTGTCTGAACTGTGTCTCTCTTGTATACTCTTGCCAAATACCTCTGTTCTCTGTCACTCATAGAAAGCTGATTTCACAGGATGGCAGGATACGTGGCTCTGATACCACTGAAATATACCGAGCCAAATTTTTTCGTTTTTCAAATTGCAGTTTACAACATTACAAAGCAGTGCACCCGTTAAGGTTAGATGAGATAAACTGAAACGTGCAAGAAAGTAAACTCAAGATACAGAAGGGAACTCAACGTCAAGTATGTGCTACCCAATCCAAGGCGGAGTGAGGGGCGACCATATGACGGAGTGATTACAGAAAGCAAAGCCTGAAATGAAATGCTGAATAATGAAACTACTCAACACCCAGAATGTGCTTGCTCACCCAGAATGGGAAGTAGCTACCATAGGGCGGAGTTATACAAATACTGAAAGCAAACTTTGAAGGAAATGCTGATTACTGAAAACTCTCGACACCCAGAATGTGCTTTCTAACCCAGAATAGGATAGTAGCGACCATAGGGCGGAGATTTAACTACTACAATAACTTCAAAGGAAATAAAGCATTACATCATAGATTTGAGAAAGCTTAATAAATACTGCCAGTACTACTGTCAGTTTACAGAGTGAAAATCATATGCTTGTCAAGAGATTAGAGCTGGATTTATCAACCATTACAATACCATCATCAATTTGTTGGCTTGATTCAATATGCCACACTAAAATCTCACAATGAATAAGAAATAACACTGCTGTTTTCTTGAATAACCAGAAATCTGTATTTTGCTGTTTCAAACCAGCAGCTTTAGAAAATACTCAGTTGCACATAACTCTCACGAAACTCCTCGGAATAACACGAAAACAAATGCAATACACTCTAACAACAATGGTGACCAAATTCCAACACTGAAAACTGATCTTGAAACCCTTAATGAAACTTGCACAGATCCCAATGCAAAACAGAAAAGTACGGCCTAGGGAAAGAGGCGATTTTCTCTAGAAAATAAATGAAAGCTTTATAAATTCTGCAAACTGGAGGAAATGGACGCCTATGATAGACCAATGCAATAAGAGACTACCCAGAACTATCTTTTTGTCTTTTTTTGAGATATGAATGAAACAAGAAATCTGCTGTCACTAAATGCAACTCAAAGAATACCTCTAAAATGCAAAAACAGAAACTAAAGGATTACAGTGACGTTAACAATGCACAAATCAAATGCAACTCACAGTACAATAAATCACCACTAGATGTTGTCTTGCAAACATGAAGCGATGCCCAAACTAGGAGGTCTTCATCCCTCGAAGCAATCCAGAATCAATCCGGCAGCATAACGGTGTATTTTCCAAGATGATCCAAATGATGCACCAAGACTCCTCTTTATAACTTTTCAATTGACTTTGCAAAACCCTAAAATCTGCTTTTAGGTCAAACTCATTCTCCTCAAGATTGGACGCACTTTCTCCTTCAAGACTTAATAAATGATATTTTAATTAAAACATCAAACTTTGATAAATGCGCCCATCATAATCCCTGCTTTGACTTTGCAATAATTATAATATTCTTTTAATGAGGGCGCCACCCTCAATGACCACTTTTTAAACACATCATTAAGTCATTAACTCTAGGCCAAGGTCAACGTTAAAATATAATAATTAAAACGTGACTTTAATCTGAATGACTTAACTTATTTCTCCGAGAGTGCCCTGAAGCCAAAACTGATGAAGTCAACTGATCAAATCTGAAACCAGAAGTCAACCAACCTGAGCTCAACTGGAAGCTGCCAAAAATAGAATTTACTAAAAATAGTAAATTCCAAAAAGTACTCTGAATGCTGAGACGAACATACCACTGCGAAGCCCTCTGAAAACCCAGAAGGAATCCGCCATTAAAACTATCATCTCCGAGCAATGACCTCCTCAAAATTAGGAAACCCTAATTTTAACTTCCGACTAGCCTTCGGGTTCCCAAAGAAAGGCTGACGGTCACTGAAAATGTCAGGCTTGAAAAGGGGACATTACATCCCATAAATCAAGAACATCTTCACTAAGGATACCATATTATCTGGGCATTATGTTGGACTGAAATGAAAGGCCTCAAAAAGCCTACTATATTAATATCATTCTTAACACTGTAATTACTTCAAAATATGCTTAAGAACTTAGTGCAGATTTCGCAGTGAGGGTGCTGCTAATAACGTAATTGCTACCCAACAGAGAGAGGATGGGTGAAGCTCAACTCTTTTGTGGCATCGAAAGTTACTCAGTTCTGGCTGGGGCAGGGGGTGTTAGGTCACCATGGACAGTTGATGGCATGGTGCTTGATTAGCTTGGATGCCAAATCTAATAATATTGCTGAAACTATTGGGATTTGCCAGGGCCCTTTATGGGCCACGTGCTACAATGTACACTCAGTTTGGGTGGGCACCAAATCCATGCTCCTTGCCTCCTACCTAAAATCAGAGACCCTATCAACCCCAATCAATTGGAAACTGCAGAGTTTGGTCAAAGAGATGCATTTTTGGGAGATCTTTAAGGTCTACAATTTTCCACATCCCAAGGGAGCACAACAGTGTTGCCAATCATGTGATCAAGCAGGCCTCTACTCTATTGGTTGGCGAGGAAAGCACTTGTAAAGAACCATCCTTATGCTGCCGAGTTTTACTCCCACTAGATTATATCTGGAGGGAGCTAGTGAATGAGAAGATGGTTATTATCCACAATGGCCAAGGGCCTTGTTTGAATGTCATTTTCCTAAGCTACTACTAGGAATCAATTCTTTTAATCCTGTGTCTGGGAAATATATTGCTTATGCTCCTCCTAGGAATCAATTCTTTTAATCCTGTGTCTGGGAAATATATTGCTTATGCTCCTCCTCTCCACCCCTTCATATGATTTCTTTAATACCCTCAATTCTCATGATTCTAGGGATACTTATATGTGCACAGGAGTATGCACGTACCTTTTTTTCTGATGATTTTTTAAAATGATCTCAGCCCCATGGATGGGACTTTATTCATTGTCCCCAGGCTGGCACAAATCTCTCCTAATTAGCTTGGCATGTGTGAAGTGGTAGTGAGTTTTAGTGCTCATTTTTTTCTCAAATCCTTCACTTTGCCTGGACGCTCTCCTCTTTGTATTTCTTGGTTTATTTTTCTTCACTATTGCTAGACCTTTCTTCCCCTTCGTCTTATTTTATATGCTTTGCCTAGTTTTCCTCCAATTTCTCCATGGAATGGGACACTCCTATGGCTAAATAAATCAGGTCCTCTGCAGACAAGAAAATGGTTGAGTGGGAGGGTGAGCGGAAGCTCAAATTTGATAAGACTGAATTGGAATGGCTTAAGCAAACGGAGAAAAGGGGTTAAGGCTATGTCTGAAGATGACAGCGAGCTTGAACTTGAGGGAATGAAGTGAGAACACTTACCCAATGATGGCACTACATGCACCAGGAACATGTATTCATGATAGAAACTATTATTACTAAGGTGATCAAATTTATTACCATTGGAACCAATATATTCCTAAGGAACTTTAAGTATTTTAAAGGTGCAACAAAAAGCAAAACAGTGTGTGAGGAAAAGCCTCTCTTCAAATTCAAAGGAGAAGCTCTTTGTAACAAAAAATAAAAACCAAAACCATAAAACTTAAGGACACCACCTCTAGCTTTTTACAATATTTAGATTTTTGAACAAACATTGCAAAAAGAAACTAAGTAATTGCCTGTCTTTTAGTTATCAAGCAAGGGCGCAAGGCCTATCAACAATTCTACTCAAGATGAGAGGTTTTTATGTTTATTCACTTAAAGAAAAAAACTTATAGCATCTAATGAATGCTCACTCTTTCTGGCTAAAACAAATAACGAAGGAGGCGATTGTTGCCCTCAAAGAGTCTATCAAAAGACCTCCATGAGTCTAAGGTCAGTTAGGAGAAAATGATTATGGAGCTTGGTGATAATATCCATGCTAGATAATAGCATTTAGGCACTATAAAACCTTGTGGAAAGTCTTGAAATGGACAAAGCTATGCCTCTGGCCTGATTTTACTATAAGACTTGACTATAGTGAAGACCTGAACTTGCCAATTCAATCCTCACATTTTATATTTTATCAAGCAAATTTCTATAGAGGTCTCAGATCATTTGAATCATGAAGAGATCATGGCCAAAATCGCCAGCCGCATGGTTCTTGCAGTTGGTAAGCACCCAAATTAAGCTAGATGAGTTTTACATAGAGCCCTGATGATTGTCACAAAATCACTAAATTGAATAGTGTGTGGTTTCCTTACAGATGAAACTTTGGCAGTGATCAGTTTGTAGCTAGTTTTCTGCTGGTGCTTATGCATGTTACTGTGTGGATAAGAAGGCATCTCTTGGTTTTTTTGTTTTATATGCAGCTTGCCTAGACCTCATATGACTTTACTGTTGATAGAATTATTAGGATATAAGGTAGAAAATGTAGGTGTTATCATCTTGCAAATGCCGGTGTTATTTTCAGATCTAGTTTTGCAGTTAAGAGTTCTATTGATAATTGTTAATTGTTAGGGCTTAAGTGGGGGACTTTTACAACACATCTAGAACTATGCTCTTTATTTTGTGATTTTGACCTTCAAAACCTGGAAAAATACCAAGTGAGGCAGACACATTACACTAAATCTTCTATTATTTTAATATAAGTTGTTCTGTCATAAAGTTTGTATTGCTGTCAAATATGTTCTTCTGTTAAGTATCTCATGCTGTCTGGTTCTTTGTGTAATGGGTGTGACTACCCATTTTGTATCATTGAAATAAGCCCCTCAATTTTTCCCAAGATTTTCATAAAACAAACAAGCACTACGCCAATTGATTAGCGTTAGCTTCCAAAATGATAATCAAATTAAATGCACTCAATGCCAAGAATGTTCACCAAGATCCTTTAAAAGGCGACGTGATAGCATATGGCGGAGGAAACTAAGCTACAAACTGAAATTTGAATTACAACTGATTACAAATAGGTGGTGAACCAGCCATAAGAATTTCCACACTACCACTTAATCAGTGGGGGGAAAATATTACAATTCAAAACAATTCATCCATAAAGTGTGATGAACCCTGCTGGCTCACAACTCAAACCCTCTGTATTTTTAAATCTTATTTGTGTTTTTTAGTTTTTTAAGAGAAAGTTTGTAGACAGAAGTAGAAGGGACGCAGCATATAAAAGCTCATAAAATGTAAATCTAAGCTATTTCTGGCTAAATGAAATTACAAAAAGTAATAAATAAGCTCAACAATGGATTTACAACTCATAAACATACCCGAAAGCTTCCAGATTATTTATTTAAGAAAATAAGTCCAGTTTGCCAGCCAAGATGGTGAAATATGACAAAATCCAGTGTAAGAAGCTACAGAAAGAGATGTCCAGCCTAGAAACTGTGGCAAATGAAAGATATATGCCAGACGCCAAAGAAGGTGAAGAGAAACCCTCAAAAGGAAAGGCGTTTCTCCTAGGAAGCCCAAACGCCCTTGCACAGAGAGCCACGCACTTCAAGCAATAAGCTCAAAAACCACAACTCAGAAGGTACGACTATGAAGTATAGCATCTGCCAGCTGAAAGAAGGTTGCCATCTCTACAAACCCTCCTGCCTCTGATAAGAAAACCCAACAAAACTTTGATGAAGCACAGTAGAACCTCTATATGAAGCTCTCACAATTGCACTAATTCGACTGGTCTCTCACCGTCTCAAAAATGCTCAACATTGAAGAGATATTGTTCTCCAATGGAAGATTGCTCAAAATCCTGATCACAGGTAAAAGCACAGAAGAAAACCCAAGGCAAAGTCGAAATAATCAATAATGATGTTCTCATTGCCCAAAAATGCCTTATATAAAAAAGGCACGCATTTCCAAGAAGATACGCCTTTTTCCATCATTTAAATCTTTTAAAATATTATTAAGTCCTTTTCAATAGTTATAAACTTAATATTTGGCGCCCACCTAAATGATTAAGCGATTTAATTTTAAATCACCCTTTTTATGAATATTTAAGTGATATAAAAGGGATAAAGTCAATTTGACTTTATAATAAAATAATAAGTTAATTAATAACTTAAATCACTTAAATAAGCATAACTTCCTCAAAACTCCAAAGAAGTTTGTGCCGTCAGAAGCTGTCAACTCCTGAACTGCCAAGGCCTAGAGTGAGCCAATCACTGAACTCAGAATTGAGAACGACAAAACTCCTCCAGATAATGTCAATGACCCTCTAACCCAACCTGTTAGCCTACGTGAGTCTAAGTAATAGGCTAACCACCACCAAACATGATCATGTCTAAAAAGGGGACATTACATAATGGGCATCCACTCAACAGTGGGAATTCACCACTTTTCAGTGGGTGATAAATGAAAGATTAATTTGTTCTTTCTCCACACTGGTGGTAAACTATCTAGGGGTTACAAATATGTGAATTTGAACACAAGAATATGCAGCAAGTTAAATGACTGGAACAGTACTATTGCTAACAATCTTACAATGATAAACAACTGCAAATTGCAAGTATTATTACAATATTTTCAAAGCACAAAGAAATAGATGATCTCCCACTTTATAATCTCTCAATTATTGAAGATAGAAACCAAAATAAAAAATTGAAATAAATTTGATATAAAAACCTGCAATCTGAAAATGACTACCAGCAAACTAAAAACACACTAAAATGTTCACAACTCCTTCACAGTACCTTGAAATGATCTGAAATAACTTGCAAAAGCTCTCTAGAAGGTTCGCACCCAATTTACAATACCAAATCTGCATCAAAACTCAACAAATTATTTAGCTCGAATTCCTAAGCACTCTGCAAATGGTATGGCCTTCATGAGGGGCGATTTCATTAGATAAATTCAAGCACTTCATAATAAAATCTGAAAATCTCCAAGGGACACCTCTAGCCAAGGAATGATATGAACAAACACCCATAATCAAATTAAGATCACACAAAAAGCTGTAAATAAAATTGACCTTCAGCCATGATGAAATCAGCAACCCAAAACTGTGAAAATCTCCAAAAAGTTCATCAACCATGAAGCTCAATTTGCTAGTCTGAATGAGAAGCAGCCATTAAGCCAACTAGGTGTTATCTTTGAAACACAGAATTGGACAAATGCTAGGAGGTAAGCATTCCTCGAAACTAAATTCAAGAAGTCATTTCGACAGCATAACATTAGCATAAAACAATGGATGTGAAATGCTAGAGCAACACTCTCTTTTATAGAATTGGAGATGACTTTTCAAATTCCATAACTCCCTCCAAGAAAAGGGATGCCTAAACTCCTTTTGAAGTAATTTAAATTTGAAAAACACTTTTTCCACCTCAATAAGGCACCCAAACTTCAAGGCACAAAATAACATTATAAAATATCATTTATCTTCTCCATGAGGCATCCACCCTTTATGACCACCTTTTAACACAACTTGAAGTCATTTCATTAGGCCAAGGAGTCAATTTAAAAACATAACATTAATGCCTTGAATTAATTAATTTCTCCAAATATTGCTCTTAAAAGCCAGAACCAAAACCACACAACTACTCCAATAGAAAAGGAAACTCATTGAAGTGTTGTCAATTGAAACATTGCCAAATATAGAACTTACTAAAAATAGTAAATTTTGAGAAATGCCCAAAAGACCTCCAACAAAGGAAACCCTGATTTCACCTCAATGAGCCTACGGGCCTTCGGAATAGGTTGATGAGCCACTAAGCTGATCACTGGTGAGAAGGGGACTTTACAGTCCGCCCTCCTCGAGATTGCTTGTCCTCAAGCAACCGCAATTTTGGATGCTGCAAGATGTGTTCACCTTCCCATGTTGCATCTTCAATAGGTAAGTTTCTCCATTTTATCAAGTACTCCTTGATTGTTCTTCTCCTCAAAGAGCACTCCCTAGTGTCAAGAATCTCCTCTGGAATCAATACCAACTGTCCTTCTTCATCCAATGGAGGTAATTCTGTAAGAGCAACCACATTGTGCCCAAGCACCTTCTTGAGGCGTGACACATGGAAAATGTTGTGCACTTTGTTATCAACTAGAATCTCCAACTCATACGCCACTTCGCCAATCCTCTTGATGACTTTGAATGGACCATAAAAATGTGGCTTTAACTTTTCTGCACCATTCTTCATGAGGGAAGACTGTCTATAGGGCTGGAGTCTCAGGTAAACCATGTCTCCCACTTCAAAAGATCACTCAACACGTTGCTGATCAACATATAACTTCTGCTGGTTTTGAGCTTGTTGCAGATTTTCCTTTAATGACTTCAAAATGTCTTGGCTCTAGTATAGCATATCCTTTGCCTGTGGAGCTCTACTATCACCAAACACCAAATCTACAAAGTTAGGAGCATCATATCCATAAAGAGCCATAAAATGAGACATCTTAATTGACATATGATAGGATGAGTTATAACAATACTCCCCCAAATGAAGCCATTTGAACCAAGCTCTTTGCTGCCCCAAAACATAATTTTTGAGGTAAACTTCTAACCATTTGTTAACAATCTTGGATTGCCCATCAGTTTGCGGGTGATAACTAGTGCTTGGGGTGAGCACTGTACCACTCAATCTAAAGATTTCATGCCAAAAAGCACTTAGGAACTTGCTGTCCCTATCACTAACAATAGTTTTTGTAATGACCCTGCTCAAATCTGACCTCAAAATGATGATGAAGAGCTCAAGGAATTTCGTCAGACACTTTTGATGCAAACTTCCAGCTTGCTAGTTTGAGTTATCAGTCTGATATAAATGCTTGAAGATGATATCAAAGTACTCTAAATGCTTGGAAATCAAAACTACAATGCATAAACTATATCCTAGATGCATCAATGACTTAATTTCATCATTTACAATGCTCATATATGATTTCTACATGTGAAATATCTACATATAGCCAACTGGTAATTTTAACAAACAGTTGGTATGCAACCTATATGCTGATAAGAACTTCTACAGCCACTGACATTATGTCAAACAGTTGGCATGCATAAGCTGATTACCACATGATATTTGATTACACAATTGCAACATGAATTTGAGAAACTACTTATCACTCCTTGATTGCCAATGTTTATTTAATACAAAGCTGATTACAAATTGGCCAAGACTCTTGGCATCATACTTATGCAACTTAATAATTTCTGAGTACAAATTGCAGCCTCTTACAAATGTTCATATATGCATAAAATTGAATACAAGACAACATAAAAGAACCTGGTTGAGTTGCCTTGTGTGGGGGATGAAGCAGCCAGCATACATCAATAAATAAACACCTTGTATGTGATGAATAATGACCCAAAGCTGAGCCGCCCCTGCTGTAACTTTCAGACTTTCAAAATAAATATATCACAGCTGCAAGCTTCAATTACTATCATCAATCTTCATTGCCAAGCTTCAAGAAGGTGATCGCCCAAATACCCATGTGCCAAAGATGTGAATGAATTTCTATGAATTTATTTGTGCTCTCATGTCCAAATCGCCCCTGTATTGCAGACCTCAGAAAATTAATTGTTGAGCAGCCTTTAAAGATCTCATGAAGCTCCAACGATAGTCTCTAGCTCTTTGGAATTCAAGCGCTCTAACTCCAGACCAAAATTGATGAATATTGTAGCTTCAATAAACAAAATCATGGCTCCAAGAGGGCTGTAGGTTAAGTTTGAGAAGTCTGGAAATTCTAACAGCAATGTGCAACAAGAGATCGTCCCAATGATGAAGTCTCTAAGCATCCAAAAATGTCTCCAAATCTGCAGTAGATTTCCTCAAATCGATATCACCCAAAATTTGGCCAAAGGCCATGAATTTTACTTTGAAGTACAAGTAGAAAGTCTGAAGCAACTTCCTCAACTTTGCAATAATTCAAGTGATATTTCACACCCTCAAAATTGCTCACCAATTGAGAGTTTTCGTTCTCAATGGCCAAAGACAACTGCAAAAACCCTGGGCTCCACAACCATCAAACATCAAACATCAACAACAACAAATTTGGATGATGAGCATGAGGCCCATGATGTTTATTTATACTTTTTCCTCAAGAGGCCGGCCTCCTTCTAGAACTTTCCCAAGTCACCTTCTAGAAGGAATATAATATTATTTTATTTTATTATTTTATTATTGCACTTTATAATAATACAAAATATTAATCAACTCCTAAAGTCCAATATAACATTATAATATAAAATAAAGGTTTCCATAATGTAATGTCCCCATTTTTAGCACTGCACTTTTCAGTGATTGATGGCCTATCCCCGACGTGCTGTCAGCTAGTCAGTGGCAGAATTAGGGTTTCCGACTGCTTGGTGGGTTTTTTTGAAGATTAAGAGGTTTGCATGTTGGAGTTTGGCTGTTTGGATTCTGGATTCCTTCCCGGTTTTCAGAGAGCTTCGCAGAGGTATGACATGCTACGACGTCGGGCAACCTTTCTGAACTTACTATTTTTAGCAAGTTATGACGGCTACATCTTGGAGTTTGGGATTTTGGATTTTGGATTCTTTCTAGGTTTTCAGAAAGCTTCGCAATGGTGTCGCATGCACTTTGATCCGAGCAACTTTCTGAATTTACTATTTTTAGTAAATTCTATTTCTGGCAGTGGTCTTGTTGGCTTCAGTTCAGTTGGCTTCCCTCTGCAGTCAATTCAGTTGGTATGGTTGTTTGAGCCTTTTGATGCATTTTCTGGAGAGATAAGTATTTTAATTAAAATAATGTTATATTATAATGTTATAACCCCTTGGCCTAGCTTCATGACTTTAAGTTGTTCTGAAAAGGGGGACCTCATGGGTGGACGCATCATCAGGGAAAGTTTTAATATTTCTAAGGTCAAATATTGCTCTTGGAGATGGGATGCCAACTTTTGGAGAGAAGATAGTTTTAAATTAAAGAAAAATTGCCTTTATGAAAAATGACGCCACCTTGAAGCTTGGTCAATGGTCAAGTCAAACCCTAAAAGCATCTTGAGGATTGGGCGTACCTTTTGGAAGCTTCTGGAGGTGTCTTCTCAAAGTTATAAAAGGAAGCCTTGGGTCTTCATTTGATTATCTTATGTCTTGAATATTATTATGCTGCCGAAATGGTGCTGGAATTGCTTCGAGGAATGAAGGCCTCCTAGCCTTGGCTCGACTTCTTGTTTGAAAGACAACAACTAGTGGAGAGTTAGTTGTAGTTGAGTGATCTTGAGGTGATATTATGCATTGTAGTGGTGATTTGTGCACATTGTAGTTGAGATTTTTGCATGTTCTATCAATTTTGGAGTTGCTGGTTTTATCATTGCTGATTGTAGTTTTCTCTCATATCTCTTGAAATAAAAATTATCTCATTCTGGGTACTGTCTCATTGTATTCCTCTGGCAAGGGCGCCCCTACTTGATAGGTTGTAGATTTTACGGAAAATAAATGAATTTTTAAGAAGGAAATCGCCCCTCCTTGAGGGCCGTACCATTTGGGTTCTCTTGAAGTTTGTGCAAAAATAGTATATCATATTTTGGGTCAGTCTTGGGTTCTTATTTGGGTGCCATCATTCTAGGAATCTAGTGCATTTTATTTGGTGTCATTTGGGTGAGTCTAGCGCGAGTTGCAAGCATTTTAGTAGGGTTCTGTGTTGCTGGTTTAGCATTTCAAGTTGCTGGTCTGTCATATCAGATTTGGGTAATTTGCTTTTTGGTGAGGGGTTGGTGTTAGGAAGTCAGATTAAGCCTTGTGGAAGTCATATTCACTATTGCAGCATTGGAGAGCTTCTAATCCTCGTTCCTTGTAGGCACTCTCTCTTAAATTGTAAGCTGAACAATAGTACTGTTAGCATTCTTGCTCCTCTGTATTTCATTGTAATTCCCACTGAATAAGTGGAAGAGGCTGGCTTGCCGCCTATCTTATTTTGAATATTGCATTATAGCTCATTAGAGTCTCCGCCATATGGTAGCTCCATTCCCACCTTGGGTTGGAAAGCACATTCTTGGCGTCGAGTTACTTTCAGCATTGTAGTTGGTAGGGATCCTCTGACCATATGCTCGTCGTCATCCGACGCATTCTTGGTTAGAGTTCTTTTATTAGCATTGCATTGAGATCCTCTGACCATATGCTCACACCTTGCCCAACTTGGGATCCTGGTGTACATCCTTGGTTAGAGTTGAATTCCGCATCGTTTTGGTTTAAGTGCTAACCCTAACCGATGTGTGTTGCATTGCTTATTGTAATCAAAAAATTGAAAAAAATTGGTTCAAAATATTTCAGTGGTATTAGAGCCAAGATCCTGCCATCCTGTGCCCAACAAGGTTTAGTTCACAGTTGAATGACAGAGAAATCAATTTCTACACCAGAGGTCAGAACTGAGTTCAGTTCAGTTTATAAGTGGCAGTTAAACATGGCTAACAAAGAAGAGATGAAATTGGAAAAGACGCTTTATATGGCCGGGGAAAGACTTGGCGAAGAATTTCAGTCAAGGGAAGATGAAGAGAATAATCTTCAATTGTTGGAGCAGTGCTTAAGACAGGTGACGCCATCACTCTCCGAATGGATGCAGTTGGCAATAACACCTGCATGGACCTTTTTAAAACAGCCCTACTGGTTGGGACATCCAGATGAAGAAACCAAGCTGCTGATTTCTTCTTGCTTTATGGAGATGATGAGAATTGTGGTTCCCATGACACCCTATGATGATGAAACCATGAAAATCATTCTGAAAATGATTGTGGAGAGTTTTCAAGACCTAGATGAAACGGGAAATAAATTGTTTTCAAGAAGGGCTGCTATATTAAAGACATTTTCAGATCTCAGGATAACTTGCTATTAGACTTGGGAATGCATGATCAGATTTATCACTTGTTCCATTACCTCTTCATATCCACTTGGAGCGAACAAGAAGAGGATGTTATTGCAGCTGTGAAGAAAATTCTTGTTCTCACCATTAAAGAGTCAGATAAAATTCCACCAAATGTCCAATCTCTCCTCTTGGACACATATGAATGTGAAGAAAATGATTCTCCTATTGCTGCCGTGCTGATCAAGGAATTATTTACTCAATGTGAAGAGAAATTGAAGCCACTTTTGGAGAAGTTAGAGCAAGATGCAAGAAAGATTAGTGGTCATGACGATGGAGATAATTCCAAAGAGTCCAAACAAGATCATATTGAAGATTTGGTAAATAAGGATTCTCTTCATGTTGCTGCCCCAACTTCTCGAGAAGTTCCACATGAAGAAATCAATGACATACTCCTTCATGAAGAAGATAACGATAGTGAAGTTTTCAAAACAACAAGCATTGAAGATTCTTCAATTCACTATGGTGGTGACATTGGGTTTGAGCAGCAAACTGAGCCATTGGAAAGAAATAATTTTGATGTTATCAGCTTAAGTGATTTGGGAGTTGACTTATTCAAGGAGTCATCACTTCAGGGGAAGCATGATAAGCTTTTTCCTGTTGATCATCTCAATCAACCCACTAGCATTTGGGATCCGGGTGTGTTGGCACCAAGGTATGAAAGAGAACCTTTGTGGGATGAATTTCCCTTTGATCCTGATGAAGAACAAAAATCAGATTGCTTTGCAAACTATGAGGTGACCATTGGAGGGGAAGTTGTCTTTGAAGAAGAAGAATGTTCAACAAAGTTCCATAATGATCTCTTTGAAGTGGTTGCAACCGCTAAAGAGGAGTTTGTTGCTATAGAAACTTTCCAAACAATGGACAATTATAATCCATTGATCAAGTTGGATGCTGCCATAATGTTTGATCAAGGAGACAGTGATGAAGAAGAAGAGCTAGAAGACCATATGGCTCTTGAAGAGGAAAGAGTTAAAGAGGTTTACAAACACAAGTCTGATTTTTCCATTCAAGAAGCTGATTGCAAACATAGAGTCGAAGAAATCATGGAGAATGATCATCTCCATGGCATTGAGCATTATTTGCATGTTGGTGGTAAAGTACCAGGATGTTGGAACAGCATTGATGGCAGCAAAGACAAGGGACAAGGTTCTGACTTTCAGTTGCAGCCTATCAGTAGTTCACCATCTTCGCATTCTTATGAGTGGGAAGGTCAATTCAAGGTGTCCTTTGACAAAGAAGTGCAAGCTCTATCCCTGTTTGATCGCACACATAGCTTGGTTGAAGAGCTTCACTGGAAGGCTCAGCTTGAAGAGAGACGTAGAGGAGTGACAGATGAAGTTGCTCTTCCCAATTTGCAACTTATCAGAGATTCTTTGGAGACCTTAAAGTCTGAGTACGTGCACTCGATTGAAGAACGAATCATGCCATTGAAGTTGCAAAGAAGACCATTTGTGCTTTACATGAAAAGGAGAGTATGATTGTTGAGCTCACTTTGGAGCTTGAAGCAACAAAGGACATGTTGGGAAAAACTCAGTTGGCTCTAACGGAGGTTGAAGACCAGTTTGCTGACTTCAAACTCTTCAAAGAGCAAGAGGGTTCACAAAGAGCTGAAAAAATCAAGCAAGTGATTGGAGAGCTTGATTGTCTTCAAGAGGAGTTTGATCTTGAAAGCATCTCAAGAAAATCAGAAGTTGCATGTGCTGGTTTGGTGCAGCAAGATGAAAGGAATAACTTTCAATTTTTTGACAATCCTCTCTTTGAAGAAGGTGATGAGGAAGATTATGACAATCCTCTTTATGAGATGGAAGATGAAATGGAGAATGAGACTGAGCATATTTTCCAGTGCTTGGATGCTTTGATATCACTCCATGAGGAAGTGCCACGACTGTTGATTAGTAATGAATGCATAAGTGGGCTCAAAGGTGAAGATTCCATATGGGAAGTGTCGAAGCGAGGTAATTTCAACATCTATGACATCAAGATGTTGATGAGACAAGTCTTGGTAGCTGCTGGTAACTTCATTACAGCAGCAAGGAGTGATGATTTCAGACCTGTTGTGACGTTTTTCACACATCGCCCCATTGCAAATGGGGACCCCCTAATTTTGGCTTCGCTTTTGGTTTGATGTTGGTTTGTTTTTGCTGTTGTCTCTCTCTCGTTCTGTCTACCTTTCCGGGTTGTGCCCGCTATCGAGCTTAAACGTGAAATTTGGCCAAGTCTGAAAATTAGGGTTTCGTCTTCCTGGTCAGTTTGAGGTCGAGTAAGGTGAATAACTTGAAATTTGAGACTAACGTTGTTATCAGCATGTTTCCAACAGGCTTCCAGTAAAATTTCATCAAGATCCGAGGTACTTACTATTTTTAGTGTGAAATTACATGCAGTTTGTCAGCATTTTTGAGTTTCCGACAGCCACACGGCATTCAGAGCACATCAGGCTACTCGCATGCAAAATTTGAGCGAAAACAGACAACTTACTATTTTTAGCAGTCCAGCTTCCGGGGCAAATTTCAGGGCTCAGATGCAGAGTTTTTCTTTGCATGTCTGGGTATTCCTTCTAGGTTTTTCGAGACCTTCGCGACGTATAACATGCAAAACGAGATGACCACTTTCAGAATTCAGCCTTCTGGGGCTATTTTTAGGGTTTGCATGTCGGGGTTTCTTTTGCATGTCAGGTGATTCCTGATGGGTTTTTTGAGAGCTTCGCGATGGTATGACATGCAAACGCAGATACTCACTCAGAAGGAACTTGCTATTTTTAGCAGGTATGCCCCGGCAGCCACTTCCTAGCGTTCGAATCACGAGCCAATCGCAGTGCCACGAACGAAGGAAAACCGAGATCATTTGATATGCATGCAGAGAAAATTAGGGTTTCCAGCTTCGGGACCCAAAAAGAGGCATAAAAAGTTAGAATTTTCGAAAACCGGTGTAAACCATCGCGATCGATTCTTCAAGCTATCCGCGGTGAAATTTCAAAGTCAAACGGAGCACTTACTATTTATAGTAAGTCGGATGGGAAGCGGGCTAAAAATAAATCAATCAGTAGTGTCGCAGACATAACGTGGTGAGGAGCCTCATTAAAATTTCAAGTCAATCGGACAATGGAGCCGCCGAAACAAGAGGTTACTATTATAGTAAACCGTAATGTCCCCATTTTGGCCATACGCCTTCTTTGACGATAGCCTATTCCGGAAATCCGTAGGTTGATCAAAAGTGAAATTAGGGTTTCCTTGCTTGGAGGTTTGTGGCATTTCTAGGTATTTACTATTTTTAGTAAATACTAATTTTGGCAGTGGTTCAGTTGTCATCCTTCATTAAGTCATTTTCAGTTGGAGCAGTTGCTTGGGTTTGATTTTTGCTTTAAAAAGCATTATTTTGGTGAAATAATATATTACAAGGCATTAATGTTTTAATTTCAAGTTGACCCCTTGGCCTAGTTCATTAACTTTAAGTTGTTCTTAAAAGGTGGTCATGAAGGGGGGCGTCATCATGGAGGATAAATTTAATATTTAAAGTCTTTTAATTCCTTGGGAAAAGTGGACGCCTTTTCTTGAAGATATTCTTTTAAAAATAAAGTTTATTTGTGCCTTGATAAAGTGGAAGCCTTTTTGAGAAGTTGGAAGGTTTATGGAAATTTGAAGAGTCTCATGTGACTTTTGGCGTACTTCCTTGAGGAATTGAAGAGTCTTCTACTCTTCTATAAAATGAATGCTTTGCTTCAGCATTGGTATCCATTGTTTGTCTTACTGTTATGCTGTCAAAATGACTATGGACATTTTGCTGTTGCTTCGAGGATGCTACCTCCTAGCCCCTTCCCAATTTCGTGTTTGAAATACAACACCTAGTTGGAACATTGCTGCTTCTCACATCAGACTAGCAGATTGAGCATCAAAGATTGAAGAATTTTGGAGTATTCTACAGATTTGAATTTCCTGGTTTTGCTACAGCTGAAGCTGATTTTTGTTCATATCTTTTGGAGTGAATTTTATTTCGTTCTGGGTACTTGGGCAATCCATTTGTTGACTTAAGGCGCCACCTTCCTCAAAAAATCAGAATTTAATTTCAAGCTGCTGATTTTATCTTGTAAAATCGATTTACTAAGGAGGCCGTACCATTTGGTGATGCATTGGAATCCGTGCTAAATAATTGAGAGCCTTTGGTCGTGGTTTCTGGACTTTGTCTTGGGCGTCTATCCTCTAGAGAACATTTGCAATTGATTTCACATCATTCGGAGGTAACTTGATCAACTTATGAGCATTTCATGATTTCACAGTTTGCTGGTTAAATTTCCAGAATTCTGATTTTTATATCAGATTGTTGCAATTTCCAGTTTTTTGGCATATACTTCAGTATTTGAGTGTTATATCATTGTAAAAGTTCATACTTATATCTAAGGTTCATTCCTTATCAATTGTACTTAGTAATTTGCAGAGTTTTATTTGTAAGGTTGAGATTAAGCATTACTAATCCAACCATTCTTTCATTTCTGCAATTTACTTTCTGTTTTAACATTAAATTACCCCTGGATGGTTTACCGCCAGTGTGGACAATCTGTTTGTAACACTCTTATACCCACTTCATAGTGGTGAATCCCCACAGCTCTGTGGATGCCCGCCGCAGCGGATGAATTGTTCTTAATTGTAATTTTCCCCCCACTGTTTGGTGGTAGCGTGGAAATGTTTTCTATGGCTGGTTATCCGCCTATCAGTTTATAATTTCAATTTTCTCGACTCCGTCATATGTTAGCACCTCGCCCTCAGTGGGATCTTGAGTGCACATTCTTGATGTTGAGTAGTTTCCATTCCAATTCCAGATTTCAGTTTGATGCTAACGCTAACTCAGTTGATTAAGTGCTGGTTGTATTGTGTAAAACTTTCAAAAAATTTGGTTAGCATATTTCATAAACCACCTTCAGAAATAAGCTAAAAATAGCAGGGTGACTAAAAGTGGCAGTGTCGACAGGACCACAAGGTCGTGAGGATCTAGTGTGCAAAATTTCAAGCCAGTCCGAGCTTCAGAGGTGCAAAATTCAGAGGGCTTACTATAAATAGCAGGGCATGAATACTGGCGAAAAACGAGGAAAAATTCTAAGTCTGGAACTTCAATCCTGTAGCTATGGCAAAATGCGCCCAGTTGGTGGAGTTGAAGCATAAAAAAATTCTAAGGCAAGCATCTCGTCCTTCACACATGGTGAAATGCGCCCTCAAGGCAAAGATGTTTAGGCATGAAAAAAAAAAATGGCTAAGTATGAAATTCTTATCCTCCTCCACTAGCAAAATGCGCCCAAGGAGAGAAAAGGTCAAAGTAGTCAAAGGTTTTTATCCTTCAGCATAGGCTAAATGCGCTCAGCTCAAGGTAGAGGCATAAAAAAATTCTAAGTGTTGAAAGATTCTCCACCACCCCCTAAATGCGCCATCCTTCATGCATGTTCAAATGCGCCCAAAATGGAGAAGGTCAAAGGAGTCAACAAGTTTATCCTTCCCCCATGGCAAGATGCGCCCAAATGGGGCCACATGAGGACAAAGCAAAGGAAGCTGAAGAGTCACCAGCTAAGGCGTTGAAATGTTCATCCTCCACATCATGCAAAATGCGCCAAGATTAGCAAGGAAGAAGACAAAATTTCAAATCCACCTCACCATAGGAAATGCGCTCAAGCCAAGGAAGAGAGTCAACAAGTCAAAGGGCGTTTGAAGCTTGTCCTCTTGCTACCTCAATATGCGCCATGTAAAGGTAAAGGTGTTGAAGGTGAAAAAATGGGGAAAATATTAAGGCGTGTGAAGTGTGAAAATAATTTCTTAAGACGTGGTGAAGTGATGGAAATAAAATGTCAAGTGTTATGCGCCTAGAGTCTGGAGTGAAATATGAAGTGAAGTAACTCGCTAAGTGATAAAAAATTTTCAAAGGCAAGGATGAATATTTCCAAATATGCCTAAGATGTTGAGTGATGAAAAATAAAAATATAATAAAATATCTCTAAGGCGTTAGAATTTTAAATAAAATTGCCTTGCAAGTGTGGAGTTCAATACAAAATGGTGAGTGGCAAATAAAAGTGTGCTGGGCATGAGTGAAATTTTTTTAAATGAAGTTGATAAAATCTCTACCACTGGCGAGTGAACCAAAATTTTCTAAGGCAAATTCTCAGAGTACAGGATGATTAAAATATTTTCTAAGGCAAAATATTTTCTTCTTAGAAAAAACGCCTAGAGCTCTGAGGTGGTGGAATTTTTCTTGGAGCACAGATGGATTGTCGGAGATGAAGCCGGTGAATGCCAGCTACACGGGTTGATAAAAAATTTCTCAAGTCAGAGCAACAGGAAATCTTCACAGATGCAAAGAACGAATTTAAATTTCACAGGGAAATAATTTTCTAAGGTTCAAAAACTCAAGAAAATTTAAATGAACCCGTTCGTTGTGCACCCATGAGTTCAACACGTTCTGAGGGAAATTTTCTTCTGGGTATTGAAGATCATCGATGAGGAGTTGATTTTAAAGTCTTCCGTGCTTCGCTGCGGCCTTCACGATGAAGATTTTTGATGGGCACTGGATTGATGAGTTTTCCTAAGGGAAATTTGAAAATTTTCTAGGGCAAGTGTGAAGAAAATGTGTTTTCAAGGCAAAATTCTTCAGACGATGAATTTGAAAGGAACTGCCTAGGTGAATTTGCTCAAATTCTTCGTGAGGATGGTCTTCTTGAGCCAGAGATGAATAAAATCAAAGTTGCCAAAGCTCCAGCAGGTGAAATGAATTTCTCAAAGATGATACGCTCTTGAGGAAGATGGGTTGAAAATTTGGCTAAGGCATGAAGAATCATGAAGAAAGCAAAGTTGTGCTAGGGGAGAACGATGAACATGAGAATCCGGGTAAGTAAGTTGAATTTATATTATGAAATGTTCTAATTCTCTTCTCCTTGCTTGTTTTGCAGGAGAAATGTTGAAGCCGAAGCACGATGACTTGAAGTGGTGAAGCACGATGATATTACGACCTTCGGAAGAAGATAAAGTTATGAGTTTCAATCTCGAAGGGAGAAAGTTGCAAGAAAATGGCTAAGTGTTAAGACTTAGTATAACTTAAGTGACAAGGATGAAGACCCTTAAGTGGAAGAAGTCAAAGAACAAAGTCAAGAAGAAGATCGAGGGCAGTGTGAACGCGTTTCAAGATTGGAATCTTCTAGAAGGATGATGGTGGACATTATGGCTCATTTATTACCCCACTCTCCTTTGTGGCGGTTTTTAGGGCAAATCTTGTTTAGGGCTGAGGTGGCACGACCTGGGCCATCCAGCCGATTGTAACCCTAGCCGTCTTTTGGGACTTGTCTAGCTATATAAAGGGGGAGTCCCCCTCATTTGTAATTCAGTAGACAATAGGATTAGAGTAGGAGTCGGAGTAGAGAGACAACTAGGTGATAGCTTAGAGTAACTTAGTAGATTGATAGTGTAGTTGAAGAAGAGGGAAAGTTTTCCCTTTGGAAACTTTGTAAGAAATTGTTGTGAACACTCTCTCAATAAAAGAGTTTTTCATTGATGGTGAACTTCGTCTTTGTTGTGAGTAGCTAGCAAGGTTTCTTCGTCCTTCTGATTCAAGTAGTGACTTAAAGTAGTATAATTTTCATTCCATGCAAGTAGATAGTAATTGTGGAATGTGGTGTTTGATCTAAGCAACTTCGTCTATCCATACCACTAGTGTATTTGCTGATGGTGAATGCGCCTTGTGTGGTCAACTGGAATATTATGCACTTAACTTCAATCACAGTTTGAATGATGGTATGCGTCGTTGTGATGGTATCTTCGTGTCAAGTGGTGGTTTGAACATCTTTAGTCATCTCCCTTGAAGATTGCACCGACTCCGTGGAAGCTGTCCGATGTGAGGCAAAGCGAAGTTTGGTTGAAGTTCGCTGAAGTTGAGCTCCAAATCCCACGCCTTAGAATAGATTTAGGCCTTCTTAACCCTGCAACCATTTTAAATTCAGTACTTTCTGGTTAGAATAGGAAACCCGCGCTTCATAGACAAATCTTTCGAGCATTTGAATTCCTTTCTCCGTTGCTGAACAATTCTGTAAGTCCCCTTGAAATACCAGCAAATCACATCGAGCCAAATTGAGCCTATTTGCACTAAAAGAACCTTGGAGTTGAACGCATGAACTTTCTTGCAATCTTAGCATGTTGGATACTTTGATCAAGAGAGAATAGGGTAGCCGTTGGCGACTTTATTCTGCGTTGGTGCGGTCACGAAAAACACATCAACAAGACCTACTACTCAGGAGGAATGGGAGAAAAGTGGACCAGAACTTGGTGGTTGCACTCTTGATAATCCCTCCCTTGGGTGGAGTGATGTTTGGGATCATACTAGTCATTTTTGGGAGCTGAATTTGAAGCCACTTTATGTTTTATACTCCAATGTTGAAGATTTCATGGTTAAGCTTCAAGGATTCACTAGATGGGACACCAGTTTCGTGAGAATGCACTTGGTTCTTACTAGCACTTGGGAATGTGTAGAGATTTCTTTTCAGTGTGTTGAAAATTATTTTCAATTGGGTATCCATGCTTGGGATTCTCAACATGGGTTGATGGAGCTTATTGCTTGTGGAAAGAAGAAATTTGGGAGGAATAAGGATCAAATTTTCAGACTTTTTGGTGCTGTCCCCTTCTTTACCAGCCATTTGATGGTCCCGTTTGTTCATCAACACATAGCTTGGGGAGAGATTTGGAATATGGGGTGGAGGGATGAACAGTTGGTTGCTCTTGGTAGTGATCTTCGGCTAAGACAAGGGCAAATTTTGAGACACGAGCTTGCTGGTTGGAGGCAGACCAACCACCTTACTTGTGGAGTTACTCTCGTATGGAAGAGTTTGTCCATCACTACTTGTCAAAGAGGTGGTAGTTTTCAGTTGGAGATTGTTCTAGTGTGTTTTCCTGCCATTTTTGAAGTATTATCTTGCAACTCAATGCTCATCTCATATACTCACACTTGGGAATTTCATTGGTGCTGCTGTTTTTCCTTGTGTGAAGTACTAAAATCAGATTGCACTTCACTGACTTTAGCCTTGAACAACAGAGATTATTTGTTCCTTCACACCTATCATATTCTCAGAGTTCACCTTATGGAGGTTTGTGAAGCAAATTTTGATAGTTTCTTTACTATATTGGTTCGGGACAGCGAACTTCCACATGCTTTGGATTTTCATTCTGAGACTCTTGGAGTTGGAACTGTAAGAGTGATTAGAAGTCTTCATGGTGGTATCAGTATAATTCAGTTGATGCATAGTAGCTCCATGAGGAGACATGAGTATGAGTTTGTTGAGCTCTTGCAAAGGATTGCTTTCCTCTTTGCAAGAAGAATTGAAGATGTCACATTTGCTATCAGGGCTTCGTTTGTTACCATGTGGAGGTATGCTGAGGAGATTGATTATGAGTTGAGTAGCCTATCTTTCTTCTTGCCTAGAATTGTGGTTGACAGTGGTATGGTTGTTACTATTGACTCTGGGCATCTTGGACATGAGACGTTGCATGATATTGATCTCAGTCCTTTAAGATCTTTCAGTTTGAGTATCATGGATGGTAACACTTTGGAGTTACAAGGAAGGTTAGTGCAGCATTGGCATGATGTTTTCACTGATGTGATCAGAGTGGTACAGCATCGGCATGGTGGGTCTTTCCTGAGACGGACTTGGGAACTTGGGATCATACTTGTTTTGGTATGGATCAGTCTTAATTTTTTTGGAGTTGTGGTGGTATTGCTTGAGGACAAGCAATTTTGGGAAGGGCGGACTGTAATGTCCCCATTTTTAGCACTGCACTTTTCAGTGATTGATGGCCTATCCCCAGGGTATTGTCGGCTAGTCAGTGGCAGAATTAGGGTTTCCGGCTATTTGGTGGGTTCTTTTGAAGATTCAGGGGTTTGCATGTTGGAGTTTGGCTGTTTGGATTCTGGATTCCTTCCTGGTTTTCAGAGAGCTTCGCAGAGGTATGACATGCAACGACGTCAGGCAACCTTTCTGAACTTACTATTTTTAGCAAGTTATGACGGCTACATCCTAGAGTTTGGGATTTTGGATTTTGGATTCTTTTTGGGTTTTCAGAAACCTTCGCAATGGTGTCACATGCACTTTGATCCGAGCAGCTTTCCGAATTTACTATTTTTAGTAAATTCTATTTCTGGCAGTGGTCCTGTTGGCTTCAGTTCAGTTGGCTTCCCTCTGCAGTCAATTTAGTTGGTATGGTTGTTTGAGCCTTTTGATGCATTTTCTGGAGAGATAAGTATTTTAATTAAAATAATGTTATATTATAATGTTATAACCCCTTGGCCTAGCTTGATGACTTTAAGTTGTTTTGAAAAGGGGGACCTCATGGATGGACGCATCATCAGGGAAAGTTTTAATATTTCTAAGGTCAAATATTGCTCTTGGAGATGGGACGCCAACTTTTGGAGAGAAGATAATTTTAAATTAAAGAAAAATTGCCTTTATGAAAAAGGACGCTGCCTTGAAGCTTGGTCAATGGTCAAGTCAAACCCTAAAAGCATCTTGAGGATTGGGCGTACCTTTTGGAAGCTTCTGGAGGTGTCTTCTCAAAGTTATAAAAGGAAGCCTTGGGTCTTCATTTGATTATCTTATGTCTTGAATATTATTATGCTGCCAAAATGGTGCTGGAATTGCTTCGAGGAATGAAGGCCTCCTAGCCTTGGCTCGACTTCTTGTTTGAAAGACAACTAGTGGAGAGTTAGTTGTAGTTGAGTGATCTTGAGGTGATATTATGCATTGTAGTGGTGATTTGTGCACATTGTAGTTGAGATTTTTGCATGTTCTATCAATTTTGGAGTTGCTGGTTTTATCATTGCTGATTGTAGTTTTCTCTCATATCTCTTGAAATAAAAATTATCTCATTCTGGGTACTGTCTCATTGTATTCCTCTGGCAAGGGCGCCCCTACTTGATAGGTTGCAGATTTTATGGAAAATAAATGAATTTTTAAGAAGGAAATCGCCCCTCCTTGAGGGCCGTACCATTTGGGTTCTCTTGAAGTTTGTGCAAAAATAGTATATCATATTTTGGGTCAGTCTTGGGTTCTTATTTGGGTGCCATCATTCTAGGAATCTAGTGCATTTTATTTGGTGTCATTTGGGTGAGTCTAGCGCGAGTTGCAAGCATTTTAGTAGGGTTTTGTGTTGCTGGTTTAGCATTTCAAGTTGCTGGTCTGTCATATCAGATTTGGATAATTTGCTTTTTGGTGAGGGGTTGGTGTTAGGAAGTCATATTCACTATTGCAGCATTGGAGAGCTTCTAATCCTCGTTCGTTGTAGGCACTCTCTCTTAAATTGTAAGCTGAACAGTAGTACTGTCAGCATTCTCGCTCCTCTGTATTTCATTGTAATTCCCACTGAATAAGTGGAAGAGGCTGGCTTGCCACCTATCTTATTTTGAATATTGCATTATAGCTCATTAGAGTCTCTGCCATATGGTAGCTCCATTCCCAGCTTGGGTTGGAAAGCACATTCTTGGCGTCGAGTTACTTTGAACATTGTAGTTGGTAGGGATCCTTTGACCATATGCTCGTCATCATTCGACGCATTCTTGGTTAGAGTTCTTTTATCAGCATTGCATTGAGATCCTCTGACCATATGCTCACACCTTGCCCAACTCGGGATCCTGGTGTACATCCTTGGTTAGAGTTGAATTCCGAATCGTTTTGGTTTAAGTGCTAACCCTAACCGATGTGTGTTGCATTGCTTATTGTAATCAAAAAATTGAAAAAAATTGGTTCGGAATATTTCACATAAATAGAAATATTCATGATGATACTAGGAAAACCTTCATGAAGTTGCGAAATGAGCCAACCAATCAATTGGGTATCTGCCAAATGACCCTCTGATCAAGTCCCATTAGCCTACGAGGATCAGGAATAGGCTAATTCCTCTAAACTCCATTGCTCATGAAAAAGGGGACATTATAGTTTTAGACAACCGATGCAAACGAAAAAGTTCTCTAAAGAACAATTCAGCTACTTGAGCTACTGTAAATTAAGTTGTGATAGCATAAAAGTGAGAAAACTTAGTTAATCTATCTACCACAACATAAATGCAATCTCTCCCTTGCACTTTTGGTAACCCTGTGATGAAATCCATTGTAATGCTCTCCCATTTTTGATTTGGAATTGGCAAGGGCTGCAACAAACCAGCTGGAAAAGAGTGTTCATTTTTATTCATTTGACAAGTTGAACACTCTCTTATATAATGCAAGACTTCTTCCTTCATCCCTTTCCAAGTAAATCTTTCTCGAATTTGCTTATAAGTCTTGAAAAACCGTTGACCAGGAAGGAGAACATCATGAAAAGATTGCAGAATCTTCTTCTTAAGCTTAGATTCGGGCACTAAAAAGATTCTACCTTTATAGATGATCAAACCATCAACCAATTGATACCTTTCATCTTGCAAATGACCTTCTACTATGCTGGTTGCAAACTGATTTTTTGCATAATTAGCAGCAATTAACTCCTTCCAATCTACTGTAAGCTCACAAAGTGACTACAAATGGGGTCTTCTTGATAGAGCATCTGCCACTATGTTGTTTTTCCCTTTGACATACTCAATGTCAAAGTTGCAAGATTGGAGCTTACTTACCCACTTCTGCTGCCTTTCATTCAAATCCTTTTGGTGCATAAAATGCTTAAGACTGTTGTGATTAGTCTTAACAACAAATTTGCTTCACACCAAATATTGACGAAACTTGGATAATGCGTGCATAATGGCAAGCATCTCTTTGTCATAAATTGAGTATGTCTTTTCTGCTCCTCTCAATTTTCTGCTTTCAAAGACAATAGGATGCTTGTCTTGCATGAGAATAGCTCCTACTCCTTCACCTGAAGTGTCACATTGCAGCTCAAAGGGCTTCTTGAAATCTGGAAGAGCCAACACTAGACACGAGCTCATAATGTGCGTAAACTTATCAAAAACTCCTTGTGCTTTATTTGTCCATAGGAAAGCTCCTTAGTAAGATCTGTAAGGGGGGCTGCCATTTGAGAATATCCCTTGACAAATCTTCTGTAAAATCCGCATAAGCCCAAAAATCCCTTCAAGCGAGAAACATTCTTTGGAGGAGGCCAATCAAGGATAGCTTTAATCTTCTCAGGATCAACTTTGACTCCTTTAGCGTTGATAATGTGGCCGAGATAAAGCAGCTCCGTCATCCCGAACTCACATTTTGATTCTTTGGCAAACAAGCACTCCATCTCCAATATGCTAAGAACTTTCAAGTGCTTGAGGTGCTCTTCCCAAGACTTATTGAAAATGAGAATGTCGTCGAAGAAGATGAGCACGAACTTCCTCAACTGCTGTCTAAAAATCTTGTTCATACAAGATTGAAATGTCGTTGGAGCGTTTGTCAAACCGAAAGGCATGACAAGGAATTCAAAATGCCCAAAATGGCATTTGAACGCAGTGTTTTCAATATCTACCTCCCTCATCTTGATTTGGTGGTAGTCGGAATGAAGATCAATCTTTGAGAAATACATAGCCCCATGGAGCTCATCAATAAGGTCATCTATCCTAAGAATAGGATATCTAATCTTGATTGTCTTTTGATTCAATGCACGGTAGTCAACACACATACGCATTGTGCCATCCATCTTTTTAACCAGCACCACTGCTGAAGCAAAGGGGCTTTTGCTTGGCTGAATAAACCCCATCTGCAAGAGCTCCTTGATGGCTTTTTCAATCTCATCTTTCTGCTTCTTTGGATAATAGTATGGAGTAGTGATGACCGGATTTGCACCTTCTTCTAGCTCAATCACATGCTCACACCCTCTTTCAAGAGGTCTTCTAGGAGGTAGACTACCAAAGACTTTGCTCTTCTTAGTAAGCAAGGCTTGGATATCTGGATGATATTGCCTTTTCTCCTCCACCGGATTAGCTGGTAGGATTAAACATTTTGCTGCCCATTCAACTTGATCATGGCGGATCAACCTTTCCATTCTTTTCAAGGAAACTATTCGAGGGCCTCCATTTGACATCCCTCTCAAAACAACCTTCTTCCCATCAACATGAAATTTCAGCTACATTGTTTGTAAATTCAATGTGATCTCTCCAAGAGATCGCAACCATTTTATTCCCAACACGACATCAGTATCACCAATGCCCACAACATAAAAATCATCCTTTACCTCATAATTTCCCAATTGCATGAAAAGGTTAGGAATCTTCCTTGTGCAAGACATGGTGAATCCATCAGCTACCATCACCTTGAAGCCTTCAAATTCTTCAGTCTTCAAACCTCTCTTTGCTACTAACCCTTCGTCAATGAAATTGTGAGTTGCTCCAGTATCAATTAGAGCAACAATCCTTTGTGAACCAACCACTCCATGAACCCGAAAGGATTCATTTTTTTGAAAACTTGAAAATATAGAACTACCATCTCCAACCTCTTTAAGCTTCTCTTCTAGAGCTTCTTCACCATCACTGCTTGTTGATTCGTACTGCTGATCAGATGAATCAGATCCATAATCAGAATAGCCCTCCATTCAATGTGCTTTGCCTTTTCTGTAACAATGGTGACCTTTTGTCCAAGGCTCACGACAAGTATAGCAAACACCATCCTTCCTAAGCTGCTCTCAGATCTCTTCTGACATCTTTGGTGGAAACTTCTTTGGCTGACTTGAAGAATGTTTCTTATCCTTCTATTACTAAAGGATTTTGACTGAAATTTTGGCCTTGGGCAGCCAACTTCATGGTCCTTGCCTTCTTGATTGCTTCATCCAAGGTTGGTGGATCCAAGGCTTTGACCGAACCCTTCAATGGCTCCATTAATCCTTCAAAAAACAAGACCACAAGTCTTCTTTCAGTAATGTTGGGCACCATTACTGACAATCTTTGAAAATCAGCCACATAAGATTCAAGAGATCCATGTTGCTTCAACTGCGCCAATTCTCAGAATCTCACCTCAGGATCCTTGGTATCGAATCTCTCGATCAGCTTGTTGGTGAATTCCTCATAGATGTGGATGAGGTTATGGTCAAGAGTGACCAAGGCATGGTACCACCATTCATGAGTAGCTCCTTCCAAGTGCAATGTGGCAAATTTAATTGCATCTTCCTTTGGCATTGGTCTAAGAGAAAGATAGTTATCCAATTTCTACACCCATGATTTGGCTGTACACTTATCATTTCCATCAAAATGGGGCAAAGTCACCTTTCCTAAAGCTTGCTGATAATCAGTTCTGGGAACCATAGGAGGACGATACTCATTTCTTCCACCATTTCCCTTACTCCTTTGATTCATGTATTGATCAAAGGTCCAAGCATCTCTCATATCAAGCGATAGAGAAACATACTCCATATAAGCTTGTCGTGCATCATCTGCAAAAGGTATTGTGGCCTCCACTTGTGGTTGTTCTTCCCTTGGAGTGAAAGTAGGGAAAAGAGGTCTAGAGGAAGATCCTCTAGTGATTGCAATATGCTGTGCAACAATCCTATCTCTTCTATTGACCTCCAGACTGTTGTTGCTATTATTTCCATTAACTCCACTGTTTTCTCCAGTTTGGTTGTTTTGGGGCCGAATGATATTTTGTGATGCTTGTTGATCCATTCTTGATAACAACCATGACATCAAGTCTATCATCCCATCAAATTTCTTTCCCATTCTAGCTTCCTTTTCCTCATAGGCTTGTCTAAGACTCTCCGACATATTTTCAACTGTTTTTCTAGCACCTTCAATTGCTTTACCAATATCTCTTAGAGCTTTTGAAAATGTCTCTGCCTCGGGAACAGGTGGAAACTGATGCTGAGTTCTGGCCTGACTTCTGGTGAAAGGTCTAACTTCTCTTTCGTTCATCTAACAACTAAACACTGCTGGTCACAGGATGGCAAGATCTTGGGCTCTGATACCACTAAAATAAGCCCCTCAATTTTTCCCAAGATTTTCATAAAACAAACCAACACTACGCCAATTGATTAGCGTTAGCTTCCAAAATGATAATCTGTAAGAGACTAGGTGTCTCTCAACCCAAACACTGCCTGAGAATACTGAGTGAGTTTGTGTTTTTCTATATTTTGATTTTTTTTGGTGTTTTTGCTCTAAAAGGAGAATTTGCGATTTTGCAAAAATATGACTGGAAAATTAATATAAAATACTAGATGCATAAAAGCTACAGGCTATAGACCAAATCTCAATGCCAGATGATTCATTAATCTTTCTGAATGATTACAACTGTGAATGATCAACAGGCATATAACAAAGCAACAACATTTATTGTAAAAACCTGGTTATTGCAGCCGCCATGAAATGATGAAGAACAAGTACGGCCCACTCCAAAACTCAAATCTCCAACCTCAGAACAGATGCAAAGGACTCCAGAGATCTAGGCGCCCTCACTGAAGTAAAAAGAAGACCAAAAGGGAAGGCGTTTAACTTGCAAATAATAGTACAGCCCTTTCAGCAGTAGTATGGCCTGTCGGCAGCATTAAATACAGCCGTACCCTTTTCTTGGGAAGTGCGCCAAATGCCAGTCAATGGTAATCTCTGAAAAGGCGATTCTTCCTGATGAACCATAGAACCAAATACTGAATGGAAAACTTCACTGTAAGCTCTGTATGACTTCTAGATGAAGCCACGCTAATGGACAAGCTTCAACTGGTATTTCACAGCCTCAGTATGCTAGATTCTGAAGAGGGAACGTTCTTCAAAATCGAATGTCTGCAGAAACCCTAGTTTCACAAACCCCAATGCTCAGAGAGAGAATAAGACAAATTTGAATAATCATAACATAATGAGTTCGATTTGTCTTGGCAGTATATATATCTCCTTTCAAGAATTCGACCCAAAGCAATCTTTTAATAATCATTTAAATAAATGATTAATTTCGCCCTTTTTGACTTAGGACAAATATTAAATAAATGGCGTACTCTTTTGATTAATAATTAAATGCTCATTTAATTATTATTTTAACCCCTCTTTTATAAAGTATTAAATACTTTATAATTTGCCATTAATAATTAATATTTCATTAAAGTGACTTTATATTATAAAGTCAAATTAATAAACATTTAATAAATATTAAATGCCTAAGTAAACACTGTATGTTCATCAGATCATCAAACTGGGTCGAACTGAGCTAACTAGCTGAACCAGGTGCCCTGCCCAAAATAGCAACTCCCGCTTGCCTGACTTACTATAAATAGTAAGTATTTGAAAAACCACTCTAAAAGAGTCTGCAAAGGCCCAAACCTGAATCAACCGCTGGAGTGATGTTCCCAACGCTGGATAACTGCCTCAAGTGATCCTCTAAACACATCTGCCAGCCTACAAGGATCTAGATAATAGGCTAACCACTGACACGACGACACTGTCTAGGAAGGGGACATTATAGTCCGCCCTCCTTGAAATTGCTTGTCCTCAAGCAATCTCAACTCTCGATGCTGTAAGATCTCCTCAGACTCCCAAGTAGCGTCCTCAACTGGCAAGTCTCTCCATTTGATCAAATACTCTCTGATAACTCGTCTCCGAAGATGTCTCTCTCTAGCATCGAGGATGGCCTCAGGCACTAATATCAACTTTCCCTCGTCGTCAAGGGGTGGTAGTACTGGAGAGGGGATCACATGCTGACCCAATGCCTTCTTAAGGCGTGAGACATGAAATATGTTATGAACCCTGCTATCCGCTGGTAAGTCCAACTCATAAGCAACCTCGCCCACTCGTCTGATAACACGGAATGGACCATAGTAACGAGGTTTCAACTTCTCTACACCACTCTTCCGCAGAGTAGACTGACGGTATGGCTGTAACATGAGATACACCATGCCACCCACTGCAAAAGAACGCTCAACCCTCTTCTGATCAGCATACTGCTTCTGCTGATTCTGTGTCCGCTGGATATTGTCTCTGAGAGACCTCAAAATGTCCAGCTGACTCTGCATCATATCTCCTGCACTAGGCACTCTGCTATCACTCAATATCAAATCCAAAAGGTTGGGCGCCTCATACCCATACAATGCCATGAAGGGCATCATCTGTATAGTCATGTGGTGAGTAGAGTTATAACAATACTCACAGAGGTATATCCACCTCACCCAAGCTCTCTGCTGTCGAGCTATGTAATTGCGTAGATAACCTTCCACCCACTTCTTGACAATTTTTGTCTGTCCATCTGTCTGTGGATGGTAGCTGGTACTTGGTGTCAGTTCGGTCCCACAGAGCCTGAACAACTCCTGCCAAAAGTTGCTCATGAACCGACTGTCTCTATCGCTGACTATCGTCCGAGGCAACCCATGTAACCGGAATACCTCTCTGAAGAAGAGCTTTGCAGTCTGCGATGCCGTGAATGTAGTAGGAATCGGAAAAAAGTGCACATATTTGGTCAGCCGATCAACAACTACGTAAATGCAATCTTTACCTTGGGCCTTCGGCAAACCCGTGATAAAGTCCATCGATAAACACTCCCACTTCCTGTTAGGTATCGGAAGTGGCTGAAGCAATCCAGCAGGATATGTGTGTTCCTACTTGTTCTGCTGGCAAACAAAACACTCTCAAACATACTGAAGAACATTAGTCTTTAGCCCTTTCCAAGTAAACCGTTCCCAAACCAGCTTATATGTTTTGAAGTACTCGGGATGGCCCGCCATAGGAAGGTCATGAAAGGCTCTCAGAACTGTATCCCTCAACTCTGAATCAGGAATCAGAAAAATCCGCTCCTTGTAAATGATCAAGTCATTCACAACGGTGTACCTGCTATCCTGCTCTGACCCATCAACAATGCTAGAAGCCCATGGGTTCTTAGCATACTCTGCAATAATCCGATGTCTCCAATCCTCGGAGATTTGTGCCATGGCATTCAACTGAGGTCTACGAGACAAGGCGTCAGCTACAACATTCTGCTTCCCCTTAATGAAGGTGATGTCAAAGTCATACGACTACAGTTTGCTGACCCATTTTTGCTGCCTCTCATTTAGGTCTCGCTGTCCAAGGAAGTGTTTTAGGCTGTTGTGGTCTGTACGCACACTGAACTTGCTGCCTATCAAGTATTGCCTGAACTTAGCCAAAGCATGCATAATGGCTAACAATTCCTTGTCATAAATGCTGTAAAACCTCTCCGGGCCCCTAAGCTTCCTACTCTCAAAAGCAATAGGGTGTCTCTCTTGCATCAAAACAGCACCAATGCCCTCTCTTGAAGCATCGCAAAACAAATCAAATGACTTTGTAAAGTCAGGTAATGCTAGCACTGGGCACGAAGTCATGATCACCTTAAACCTGTCAAAACACTCCTGAGCCTGTGGTGACCAAGTAAAAGCCCCTTTCTTTGTCAAATTAGTAAGGGGTGCGGCGTGACGTGAGAACCCACTAACAAATCTCCTATAAAAAGCACACAACCCAATGAAACCTCTGAGCTGCGTAAGGTTCTCAGGTACTGGCCACTCAACCATAGCTCGGACCTTCTCAGGGTCCATACTAACTCCCTTGGCACTGATGATGTGCCCAACATACAACAACTCCGCCATGCCTAGCTCACACTTGGATTCCTTGGCATAAAAGGATTCCTCAGCCAAGATACCCAAAACTGTATCCAAGTGAGCTAAATGCTCCTCCCATGACCTACTGTACACCAAGATGTCATCGAAGAAGACCAATACAAATCTCCGCAGCTGAGAACTGAAGACCCTGTTCATGGTAGACTGAAAGGTAGCAGGTGCATTGGTTAGACCGAAAGGCATAACCAAGAACTCGAAGTGACCGCAATGGCATCTGAAGGCGGTTTTCTCTATTTCTTGCTCCCTCATCTGAATTTGATGGTACCCAAATCTCAAGTCAATCTTCGTAAAGAAGATAGCACCGTGGAACTCATCAATCAACTCATCAATGCGGGGTATCGGGTACCTGTTCTTAATTGTTTTCTTATTGAGTTGGCGGTAATCTATGCACATCGGAAGTGATCCATCCTTTTTCTTCACCAATACGACCGATGAAGCAAAAGGTGACTTACTAGGTCTGATATGCCCCATAGCCAACAGCTCGTTGATTGTCTTCTCTACCTCATCCTTGAGCAGTTTCGGATGCCTGTAGGGTGTAATCATAATGGGCTTTGCGCCCTCCTCCAACTCGATAATGTGCTCAGTGCCTCTGTCTGGAGGTCTGCCAGGTGGAATGTCGCTAAACACTTTAGAGTGTTTAGTCCTCAGTATCTGAATGTCTGGATGGTACTCACCCTTCTGCTGCTCCTGCTGTGTTGGCAATAACATACACTCTACAGCCCAGTCAACCATATCATGAAGAATGAGTCTCTCCATCCGCATGTATGAAACCATCCTCAGATTACTATCTCTGATGGCCTTGATGACATGAGGTTTCCCATTTTCCTTGAACTTCATCTCCATATCCCATAGATTGAGTGTGAACTCACCCAAATCATGAAGCCATGCCATCCCTAACACCACATCAGTATCTCCCATATTAACAACCTAGAATTCAGTCTTGAACTCATAGTTGTTCAGCCGCATCGGCAGATCAGTTATCTTTCTGTCACATTTGAGGGTGTACCCATCAGCCACCTTGACTCGAATACCCTCAAACTCCTCTGTCTGTATACCTCGTCTCTCTACCAACCATGCATCCATGAAATTATGAGTAACACCAGTGTCGAGTAGAGTGATTACTTTCTGACCTGCTAGGAGCCCACGGAGTCTAAAGGATCCGTCTCTCTGAAGACTAGTCAAATGTGCCTCCTGTAGCTTCCTTCCTCATTTTCACCGTCATTTTCAGACCTCTCATCATTTGAATGCTCTGAATCAGCTTGCTGGTCTGACAGATCAGATTGCTCTTCCCCCTCATAAAACCATTCCATCTGGTTATGTTTCACCTTGGGACGAAGAGGGCATACATGTTTCTCATCATAGGGTGCCTTGCACCAAAAACATAATTTTTTCTTACGTAGATCATTTAATGTTTCCCTGTCAAATGGTGGTGCATTCTGTCTCTTGGGATTAGGTGGATCCCTCTTCCTATCAAATGGCCTATTCCTGTCAAATGACCTATTAGGCCTCGTGTAGGGTGTCGAACCTGAAGTGAACTTGCTGCGAGGTGCTGCAAGCTCCATACTGTGTGCCTTCCTCATGGCCTCCTGAAGAGTAGGAGGATCAAATGCCTTGACCCAACCTCTCATAGGGTCCAACAAACCCTCGACTAAGAGAATAACAAGTCTCCTCTCTGAAATGCCCGTCACCATAACTGCAACCCGCTGAAATTCACCGACATAAGCATCCAAACTACCTGTCTGTCTGAGCTGAGCTAGCTCCCTAAAGTAGAGTTCTGGATCCTTCTTGTCGAACCGCTCTATGAGCCTGCTGGTGAACTCCTAGTAAGTCGTGACTGTATGATGGCCAAGTGTGTACATGCCATGATGCCACCAATCATGCGCCAACCCATCAAGATGCAATGTAGCAAACTTAATGGCCTCGTCCTCCTGCATAGGTCTCAGTGATAGATAATTGTTCAACTTCTGGACCCAAGACCTCGCTGAACTCTTATTAGACTCATCAAAGTAGGGCAAGGTGATTTTGCTAACTACATATTGTAAATCTCTGTTCACCTGTGGCTGTGGCTGGTGATGCTGAGGAGCTCTGCGGTCAAATCTGCCTCCCCCTCTCGGTTTATGCACATCCATAAACTCATGAAAAGACAACGCCTGTCTGATCTCAGGTGCTAATGATAAATACTCGCCATGGAATCTAGTCACATCTGCTACTGACATGCCATTGTGTGGCTGAAACTCCTGATGATGACCCTGCTGCTCTGCCTCTGGAGTCGAAGGTGGGGTCTCTCTAGATATGAATGTAGGTTGTCCAGGCCTACGCTCATGATAGATCGGTGATGACTGCCGTGGTGCTGATGCCAACGGCTGGTCCATGCCTGCAGTCTTGCTCATCTGCCCTATCTGAATATAGTGTGGCTGTGATGGAGTATACTGCCTCATCGTGCCCATCAATTGGGACATCATGTCCATCATGTTGTCATGCCTGCGTCTATACTCCTCATTAGTAATATCACCATCTTCATGTGCCTTCCCCGCATCCCTATGTGTCTCTGCAGGGATCTCACGATCTGCCATCAGTGTCGTGACACTGTTCTCACTGCTATTGGAACTGGATCTGTGAATACCCAGAACCCCTGATACTGTCTCACCTTCAGGAATAGGTGGACATGTCCAATCCTCAACTCTGCCTGTTCCTCTACCCTTGATGTAGGCTATTCATGAAAAAGCATCGAAAAAGCACACTGCTCACTGAAAAAGCAACTGAAAAAGCACAGGATGGCAGGAAAACTGTGCTCTGATACCACTGTAAGAGACCAGGTGTCTCTCAACCCGAACACTGCCTGAGAATATTGAGTGAGTTTGTGTTTTTCTATATTTTGATTTTTTTTGGTGTTTTTGCTCTAAAAGGAGAATTTGCAATTTTGCAAAATATATGACTGGAAAATTAATATAAAATACGAGATGCATAAAAACTACAGGCTATAGACCAAATCTCAATGCCAGATGATTCATTAATCTTTCTGAATGATTACAACTGTGAATGATCAACAGGCATATAAAAAAGCAACAACATTTATTGTAAAAACCTGGTTATTGCAGCCGCCATGAAATGATGAAGAACAAGTATGGCCCACTCTAGAACTCAAATCTCCAACCTCATAACAGATGCAAAGGACTCCAGAGATCTAGGCGCCCTCACTGAAGTAAACAGAAGACCAAAAGGGAAGGCGTTTCACTTGCAAATAAAAGTACGGCCCTTTCAGCAGTAGTACGGCCTGTCGGTAGCATTAAATACAGCTGTACCCTTTTCTTGGGAAGTGCGCCAAATCCAGTCAATAGTAATCTCTAAAAAAGCGATTCTTCTTGATGAACCATAGAACCAAATACTGAATGAAAAACTTCACTGTAAGCTCTGTATGACTTCTGGATGAAGCCACGCTGATGGACAAGCTTCAACTGGTATTTCACAGCCTCAGTATGCCAGATTCTGAAGAGGGAACGTTCTTCAAAATCAAATGTCTGCAGAAACCCTAGTTTCCCAAACCTCAATGCTCAGAGAGAGAATAAGACAAATTTGAATAATCATAACGTAATGAGTTCGATTTGTCTTGGCAGTATATATATCTCCTTTCAAGAATTCGACCCAAAGCAATCTTTTAATAATCATTTAAATAAATAATTAATTTCGCCCTTTTTGACTTAGGACAAATATTAAATAAATGGCATCCTCTTTTGATTAATAATTAAATGCTCATTTAATTATTATTTTAACCCCTCTTTTATAAAGTATTAAATACTTTATAATTTGCCAATAATAATTAATATTTCATTAAAGTGACTTTATATTATAAAGTCAAATTAATAAAAATTTAATAAATATTAAATACCCAAGTAAACACTGTATGTTCATCAGATCATCAAACTGGGTCGAACTGAGCTGACTAGCTGAACCAGGTGCCCTGCCCAAAATAGCAACTCCCGCCTGCCTGACTTACTATAAATAGTAAGTATCTGAAAAACCACTCTAAAAGAGTCTGCAAAGGCCCAGACCTGAACCAACCGCAGGAGTGATGTTCCCAACGCTGGATAACTGCCTCAAGTGATCCTCTAAACACATCTGCTAGCCTACGAGGATCTAGATAATAGGCTAACCACTAACACGACGGCACTGTCTAGGAAGGGGACATTACATAATCAAATTAATTGCACTCAACGCCAAGAATGTTCACCAAGATCCTTTAAAAGGCGACGTGATAGCATATGGCGGAGGAAACTAAGCTACAAACTAAAATTTGAATTACAACTGATTACAAATAGGATGTGAACCAACCAAAAGAATTTCCACGCTACCACTTAATCAGTGGGGATAAAACATTACAATTCAAAACAATTCATCCATAGCAGGTGTCATGTCTCCTTCTAGTTGACATCTTTCCGAGCACAGGATTAGCCTATTATGCGACCCTCGTAGGCTGATAGATTGGATAGAGGGTCTTGATGGAGCTTGGCTCAGCTTCAGTTGGCAGTTTGTGATCAGTTGGCTTTCGTTCGGGCTCGTTCGAACACTTCTAGCCTGAGTTGCTATTTTTAGCAATGTTCAGCACTCGGCGTGGGACCCCTGCTATTTTTAGCAGTATGGATGGATTACGTTCAAAATCACTTCTGTATTCGTCAGCTTCAAATGGCTCGTGCATCGGGTGAATATTGAGAGAGATATTAATATTTAATTGATTTAATTAAATATTAATTATTGGAGTTTATAATATAAAGTTATAATATTATTATATTATAACTTAAGTGATTTTGGCTGAGGGGTCGCCCATCATTGGAAGGGGCCATTTGACGATTAAATTTATAATTAAAAATTTGGCTGGAGACTATTGAAAGAATTAAAATAAAAGTTCGAACTTTTTAATGAATTCCCTATTGTTAAGGAAATCGCACTTTTCAGTGTGTATAAGGAATTTGCATTGGAAATCGAGCCATTATGTCATTTGTGAATTGAAAATTGATCAAGTCTTGAGCAGAGCATAGAATCCTAGGGTTTCAGTCTCGAAAGCATTGGGGAACGAGCCATCTCCAGTGAGAGCGATTCAGAGGGTGTGAAATATCATCTGATTTATTGCCAGGCAAGAGATTTCTTCATTCAGAAGAAATTACAGAGCATCACAGATCATTCATCTTCAAAGGTTTCAGAGTAATAATCTTCCAGCAGGGATTCATCTACCCGAGCGCCTATTTCTTTGAGATCAAGCAACCTAAGGAAAGGCCGTACATTTTATTCATTGGTTGCTGCTGTTACCAGGCCGTACTTCCATCAAAAAGGGACGTACTTTCATTTGCAAGTAAATTGCCTACTGTAGACTCAGTCTGCCATCACCAGTTGGGGCGCATATCTTCCTGGCATCATTAGGGATCATCAGAAGGAGGGAGAAACAAGTATTTATTGCAGCCGTACCATATTGCAGCCAATCAGGTTTTCAATAAAAATCATTGTCTTTTCATTTGCATGTAACTGGATTTTATTGTAATCATCTCAGAAGATTAAATATTAGTCAAGCATCAGTATTTGCAATAGATTCTCGTATTTCCGGAGTTGTGTGAATTTATCTGGATTTTATATTATTTATTTGCAAAATCGCCATTTTCAATATTTATGCAAAAACACCAAAAACAACCAAAAAACTTCAAAATCAAACAAAAACAGTCAGAAACAGAAATAGGGGAAACAAAGGGTTTCTACAGCAGGCATCCACTCAACAGTGGGAATTCGCCACTTTTCAGTGGGTGATAAATGAAAAATTAATTTATTATTTCTCCACACTGGTGGTAAACCATCCAGGGGTTACAAATATGTGAATTTGAACACAAGAATATACAACAAGTTAAATGACTAGAACAATACTATTGTTAACAATCTTACAATGATAAACAACTGCAAATTACAAGTGTTATTACAATATTTTCAAAGTACAATGAAATAGATGATCTCCCACTTTATAATCTCTCAATTATTGAAGATAGAAACCAAAATCAGAAATTGAAATAAATTTGATATAAAAATCTGCAATTTGAAAATGACTACCAGCAAACTGAAAACACACTAAAATGTTCACAACTCCTTCACAGTACCTCCAAATGATCTGAAATAACTTGCAAAAGCTCTCTAGAAGGTTGGCGCCCAATTTACAATACCAAATCTGTAACAAAATTCAACAAATGATTTAGCTCAAATTCCCAAGCACTTTGTAAATGGTACGACCTTCATGAGGGGTGATTTCATTAGATAAATTCAAGCACTTCATAATAAAATCTGAAAATCTCCAAGAAGGGACGCCTCTAGCCAAGGAATGATATGAACAAGCACCCATAACCAAATTAAGATCACACAAAAAAGCTGTAAATAAAATCTACCTTCAGCTATGATGAAACCAGCAACCCAAAACTGTAAAAATCTCCAAAAAGTTCATCAACCATGAAGCTCAATCTGCTAGTCTGAATGAGAAGCAGCCATTAAACCAACTAGGTGTTATCTTTGAAACACGAAATTGGACAAATGCTAGGAGGTAAGCATTCCTCGAAGCTAAATTCAAGAAGTCATTTCGACAACATAACATTAGCATAAAACAATGGATGTGAAATGCTGGAGCAACATTCTCTTTTATAGAATTGGAGATGACGTTTCAAATTCCATAACTCCCTCCAAGAAAAGGGACGCCTAAACTCCTTTTGAAATAATTTAAATTTGAAAACCACTTTATTCCACCTCAATAAGGCGTCGAAACTTCAAGGCACAAAATAACATTATAAAATATCATTTATCTTCTCCATGAGGCGTCCACCCTTTATGACCACCTTCTAACACAACTTGAAGTCATTTCATTAGGCCAAGGGGTCAATTTAAAAACATAACATTAATGCCTTGAATTAACTAATTTCTCCAAATATTGCTCTTAAAGGCCAAAACCAAAACCACATAACTGCTCCAACAAGAAAGGAAACTCACTGAAGTGCTGTCAACTGAAACATTGCCAAATATAAAACTTACTAAAAATAGTAAATTCTGAGAAATGCCCAAAAAACTGTAAGAGTCTCGGTGACTCTTTGCCCAAACCCTAACTGTAAATGTTGTTTTTTTGCAAGTTTTGTGTATTTTGTATTTTTTTTTGAGGTTTTTGATAATAAACAAGAAGCTGCAATTTTATCTAAAATTGCTTAAAAAATTCATAATAAAATCTAAGGCAATGAATATGCTTGGAAAATGCTCAGAATACATAGGCGCATCAATTTATCAAGTTTCCAGAGCTTTTACAATAACAAAAATTGAACAACGAATGAAATATGATTTTATTTTAAAGGAACCTGATTGCTGTTGCAGCAGTATGAAAGAATGAAGAAGATGGTGCGGCTAACATGAATCTCCGAGCACAGTCAAGAGAAATCTCTAGATAACCTAGGCGCACTGAATCCCTCTGCCAGAGACTGAAGATGAAGGGATTTCTTTCTGAAAAAGAGAAGTACGACCCTACAAGGACAGAACTGTACGGCCCAGCAGCAATGATGAATATGGTACGACTTTATTGAAAATAGTGCCAGATCCCTGTGAAAAGAACTCTGTGAAGTCGCCTCAAATCACTGATGATTAATCTCTGTAAAACCCTGCCTAAATCGATCAATAAGCTCAAATTGTAACCTCTGTGTGAAGTCACCAAGTAGACAAGCTTCAACTGGTATTGCACAGTCTCAGTATGCCAGATTTTGAAGAGGTATCGTTCTCCAAAATCGTTTGTCTGCTGAAACCATAGGTTTTGCAAACTTCAATGCTCAGAGCAAATAGAAGACAAATTGAATAATCAAATCATAAGAGTTCGATTTGTCTTTTCCTGTGAATATATAGTTTCCTTCAAAAATTCGACCCAAGACCTTCTTTTAATAATCATTTAATAAAATGATTAAATACGCCCTTGACTTAGGAGAAATACATTAAATAATTGGCGCCCATCATTTAAATGAATAATCATTTATTCATTATATTAATTTTTTCACTTTATTATAAAGCATAATAAATACTTTATAATGCGCCCTTTAAATTAAATATTTAAATAATTAATAAAGTGACTTTAATATAAAGTCAAAAATATTAATTATTCATTAAACCATTAAATACTCCATTATTTCTCCATCTGACCGTCAAACTGATGAACTGGGTCGACTCTGAGCTAAACAGCTGAACCAGGTGCCCTACCCAAAATAGCAGCTTCCGCCTGTCCAACTTTCTAAAAATAGAAAGTCTCTGAAAAACCACTCTGAGGGATTCTGCAAAGGCCCAACCTGAAGCAACTGCAACAATGAAGCTCCAGAACACTGGGTAACCGCCTCAATTGATCCTCTGCACACATCTGTCAGCCTACGAGGATCGAAATAATAGGCTAACCACATATCCAGCTGCGCTGACTAGGATGGGGACATCACAGTCCGCCCTCCCTGAAATTGCTTTTCCTCAAGCAATCTCAACTCTGGATGCTGTAAAATCTCCTCGACTCCCATGTAGCATCCTCAACTGGCAAATCTCTCCACTTGATCAGATATTCCCTGATCACCCGCCTCCGAAGGTGTCTCTCTCTCATCTCGAGGATGGCCTCAGGTACTAGTATCAATTTCCTTCGTCATCAAGGGGTGGCAGAACTGGAGAGGGTATCACATGCTGACCCAATGCCTTTTTAGGCGAGAAACGTGAAACACATTGTGAACCCTGCTATCTGCTGGCAAGTCCAACTCATAAGCTACCTCGCCCACTCGTCTGACAACACGAAATGGACCATAGTAACGAGGCTTCAGCTTCTCTTCCCCACTCTTCCGCAGAGTAGACTGACGATACGGCTGCAACATAAGGTACACCATATCACCCACATCAAAGGAACGCTCAACCCTCTTCTGATCAGCATACTGCTTCTGCTGATTCTGTGCCTGCTGGATATTGTCTATGAGAGACCTCAAAATGTCCTGCTGACTCTGTATCATATCCCCTGCACTCGGCACTCTGCTATCACTCAATATCAGGTCCAAAAGGTTGGGCGCCTCATACCCATATAAAGCCATGAAGGGTGTCATCTGTATCGTCATGTGGTGAGTCGAGTTATAACAATACTCGCAGAGATATATCCACCTCACCCAAGCTCTCTGCTGTCCAGCTATGTAATTGCGTAAGTAACCTTCCACCCACTTATTGACAATCTCTGTCTGCCCATCTGTCTGCAGATGGTAGCTGGTACTCGGTTTCAGTTCGGTCCTACAAAGCCTGAACAACTCTTGCCAAAAGTTGCTCATGAACCGACTATCTCTATCGTTGACTATCGTCCGAGGCAACCCATGCAACCGGAATACCTCTCTGAAGAAAAGCTCTGTAGTCTGCGATGCTGTGAATGTAGTAGTAATCGGGAAGGAGTGTGCATATTTAGTCAACCGATCAACCACTACGTAGATGCAATCTTTACCTTGGGCTTTCGGAAAACCCGTGATAAAGTCCATCGATAAACACTCCCACTTCCTGTCAGGTATCGGAAGTGGCTGGAGCAATCCAGTAGGATAAGTGTGCTCCTGCTTGTTCTGCTGGCAAACAGAACACTCTTGAACATACTGTAGGACATCAGTTTTCAGCCCTTTCCAAGTAAACCGTTCCCGAACCATTTTATATGTCTTGTAGTACCCGGGATGGCCCGCCATAGGAAGATCATGAAAGGCTCTTAAAATTGTATCCCTCACCTCAGAGCCAGGAATCAGGAAAATCCGCCCTTTGTAAATGATCAAGTCATCTACAATAGTGTACCTGCTATCCTGCTCTGTCCTGTCAACAATGCTAGAAGCCCATGGGTTCTTAGCATACTCTGCAATAATCTGATGCCTCCAATCCTCTGAGATCTGTGCATGGCATTCAACTGAGGTCTACGAGACAAGGCGTACCACAACATTCTCGCTTCCCCTTAATGAAGGTGATATCAAAGTCATACAACCGCAGGTTTGCAACCCATTTTGCTGTCTCTCATTCAGGTCTCGCTGTCCAAGGAAGTGTTTCAGGCTATTATGGTCTGTACGAACACTGAATTTGCTGCCTACCAAGTATTGCCTGAACTTAGCCAAAGCATGCATAACGGCTAACATCTCCTTGTCGTAAATGCTGTAGAACCTCTCAGGACCCCTAAGCTTTCGCTCTCAAAAGCAATAGGGTGTCTCTCCTGCATCAAAACGGCACCAATGCCCTCTCCTGAAGCATCGCAAAACAAATCAAATGACTTTGTAAAGTCAGGCAATGCTAGCACTGGACATGAAGTCATGATCACCTTAAACCTGTCAAAGCACTCCTGCGCCTGTGGTGACCAAGTAAAAGCCCCCTTCTTTGTCAAATCAGTAAGGGGTGCGGCGTGACGTGAGAACCCACTAACAAATCTCCTGTAAAAAGCACACAACCCAATGAAGCCTCTGAGCTGCGTAAGGTTCTCGGGTACCGGCCACTCGACTATAGCTCGAACCTTTTCAGGGTCCATACTCACTCCCTTGGCACTGATGATGTGCCCCAGATACAACAACTCCTCCATACCGAGCTCACACTTAGATTCCTTGGCATAGAAAGACTCATCAGCCAAGATCCCCAAAACTGCGTCTAAGTGAGCCAAATGCTCCTCCCATGACCTGTTATATACCAGAATGTCGTCGAAGAAGACCAGTACAAATCTCCGCAGCTGAGAACTGAAAACCCTGTTCATAGTAGCTTGAAAGGTGGCAGGTGCATTGGTTAGACCGAAGGGCATAACCAAGAACTCGAAGTGACCACAATGACACCTGAAAGTGGTTTTCTCAATATCCTGCTCCCTCATCTGAATCTGGTGGTACCCGGACCTCAAATAAATCTTCGTGAAGAAGATAGCACCGTGTAACTCATCAATCAACTCATCGATGCGTGGTATAGGGTACCTATTCTTAATTGTCCTCTTGTTGAGCTGTCGGTAGTCTATGCACATCTGAAGTGATCCATCCTTCTTCACCAATACAACCGATGAAGCAAAAGGTGACTTGCTAGGTCTAATGTGTCCCATAGCTAACAACTCATTGATGGTCTTCTCTATCTCATCCTTGAGTCGTTTCGGATGCCTGTAGGGTGTGATCATAACGGGCTTTGCGCCCTCCTCCAACTCAATGATATGCTCCGTGCCTCTGTCTGGAGGTCTACTAGGTGGAATGTCACTAAACACTTTGGAGTGTTTAGTCCTCAATATCTGAATGTTGGGGTGGTACTCACCCTTCTGCTGCTCCTACTGGGTTGGCATCAACATGCACTCTGTTGCCCAGTCAACCATATCATGACGAATGAGTCTCTCCATCCGCTTGAATGAAACCATCCTCAGATTACTGTCTCGAATAGCCTTGATGACATGAGGTCTCCCGTCAACCTTAAACTTCATCTCCATGTCTCGCAAATTGAGTGTGAACTCACCCAAATCGTGCAACCATGCCATCCCTAACACCACATTAGTATCTCCCATATTAACAACATAGAATTCAGTCTTGAACTCATAGTTGTTCAGTCGCATCGGAAGATCAGTAATCTTTCGGTCACATTTGAGGGTGTACCCATCCGCCACCTTGACTCGGATACCCTCAAACTCCTCTGTCTGAATACCTCATCTCTCTACCAACCGTGCATCAATGAAATTATGTGTGGCACCCGTGTCCAATAACGTGATCACCTTCTGACCTGCTAGAAGCCCGCAAAGCCTAAATGACCCATCTCTCTGAAGGCTAGTCAAGTGTGCTTCCTGTAGCTTCCTTCCTCCTTCGTTTTCACCCTCATTTTCGGACCTGTCATCATCTGAATGCTCGGAATCAGCTTGCTGGTCTGACAGATCAGATTGCTCTTCGCCCTCATAAAACCATTCCATTTGATTATTTTTGACCTTGGGACGAAGTGGGCATACATCCTTTTCATCGTAGGGTGCCTTGCACCAGAAACACAACTTTTTCTTCCACAAGTCGTTCAGTGTTTCTTTGTCAAAGGGTGGTGCATTCTGTCTCTTAGGATCCAGTTGATCCCTCCTCTTGTCAAAGGGTCTATTCCTATCAAAAGACCTATTAGGCCTCGTGTAGGGTGTCGAACCTGAAGTGAACTTGCTGCGAGGTGCTGCAAGCTCCATGTTCCGCGCCTTCCTCATGGCTTCCTGAAGGGTAGGAGGATCAAATGCCTTGACCCAACCTCTCATAGGCTCTGTCAACCCCTCGACGAAGAGTATAACAAGTCTTCGCTCTGAAATGCCTGTCACCATGACTGCAACCTTCTGAAACTCACTGACATACGCATCCAAGCTACCTGTCTGTTTGAGCTGAGCTAGCTCTTTGAAGTAGAGTTCTGGATCTTTCTTATCAAAACGCTCTATGAGCCTGCTAGTGAACTCCTGATAGGTAGTAACTGCATGATGGCCAAGTGTGTACATGCTGTGATGCCACCAATCATGCGCAAGTCCATCAAGATGCAAAGTAGCAAACTTAATGGCCTCGTCCTCCTGCATAGGCCTCAGTGATAGATAGTTGTCCAATTTCTGGACCCAAGACCTCGCTGACGTCTTATCAGACCCATCAAAATATGGCAAGGTGATCTTGCTAACTGCATACTGCAAATCCCTGTTCACCTGTGGCAGTGGCTGCTGATGCTGAGGAGCTCTACGGTCAAATCTGCCTCCTCCTCTAGGTTTATGAACATCCATAAACTCATGAAAAGATAGTGCCTGCCTGATCTCAGGTGCCAATGATAGGTATTCACCATGAAATCTAGTCACATCTGCTACTGACATACCATTATGCGGCTGAAACTCCTGGTGATGCCCCTGCTGCTCTGCCCCCGGAGTCGGAGGTGGGGTCTCTCTGGGTAAGAATGTAGGCTGTCCAGGCCTACGCTCATGGTAGATCGGTGATGGCTGTCGTGGTGCTGATGCCAAAGGCTGGTCCACTCCTATAGTCCTGCTCGACTGTCTGATCTGAATATAATGTGGCTATGACGGAGTACACTGCCTAATAGTTCCCATCAACTGGGACATCATGTCCATCATGTTATCATGCCTGCGTCTGAACTCCTCATCAGTAATGTCGCCCTCTACATGTGCTTTCCCTGAATCCCTAAGTGTCTCTGTAGGAATCTCACGGTCTGCCATCAGGGTTGCAACACTGTTCTCGCTGCTGTTGGAGCTAGATCTGTGAATACCCAATACTCCTAACGCTGTCTCACCTTCAGGAATAGGTGGACCTGTCCAATCCTCGGCTCTACTTGTTCCTGTACCCTTGGTATAATGAATAATGTCTCTACTCATGAAAAAGCAACCCAAAAAGCACTCTGTATTCTGAAAAAGCAACTGAAAAAGCACAGGATGGCAGGAAATCTGTGCTCTGATACCACTGTAAGAGTCCCGGTGACTCTCTGCCCAAACCCTAACTGTAAATGCTGTTTTTTTGCAAGTTTTGTGTATTTTGTATTTTTTTTGAGGTTTTTGATAATAAACAAGAAGCTGCGATTTTATCTAAAATTGCTTAAAAAATTCATAATAAAATCTAAGGCAATGAATATGCTTGGAAAATGCTCAGAATACATAGGCGCATCAATTTATCAAGTTTCTAGAGCTTTTACAATAACAAAAATTGAACAACGAATGAAATATGATTTTATTTTAAAGGAACCTGATTGCTGTTGCAGCAGTATGAAAGAATGAAGAAGATGGTGCGGCTAACATGAATCTCCGAGCACAGTCAAGAGAAATCTCCAGATAACCTAGGTGCACTGAATCCCTTTGCCAGAGACTGAAGATGAAGGGATTTCTTTCTGAAAAAGAGAAGTACGGCCCTGCAAGGACAGAACTGTACGGCCCAGCAACAATGATGAATATGGTACGGCTTTATTGAAAATAGTGCCAGATCCCTGTGAAAAGAACTCTATGAAGTCGCCTCAAATCACTGATGATTAATCTCTGTAAAACCCTACCTGAATCGATCAATAAGCTCAAATTGTAACCTCTGTGAGAAGTCACCAAGTAGACAAGCTTCAACTGGTATTGCACAGTCTCAGTATGCCAGATTTTGAAGAGGTATCGTTCTCCAAAATCGTTCGTCTGCTGAAACCATAGGTTTTGCAAACTTCAATGCTCAGAGCAAATAGAAGACAAATTGAATAATCAAATCATAAGAGTTCGATTTGTCTTTTCCTGTGAATATATAGTTTCCTTCAAAAATTCGACCCAAGACCTTTTAATAATCATTTAATAAAATGATTAAATACGCCTTTGACTTAGGAGAAATACATTAAATAATTGGCGCCCATCATTTAAATGAATAATCACTTATTCATTATATTAATTTTTTCACTTTATTATAAAGTATAATAAATACTTTATAATGCGCCCTTTAAATTAAATATTTAAATAATTAATAAAGTGACTTTAATATAAAGTCAAAAATATTAATTATTCATTAAACCATTAAATACTCCATTATTTCTCCATCTGACCGTCAAACTGATGAATTGGGTCGACTCTGAGCTAAACAGCTGAACCAGGTACCCTACCCAAAATAGCAGCTTCCGCCTGTGCAACTTTCTAAAAATAGAAAGTCTCTGAAAAACCACTCTGAGGGATTGTGCGAAGGCCCAACCTGAAACAACTGCAACAATGAAGCTCCAGAACACTGGGTAACCGCCTCAATTGATCCTCTGCACACATCTGTCAGCCTACGAAGATCGAAATAATAGGCTAACCACATATCCAGCTGCGCTGACTAGGATGGGGACATCACAAAAACCTCCAACAAAGGAAACCTTGATTTCACCTCAACGAGCCTACGGACCTCCGAAATAGGCTGATGAGCCACTTAACTGACCACTAGTGAGAAGGGGACATACAATTATGGAATACTTCTTTGCCCTCTAATGTCTCCAAAACAGTTATGAATATTTTGTAAAAGCTGCCATTTTACTTCAATCCATTAATAATTTTATCAAGAAGAAAAAAGTGGACAGATTTCCTAACAAATTCCTATATCCAATGTAAGGTTAAGGGAGACCAAAAAAACAAACAGATAAATTCTAGGAACATTATGAACAAGATGTAAACATTGAAATGAATACAGTACTTAAAACAACTTGTAAACTTAGATGCTTTGCAAAACTAAATTTCTTTTAAGGATAATTGGAATAAAAGAAACCCTTACAGGATCATTCAAGCGAATATGCTGGAGTTTATCAATGCTCTCTTCAACTCGTCTCTTCACCAAAGCTGAATGGAAACAAGAGAAAAAGAACATAAGAGCAAAATAAATAGTTGTATTATTTCATGTAAGTTTGCACAACTTGTGATACACTGCAAGAATGCTAATTGTAAATTTGATTAATGCAAAGTATGATAGATTTATTTTCAAATCCTATTGCTCTTTGTAAATATCTTTATTTGTAGGGAATGTAGATATTTCTGTGCTTCTGGTCTTGAATTTGTAAGAATAAACCTTCTCCATATTCTATTTTAAATAACTATTTCCAACAATGATCATCTCTTCATAGCTTTAAACAGTTCACTATATCAACTGACTATTCTATGGAAACAACTAATCCCAAAAGCATTGTTTACAACTTTACAATAAAAATTATTGAAATTTTGAATAGAATGGCAGGGCAAAACTTACAGTATAAACTTGTAAACTTCATACAACAGATTCCATTGACATCCCAAGTCCAAGACATGAGCAACACAAACCCATATTCAATAGTTAATTTAAACCATAAAAACACAATTGGTCAGTTTCCAGACTTTCTCCTATGATCCAAGTACAGCAGATGAGGAGGATTCTATTGTATGCTCACCTGTTTTCGATCATTTAAGATTTCACTATAACTTGCAGTGTCAATTGGTTCCGCAAAATGGAAATAAATTCGCTCAATGGAAGGTATTGGAAACAGGCTGCAACCTCAAGCAAAATGTAAGTATCTAGGGAATCTGTTCCATAAATTTGTGTCCCAAGATGTAACCACATAAGGTAAAATGCATGCAAAATACAAGTGATTACCAAACATGATTTCTCATCTAGGCAAACATTGGCAAAATTACCATGTAGATCACACATCTTATGTACTCTTTTTTTTTTAAAGAAGCATTACATGTTGCCCAAAAGCATTTCTTTTATTATTTTAGTCATTTGAATGCAAACAATACAATATGCTAAAATACATTTCTTTCAGTATTACTATTGTTTGATGTTACATTTCATTTTATCTATTTATGGTTCAATGTGTAGAGAATATATTGATGTCATTTCTAAACATAATCTTGCCCACACAATCATATGCAGAAAGAAAGAATATTGTGCCAATATAACATAAAATGGACATCCACTACAGTAAATTTAAGTTTAGAATTGTTGTTCTCACTGAAAATGCTATGGCCTAAGAACCTTGACAGCGTAAGATAATTTACATGACACCTTATGGTCTCACAATGAGGTCTTCCAAACAAACACCAATAATAACATTTACTGTCCAAACATGATCAAAGCAGTCATAAGCTTGAGAGTATATTCAGCAACAATAAAAAAATACAAGGATAAAAAGAATCATGGATTCTAAACCAATAAAACATAAATAAAAAAGGTTAATTCATTCAAACCTAGAACATATAATCCAAGCGTATACAGAAATATCCGTGTGAGGGAAAGTCCCCTCAATGAAACATGAAATACATGAAGATTAATGTTTGAGACAGAGACAAGAAACCAATATTGTCACATGTTTGCAGCAGAGATTGGACCACAAGAAACAATAAACACATCCACCACTATGGGAGGATCAATGTATGATCTTACACTCATCCACCAGTATGGAAGGATTGACATATGATTTTACAATCATCCACTAGTATGGAAGGATGAACATATTATTTGATAATTCATGTAAGGGAATGCTCTAGGCTAAGGAGGTGAAGCCAAACAAACTTATGAGGAAGTAGGTTACTCCTCAATGAACCTCTAAAGGTAGAGAAAAATATGTTAATGTGTAACTGTCCCATGACTGAAGGTGCAGACAAAGGGAACTAGAAGGTCCTTGACATAAAAACAAATAATCTCCGTAATATCTAGAATGAGAGCAAGTGGGACGGGGCACTCTAGGTTAAGATAAAAATGGTTTAATTAGTACATGCCACTTCTGCAAATGAACAATATCCAAAGTGCAATAATGCCTCCAACATCTATGCTATGTTGGAATGTAATAAGCCTACTCCAATTTGGTATACAATTTTTTAAAATTTTCTAACCAAATGAGTGTCTGGGCATTTCATCAACAGTTGGCATACTACTATTTTGAACTTTTCCCAATTTGTTCCAATGAAACTTCAAGATTCAACATAATTTACATATTGAACTTGCATGGACATTGAATCCAGATTTAAAATGGCTCAACATAGAAGTGCACAGAATAATAAAACTGAATATTACTAAATGCTGGTAAGAATATTAATCTAAGATGCACAGTGTTAAAGATTACAATATTCTCGAAATGCCAGCACTATATTTCTGACCTGAGATTTTGTTACAATGTCCTCACGATACTTCCCAGAATCCTCCTCAAGTAGCTCGACTACAACTGATATTACCAACAACTCGTATTACTTGTTCGACGTCTCATAAGGTTTGAATTAGTATTACATGTTCCTTTCACCACAAAACTCCACGTCATCCTCCACAAGCTGACGGGATTACTTGGCACCTTTCCACGTTTATTAGTCTCTAGTCACTGAGGGTAAACACTGCTTAATTTGAGGCGGCTATGATGATATTAGTCACTCCCATAAAGAACCGTGTGCCACGTTATACTTGCATATGATCTCACAAAAATGACATCTGAAAATTATGGGCGCGCTCCAAGAATAACTTTTTTCACCCTTTAATATATTCATACTCCCGATTCTCATAAAATATTGGCCTCTTCTATATCTCCAATCTGCAGGGCCTAAAAGTGTCTCGTATATCTCCTTCAGCGGCTTGACCATTCACAATGAATTTGGCTTCCATTTATCAAACGACTTCTATATATCCTCCAATGAATTTGAATCCTCACAAACTTCAAGGATTTTTGATGTTAGCAAGTAGTGATAATGCCAATTTGCAAGTGCGTTTCCCTTTAATTCCTTATATGAGAAATACTTTCCCCTCCATTTTCTTGTCCCTATTATTGTGTTGTGGTGTCTTCAATAACTGGGCGGCAACTAGAAGTCACGACTTCTTTTCTTAAGGCGACAGTATCTTCTTATCTAAATTATCATATATCCTCCATAATGCGCTAATCTCCCAGTTTGAATCTTTTCTTTAATTTAGCCGATGAATAATAAAGAAGAGGAGGCTTCAATGAGGAGGAAGAACAACGCTTGGAGATATTAAACCTCTTTTTATTCAACGATTCCCTACTAAAATTCACGGCTTATTGAACATTTCTTCAGCATCGACTAATTTCCAATTTCCCGACTCTTCAATTTTATGATGCAACATACACACCCAATTACTCCACGGAAGACTATGATAAAGTGCCAAGAGCTTATTTACTTCCATTGATTATCTTTCGCTGAGTCATGTTTTCATACTGCGGCGGAATGAGTAACTTCATCCAGTGTAGAATCAAACCAGAAGTTGATACCAAAACACGACTTGGAAGACTTGGAAACGTCTCTCCTTAAATAATCCAAGAATTCCTGTCGTCATGCCACATTAGTCTCTTTGTTGTGATTCCTTAGAAGGAATTAGACTTATGAATATGCTGCTCTGTATAAACACAACATTTCCTGAAGTCCCACTTAACCAACACCGACAAGGAAGTATTACGCTGTCCAGAATTATGAACTGGTGCGTATCTTTTCCATAGTCCCGAGACTCGCCCGGAAGCGCCCGGACGCGGCGAGTCACGCTCCGCGCAGACCTGGCCGCGTCTTGGGAGTGTTGGCGCGGACGCGGCTGCATCCAGGCCGGACTCGCCGAACGCGCCGGACGCGTAGCGTCCAGGAGAGTCCCAACCCCTGGATGCAGCCGGCGCAGCCAAGGCCAAAATAAAACATAAACTTAAAGTTTTTTGATATTTTTTTTTGAGTTATATTATCTCCTTAGCCTTAAAAGCAACCTCATTTCATTCATTTGGAAAAATAGGAGGAGAAGAGAGCGTTGTGAAGAAAAATAGGAGGAGAAGAGAGGGCAATCGGCAAGTTGTTGAAGACAAATCCAGGGTCATAAATCATTTGGGGAGCTTCATACTAGCAAGGAGGTGCATTGAGAGCTCATTACCACTGATTGGGAGGAGTTTGCATTGCATTCCAAGCCAAATCTAAGAGGTAAGTTTGATTTTAATTGATTTTTTTGGTGTTTTTTTAACAAATAATTCATTGTAATTTGTAAAATCATTGGTTTTTTGAGTTTGCATATTTTTTTTACAAACCCTACTTGCAACTTAAATAATTTGAGAAACCCTACTTTTGTAGCCACATTCATTTGCAAATCAAACCATATTATTATTTTCACAATGTCTCAAACCCCAGTCAGAAAAGACCCTGCTTGGAAACATGCTGAAATCTTTCCTAGAATGAAAAGAGGAGACGCAAAATGTAACTACTGCAAAACAATATATCATGGAGGCATAAATAGATTAAAATACCATCTTGCACGCATACCTGCCCATGATGCAGTGGGTTGCCGTAGAGCACCTCCTGAGGTTGTTCGTGAAGTGCAGGTGCAATTAGAAACTTTTGAAATGCAAAAAGAAATGAAAAAGAAACAGAAGCAGGAGTTGGTGAGTGTTGGAGTTGGACAGGGACTTGGTGCTGATGGAGATGCTTCTTCCATGCCTCCATACCGTCCTAGTGCTAGTGCTTCTGTCTGCATCAGCTATGCCTATGCGTACTCCTAGTGCTGGTGGCGCTGCTATTGCTAGTGGTAGTGGCAGTATTAGCATTGGCCCTAGAGTTCGTAAATCTAGGGTGGACTCATATTTTGTACCACACACTACTCCTGGTTCCCAACCGTCGCTTGAGAGCATGGGTTGGAACAAGGACGCACATGATGCAACAAAAAAGACAATTGCAGACTTTTGGTACTACTGCACCATTCCCTTCCATGTAGCCAGGTAATTCTTTTTCGTTTAATTATTTTAAAATTTATATTTAAATTTTAGAATCTAGATGTATCTCATTATCAAATTCAAATTTAAAGTTAAAAACTTAAAACTTTTCATTTTACAATACTTATGTAACTTACTAATTTATTTATGACATGTTTTAGGTCACCTTTCTGGAAAAACATGGTTGATGCCATAACCATATGTGGGGCGGGGTTCAAAGCCCCTAGTGAAGATGAATTAAAGGGCCCACTTTTGACTCAAAAGGTGGCAGATGTGAAAGCACAATTAGAGGAGCAGCGCAAGCAGTGGAGGATGATTGGTTGCACCATCATGACTGATGGTTGGACCGATAGGAGAAATAGGACGCTGCTTAATTTCCTAGTTTCCTCCGGAGGTAATTGTACTTCCCTCAATGCATTGAAATTTGAATTTGATTTAGTGATTAATAATTTAATATGGCTGATTTATGTTTTTTAATTTATTGAATAATTGGTTTTGCTTATTTTTTCAGGTGACACCGTCTTCATGAAGTCCATTGATGCTTCTACCCAATTCAAAAATGCCACATACCTATGTGAGGCTATAGAGGAGGTGATAGCTGATGTGGGGGAAGAGAATGTAGTGCAAGTGGTGATAGATAATGCAGCAAATTATGTTGCTGCTGGTAGATTATTGATGGAGAGGCACCCTACTATATTTTGGACTCCATGTGCCGCTCATTGCATTGACCTCATGTTGGAGGATCTTGGCAAGCTCCCATGGATCAAAACATGTGTGGAAGCAGCAAAAAACATATGCAAATTTGTATACAATCACACATGGGTGCTTAACCTTATGAGGCAATACACGGGGTTGAGGGAGTAGTCTCGTCCTGGCATCACTAGGTTTGCAACAAATTTTATCACGATGCAATCCTTGATTCGGTCAATGGCAGCTTTAAGGCGCATGTTTACTAGTGAGGAGTGGTCTTCCTCATCCTTTTCTATAAGCACTGCAGGGATTGTTGTGGCTGATTGCATTTTTGATGAGCAAGGGTTTTGGACACCAATGGACAAGATTGTGAAGGTAAAATTTAATTCTTTATTATGTTTTAATTTTTAATCATATCTTACTTTTATTTGTTTATTTTCGTTCACACTTATTTGTGAAACATGTTTGCACTTTGCAGTTTATTGAGCCCTTGCTAGTTCTCCTACAAGTTGCAGATGGGGAGAAGCCCGCAATGGGCTACATATATGAGGGCATGGATAGGGCCAAAGAGGCCATTAGATCAGTCTATGGTGGAGTTGAGGAGAAGTATCGTCCCATTTGGGAGATCATTGATAGGAGATGGCAAAACCAACTTCATAGGCCCATCCATGCAGCCGCATGTTTCCTAAATCCGGCCTTCCAATTCCGCCATGATCTCCGTGCAGATAGAGAAATTCTTAGTGGGCTCTACACGACGATAGAGCGGATGTTTCCCGCTGTTACTACACAGATGGTGCAGGAGATAGATGCCTTCACTAAGGCACAAGGAGACTTCTTTGCACATCAAATGTGCAAAGATAATAGGACAACATTACTGCCAGGTAAAAATATATTTAAGGGCATAATTTTCATCTTTTTATATTATAATTTATTATTAAATGTTGAACTTAAACTTGAAACTTGAAATGAGATTGATTTTGTTTCTTTTTCTCATCTCAGATAGCTGGTGGCATATGTTTGGTTCTAATACACTGATCTTGCAAAATATTGCCATTCGTATATTGAGCCAGCCATGCAGTTCATCTGGTTGTGAGCGCAATTGGAGTATGTTTGAGCACATACACTCCAATAAGCGCAATAGATTGACAGTGGAGAGGATGAATGACTTGGTATATGTTCATTACAACCTTCGGCTCAGATACAGGAAGCTTTTTGACCACGAAAAAACCCCGATCAGTCTAGAGGAAGTTGATCCATAGTTTGAGTGGATCACTAAGTCTACAGATGCAGTCTTTAGTGACGAGGACCTTGATTGGGTGGACCAGGCAGAGAGAGAGGCCGAGGTTGTAGCCATAGCTGAGGAGCAGGCTAGAGCACGAGGAGACATAGGTGCTATCGGTGAGTGTGGCATCGAGAGTCAGACACAGGCAGAGACTATGGCTGCAGCTGCAACATCATCCAGGACCTTTAAACGCCTTCGTAGGAAGGATGCTAGCTCCACTATGCCATAGGGCATAGAGTCATAGACTTATAGCTATTGTTTTACTTTTGATATTTCATATTTGTATGGAACATTTGATGTCATGGATTTCATATTCCATGAGTTTTGTATACATTTGACTAATTTTATATATCTAAGTATGCTATTTCCTTCAGCAACGCAACTACAATTTGTGTACTTTATACTTATGTAATCGTTGTATACTTGTGCATGTGATCAAATTTGCTTTTATTTGTGTTGTATTCAATAAAGGGTGCTTGAAACAAGTTTTAAATCTTTAAAAATCTCTAAATTTCTAGGGTTTTTTCAACTTTTTTTCATTTTTCCGCGTCTGCGCCGCGTCCAAGTCCCGAGTCGCCGAGTCGCGTGTCGAGTCGCCCTCGCCGAGTCCGAGCCACATCCGAGTCTCGTTACTATGATCTTTTCTTCATTTAGCCGGCAATTTGAATTCTCGTCTCCTCAACTTCTCCCTCTGATATGGTGTAATGGTCTCCTAACCTAGAAATTACTTCTTTCAAAGATTAGACTTTCTTTTCAAGATCAGTCAATGCCTCACCCAGAAACTGGAATGACATTTATGGCAATTAAAAAACTTTGAATTAAATATGAACAAGCAAGCAAACCTCTCCAATTGTAAAGGACATCATCTGCAACCATTGGGACATATTCATTTAACAGTACTATTTTCTCTGCAACTAAAGACAACTCTAAAAATTGTCTTAGAATAAGATATACCAAATTTCACCAAAAACACAATTGTTAAATCAACTGCAAAATCTAAGTGACTTTGCTAGTGCAAAAATTGGGGTTTCGTCCAATTTTGAAAACATGAGAGTTTTTTGTCCTCAAGTTACGAGAAAGAGCCAAGCTCTCCAAACCACAAATCAACCATGCCTTCCTTCAACAATGCTCTAGAAATTCTTTAATAATCTTTGCCTTGACCCTTTGTTTTCTCCTGGCCTGACTCTTCGAATTTTTTTCCTCTTTTAATTTCCAATTGTTACTTAATTTTGATTTATGCATTTAATAAGTCACTTAAATAAAATATTATTTATTTAATAATATTTCCTTTTGAATTAGCATTTGGAGGAAAATATTAAATAATTAAAATAATATTATATTTCTCCATGTTATAAAATGGGGCACTACAATTCCTCCCATCCCGCAGGTTGCTTGCCCTCAAGCAATCAACATCTGCAAGCCAAACTGAATACCAGGATCCCAAATCAGTCTTTTGAATTGTAAATCAGGTTGCCACTACGCCACTCTGATTAAAACCATCGACTCGTCATGCACACTTTGAGCTCCACTCTCTAGCAACCCCCAAAGGAAAACATCACCAAAACTCATACTAAGATACCTGCGTGAACTGAAATCAACATCATGAAACATTTCCAACCAAGGAACCTCTATGAAATCCATTTTTGAAATTCCATGATCTAACTCAATCTTTCCAACAATATCATCCTATATCTCATGCAAATCTTCATCCAATTCAAGATGTTCAACATTAATAACAAATTCATGGAGTAAATCACACTCATACTGTAATGTCCCCTTCTCGCTAGCTAAGCAAGATGCCGCTTTGCCTTTCTAATTCCCAAGGGCAAGTGTCGAAGACAAGGGGAATCATTTATTTAATTATTTAATTATCACATGGGTTCAAAATTATTCTTTAATGTGATATTAAGTAATTAATTAAATTATCTTCGTATAAAGTGACTAAGCAAAAAGGGGCAAAAAATGATTTAATGAAATATTTATTTAAAAGTGGACTTTATAAAAGTCACTTTATTTGATGTTGAAAAAGTGACTTAAGAAATATTTAAAATCATACTTTGTAAAAAGTCACTTTATTTTGGAATGCAAATTACAAGAGAATGAGTCACTTTCGGGCATCATGGAAATATATGGAGAAAGCTAATTTCTGGAACATACCTTTTTGAAAAAATTACATTCTTCTCTTACGGGAAAGCTTGAGTTTCTTCTCCTACGGTTTGGAGACATTGCTGGTCCAGTTTCGGGTGTGAAATAGCATCTCCTAGCTAGGACGACTTCAGGATTTTGGCAAGATAATGATCCTCATGGTGTAAGGTTGATTTGGGACAGTTAGGAATGGATTTCAGCGGGAATTTCCTATTTTCGTGACTTTAATCTTTGAAGGTTTCGGTGGTTTTCTTGGGCGACTCTTGGAGTTTATTGTGCATTCTAAGGCATGGCTCCTTTTTACAATACCTGGGACGCATTTTGTGTAAGTGGCGCAGTAGGTGAAGGTCGTGGCTTGCTGGGAACAGAGGAAAGGAAGAGAGAAACGTGTTTCTTCTTGAAGAAATCGATTTATGTTTTAGCTGCTTGGTGTTTGGTCGACCATGGAGCATCTATAGGAGACATGGGAGCTCAAGGAGGCTGGATGCGTCATACTTTAGGGGATTTGACTGAGGAAAAAGAGGGCATAGTTGCTATGATGCTGTAGCTGTTGGACGCTTCTCAGACAATTTCTAATGCCTTCCCAGGTTGGGATGAGTTATCCACAGGTCTGATGCACTCTTTTGAATTATAAATCTTGTACAATCTGTAGTTGCTCCTCAATGCCTAAGAAAAGTGTCTAAGGAATATCGATGCAAACTGAGGATGTTTCATGTAGTTATAAGACATCTTATATACAAAAATCTGCATTCAATGCTGTTGTTACAGTCTGAGATATATATTTCTGATGTACTCCTTTAATGTTGTAAGAGGTCTTGTCATGCATATCTGAATATACGAGTTTTGGGGTCTTAGTCTTGTGGACACAAATTCATTATCTTTGAATTTTGGAAGTATTTCTATGTTGTGTGAGGTCTGCTAATTACTCCTGAGCAGATACTTAGCATATTTCAGACCCTTCCTATTGAGGTTGGTGCCATTCATAGTTGCTACAGCTTGATACAAATTTCTGTGCATCTTTATATGGAAAGATCAGTAGTTTCCTTGATAGCATTTTGATGTATTTCAGATTTTGATTGTCATGGAAATTATGATGCACAACATTGAAATCCTGCATATGGAAAATATCAGCATATATACTTACACGTGAATGCATAACCCCTGTTTTCTTGAAACAAGAAAGAAGTTATCAGTCCCAAGGAAAATACAACACAAAATACAAACGAGCTCCCTTCAAATCAAACAAACAATCAGAAATTTATAACAGTGCGAAATCAGCTCACACAACAAGTGTTGTCAAAATTCCAAGGGGTCAAACAGAAAATTTAGAGCAAAAATTTGCGTGGCTCTTTACAGTGGTATCAGAGCTAGCATTTTTCCCAGCCTGTGTGTAGTTTTGGGTTATGAAACTTATCCGAAGAAGCATAGCCCCACATCATGTGACAATCAAAGGAGTGAGTTTCAAGAAGATAGCACGATTGAGCCAAAAGAAATTGCAGTTGAAAATGAAGTTCCGAACATTGCGCCGAATGAAGAAGGCGTTGAAATGAAGGAAACAATGGAAGACGTTTAGGAGAATGAAGAAATTATGGGAAATAATCAAGGTTTGGAAAACTGTCACGAACACCTATTGCTTGATGTTTCGTCAATCCAAGAAAAAGAGGAAATCCTTGCTGAGCATTCATCCACACCACAAAGAGAAGATCCAAATGAAGAGCTACAAGCCGTTATAAGAAAATAAATTTCCAATACCCTTGGAGAAAATGATAAAAAAGATGGGAAAACTAACAAGCGGGTTGTGACATTAAAAGAAGTGTATGAAGAACAATCACCATATTCCAAATGCCCCGCCTCCCGCCCACAAACAGAACAATTCGAAGGGGCGCTACCCATTATATTTGAAAACCAGCTTATTGAGGAATCCTTAATTTTTAAGGACACACTTAAAAATGTGCACAAGGATGCTTGGTTTATTCAACATGAGGATACAGGCATAAAAGAGTTGTTCCAGGGTTTCAAGGTTGAGTTAGAACTTCATGAGCATGATGCTAGCTTAAGCGGATTACTGTATCACCAACTGCGACCTCCTGAAGATGAATGGATAAAAGAAGAATGTCAACTTGAAGGCAAAGTACCACCTGAAGAAGCAAAGAGTGATGAACAATTTGAAGGGGCACTGAGTCTACTTCCAAGAAGGTCTCAAGATGAATCAGCAAGTAAAATTTTGCATGTCATAAATGCAAATGGAACCACGCGTCACCAATGGCGACCTCCAGAGGATGTTTGGAATCTCTCTTCACGCAGTAGGTCGGTATACAACAATCAAGAGTCTCCATTCAAGCACAAAGAACACCAGGTTGTCTCTTTCCTTGCTCTTGATTTTGAAGGCTATGAATTTGATTATGGAGGTCTAGGAAAGACAACTTGCTTGTGGATTAATCATGGTCTAAATGAGTTGCCTCAATTGCTAATCTTTCCTAAAGTTTTGCTTGAGTTTGAGATTTGTATTGCGAAAGATTACTTTTTTGAGTTCAAAGACAAATTTGCTAGGCTCCGCACTATCACTATTGTTGTGTTGCTGCTGAATGTCCTAAGAAATCATGCTGGGAGTTGTATATATTTTTGTCCTCCAAGTCTTGTCCATTCAAAATTTTTGTCCTGTTAGAGTAGGTTTTCCTTTTCTTTTTGCTTCGCTTAGTCCGCTTTGCTTTCCTTAGTTTAGTTCTCTTTAGTTTAGTTGTTGCTTAGTATAGTTGAGAATAAAGGGATCCCATTTGTGGGAGGGGGTGTTGTGTTGTTTTTGGCACACTCCGGCACAATGTTAGTCCATTTCTTGGATAATCATTCAGGAAGTGCTTTAGAATCCGAGGTTGTTCTTTCGAGTTTTATCATTTGGTTAGGATTTGTACTTGACTCGGAAGGGAATCATCTATTGTGTCTTCACACCAAGTCTCACAATTACTATATTTTACACACATAATTAATTGCCCTAAGTCATTGAGGTTTCTTAGGAGAAGTTGTGGCAGGTGAAAAATCTTAAATCCTACTTAATCACCCTGTAATTCTCAAACCCATTGGAGGCTTCACTACCTACCAGCCAATTGTGGAATTGACGGAAAATCAGTATGAAAAAGAAGAGATAAATGTGCTAAAAAGAAATATCTAAAAAAGAGAAATGAAAGAAATATCAAAGTATTTGGCTTTGGGAATTTGCAAATAACTCCATCAGGGCTATGGATGCCTGGCTGGCTATGGAGCAATATTTGTGAGAATTACAGGATGCTTTTGAAGTTAGGATCATTATGTAGCTCGTCATGACGGATTCTAGGAGCTTCAATGGTCTTTTGGGTTGGAATAAACACACATGCACACACCTGTAATCAAAAGATGAGGTGCCTTGATCCAATTTAGGATTCTTCTTCCCTTTTAAGTATGTCCCCTAGTCAATTGATAGGTTGGAAAGAATTATCCAAAGGTTCTGAGTATGGAATGGGTTTTGTCTTTGAAATGTTCAGGAACATTTATTCGAAGTGGCACTAAATGTTGTGACCTTTTCACACATCACCCCATTCAAAATGGTGACCCCCTAATTTTTGTCCCATTAGGGTCTTTTGGCTTTGGTCTTGGGTTGTTTTGCGGCTGTCTCTATTGGTTCCTTCTGTCTTTCCGGGGATGTACCTATCTTTTGGCCTAAATTGGAATTTTGGCCAAGTCTGAAGTGCGTTTTGTTGAATTAGGGTTTTCATTCTTCAGGCTAGTTTGAGGTTAAGTTGAGTGAGAAAATTGAAATTTGAGCTTGGCACTGCGTTTGGGAAGCTTCAAGCGGGCTCCCATTAAAATTTCACTAAATACTTGCAACTTACTATTTTTAGTAGGTGCTCAATTTGGGACCTTTTTTCTTTCGATTTTTGAAATTCTGACTGCTTCACCATGTTTAGGACCCTTCAAAGTGCTTACTTGCAAAATTTGAGCAAATTCTGACAACTTTCTATTTTTAGCAATTCTAGCTTCGGGAACAATTTTTTTAGGGTTTGCATGTATGATTTTTCAATGCATGTCATGATAGTCTTTCTGGGTTTTTAGATAGCTTCGCGACGATATAACATGCAAGTCAAATTGATGACTTTCTATTTTTAGTAGGTATTTGCATGCAGATCAGTTTTCTGAGTTTTCCTAGGTTTTTTGAGATCTCTCGGGCAATATGACATGCAACCAAGTCCGACAGACGGTTGATCACTTTTTCGGGCACTTACTATTTTTAGCAGGTTCACTTCAGAAGCCCCAAATCTTTAGCTTCACGAGCAGAGTAGTCCAAAATAGAAACAGAGTCAAACGGAGGTTAGTAGAGGCACATGCAAATGAAATTAGGGTTTCCAACTTTGGTGCCTAAAATGAGGGGTAAAACTTGAGAAAAAATGAAAAACTGACGTATCCCATTGCGATCAACATCTTTCAAGCAGTCTACTGGTAAAATTTGAGCGCAATCTGCATACTTACTATTTATAGTAAGTCACCTCCAGAACAAGGCTAAAAATAGTAGGTCAACAAGAAAGGCAGATGTGAACTGGTCAAATTGGTCATGAGGATCACATTGGGAAAATTTCAAATCAAGAGGAGTTGCAAAAGTTCGAGAATCAGAGATTTACTAAAAATGGAAAGCGAGGGCAAGCCAGTCAAAATTGGCTAAGTATTCAAAAGTCACCCTTAGAGGTTTCCTTAACCCTCCAAATGCAAAAACGCCTAAGGCATGTAGGATGAAGATCACCAAGGGTAAAATGCGCCCAAGGTAGCAAGGTGGCATCAAAATTTTCTAAGTCACAAAACTTGAAGCTTCCCCTCTAGAATGTGCCCTCAACTTGAAGCTGACCCCTCTAAATGCGCCCTAGGCACCAAGGTGGCTCGAAAAAGTTCTAAGGCGTCAAAATGGAGGCTTGACCCCCCTAAATGTGCCCATCTTATGAAGGGGGCCAAAAAAATTTCTAAGGGACTGAACAATGGAAGGAGACCCCTCCTTATGCGCCCAAGGTAGCATAAACAAAAATTCTAAGTGATGGAAAAATGAAAGCAACACACCCCAAATGCGCCCAACATGAAGACCTCTAGGATGCACCCTCAACATTAACCTCAAGGGGTAAAATGCGCCCAAGGTGTAGGGAGACATAAGAATTTTCTATGTGATGAGAAGTTGCCTGACACCCCCCTAAATGCGCCCAAGGTAAGCAAGAGGTTTGGAATTTTTTCTAAGTTACAAAATGGAAGGAGCCCCCCTCAAATGCACCCAAGGAAGGAGTTAGATGCAAGAAATTTTTCTAAGGCATTGACATGTGAAGACACCCCTATGAAATGCGCCCTCAACAAGACTCCAAATGCGCCCACCATGAAGCAAGTTGGAGAAATTTTTTCTAAGTCACAAGATGGAAGCAGGACCTAGCAAATGTGCCCAAGGTAGTAAGTGGAGACAAGAAATTGACTAAGGCATGAACTCGAAGTGGATGTTGACCCCCTAAATGCGCCCAAGTTATGAAGAGATTGAAAACTTTCCAAGCCATGAAAATGGCATGACCCCACCCCAAATGCGCCCAAGATTGGGGAGGTTAAAATAAACCTTACTGGCAAAATATTTTCAAGGGTGGAAAAAAATTAAAAGAGTCCCTTCATGTGCACCCATGAATATATAAAGTTGAGAAATATTTTCTAAGGGGATTTCTTGAATATTTTCTAAGGGGAGTTCTTGAATATTTTCTATGGGAAATAAATTTTGAAGTATTATGCCTTGGCTTGTGATTTTAAAATGGATGCCTGGCTTATGATTAATAAAATTTTCTGAGAGGAAGATGAAATTTGCCTAAGGCATTGACATATGAAGCACAAATGTTAAATGCGTCCATGATGAAAAGTTACGGGGGCAAAGTTTGCTTGAGAAAATGATGAATCAGACCTTGGAAATCAGAACATGGAAATTAGGTAAGTGAAGTGGATTTATACTATAAGTATTTTGATGCCCTTCTTTTGTTTGTTTTGCAGGGTGAATTCGGGTGATGGAGCAAGTACTCCGGGACAACATTACAACTTCAGAAGGAGAAAAGTCACATGTTTCAAACTCCTCCATGATGTCTCATTTGCACCCAAACCATGAAGTGAAATGTTGGAAGAAACGACTAAGTGTTGGAATTTCTGCACAAAGACCTAATATGCACCCAACTCACGGAGGCAGGTGGCTAGGAAGAAATGGTCAAGTCCAAGACAAGAAAGTCCTTCAGGATCAGGATGGAAGAAATAATGAAAGCCCGGGCGTTAGAGATCATCCTCAGGCACTTCAAAGTTAAAGAATGACAATAGGATGGATTCAAGGATAAAGTAGAGGAATTCTTCTTAAGTGTGAAATACTTCTCCGGCAGTGATGCAGAAAATGTTATGCAGCATACTTTGCACAACCCGAGATACAATAGCAGCAAGGGGAAAAATCACCATCAAACGGGAGAAAGAAGTCGCCATCTCGGAGTTTTAGATTGAGAACGTGCCTACTATATCTGTTCAAGAAGTAGAAGTTGTGTTGGCCAGATTCATCGAATGTGTAGTCAAAGAGAAGAACAATGGGAACGCGTTTCTGGATGAGAATGTTTTGGAAGGTAGTGGGCATTAAATGCTCATAGTGGTCAAAGGGAGAGAATGGGAATCATTTGCTCATTTATTACCCCACTCCTCTTTGTGGCAGTTTTTAGGGAGGAATCTTGATTAGGGCTTATGTGGCTCAATCTGAGCCCTTCATTGTAATTGAATCTGAGTCATCTATTGGAATTGCCCAACTATAAAAGGGGCATCCCCCCTCATTTATAGATTAGAATTAGAATAGAAGAGCATAGAGAGATAGCATAGCATAGATTGATAGATTGATAGCATAGCATAGATTGAAGAGGAAGGAAAGTTTTCAAATTGAATGCTTTGTAAGAAGTTGTTGTGAACACTCCTATAATAAAAAGAGTTATCATTGCTTGTGGTTTCATCTTTTGTTATGGGTAGCTAGCAAGATTTCTTTGTCCTTCCAATTCGCATAGAATCCTAAAGTAGCTTAGAGTAAAGTAATTTTTAATTCATGCACGTAGATAGTTGTGGAATGTGGTGATTGAATTAAGCAAGCTTCGCTAATCCATACCACTAGTGGGCTCACTAACGGTGGGTTCGCCTTGTGTGGTCAATTGGAATTGTCTGGACCTAACTTCGATTATGGTTTACATGTTGGCATGCGTCGTTGTGGTGGTGTCTTCATGTTGAATCGTCATCTGAATAACTTTAGTTACTCCTTTGAAGATTGCACTGGTTCTATGGAAGCTGTCCAAGGTGAGGCGAATCAAAGCTTGGTTGCAGTTTGCAAGAGGTTATCTCCACATCCCACCTCTAGGATAGATCATAGCATTTTTAATCCCTGTAGCCATTCAATTCAGTACTTTCCGGTTAGCTTAGGAAACTCGAGCTTCAACAATAAATCTTTCGAATCATGAAGACCCCTTTTCTCTTTGAGTGAACAATTTCGTAAGTCCCCCTTGATATACCAGCAAATCACATCAAGCCAACTGAGACTACGTCCACTACATAAAGGAACTTTGGAGTTGAATGCATGATCTTTCTCACAATCTTAGCATGCAGGAGATTTTGTTCAAGAGAGGACAAAGTAACGGTTGGCAAACTTTATTCTGTGTTGGTGCAGTCATAAAACACCCATCAACAGGACCCATAAACATTATCTCATCCTTATCCATAAAATTTTGAACATCGACAAGCTGAGGCCCTTTACCGATGTCAAACTTAAGATTCTTACCACCATCTCATGATAAAAAAAATCATATAGAGATAATGAGCTGATGTCCACAATCATAGAATTAACATCTAGTGCATACCTCCCATCAATGTCTTCATAGACCTCATGCATACCTTCTTTCCACATTGGTTGCCTATCATTAACTTTTGTTTCATGAAGTGTATCAAGCTGAAAACTGTCTTCATCACCTGTTATATCAGCTATCTCATGGCTGCAATCTGTACCTGTGCGTGGAGATTGATCCTCAAAATTCAAGAATTCAAATTCTTGATATGGGTTATGATCTCTTTCAACATCCCGAATCTCTCCAATATGAGGAATATTAGAATCATTACACATTGTTTCACATCAATGGAGTTTCTCAATCCCTTCAACTAATTCCTTAGTCCTCATTATCTTTGCATCACTTCTTGTTCATTAGAAGTGGTTACAATAGAAATAGAATTTTCTGCTTTGTATAAAGAAAAATGAGCCATACTTAATTGTAAACAAAGATCATCAGCTTCTCTTTCTTTGTCTTCAACATACTTCAAAGCTAGATCCCTATCCATAAGCAATTGCAAGTAATCTGATTTTATCATTTCCAATGCTTCTCTAATATTGTACAATTGATTAAGGGTGATTCCACTTGAAAATCCATTTTTCCTCTCCTCAATTTGAGCTTCTCAAATGAGCTCTTCAACATATTTGTGAGTATCATTTGCCCTTGTTAACACTTGCACCACTTTTTCATTTGTAACCACAAGTTGGTCCTTTAAATCTTGTAATGCAAGTGGTTTTTGATCAAGCTCACCAATGTGACATGGGCTGCCATAGAATAAATTTTTTGTTTTGCTTCCTTTTGTAGGAGCCATATCATCCTCAACATCATTGTATTCACTAGTTGATGCCTTGCAATCCTCATGTGAAACTGTTGGGACAGGGACAGCGTTATGATCAAACACATTATTCTCAAAAGTATTTGTCTCCTTCCCACAAGGCTTATCAAGTTCAATCTCTATATCACCAACATAAAGATTTTTGCATACCTCACTTGTAGAAGCATCAAGTGATTCTTTTTCCTCAACGTCCTTGACATTATGCAAATCAGTCCTTTGATTGTTTGTCCCTATTCCCTCATTTGCTGAATCAATGAATTTCAGGTCAGCAAATTGCTCAATCTCAACATTGTCATGAAGATCAATGTACCCCATTTCGTTGATGGAAATACTTGAAGAACTAACTCCATTCTCAATCATTGTAACCTCAAAAACATTAGAAACATTTTCGGCCACTTGTATCTATTTTCCAGCCTCTTTTTCTATGATTGTCTTTTCTTCTTCAAACCTATTCACCTTTTCATCTATGCATTGGTGGTTAGGCTCCCGAATTTCTCTACATGTAAAACAACGATTTTGTCTTCTAAGCTCATTCCTGCTGATTTCTTTTTTCCCTGTATTGAAGGATTCTTTTCCCTTAGTCTTTGCTCTCTCTTCATCTCCAATGAGAGAATCAATGGTAGTTACATGCGTGGCAAGGCGGTCATCCTGATTACGAAATCTACCACCCCTATGTGGTCTATGCTTCCACTTGAGATCCCTGTAGTCATGAAAAGATATTTCACTTTGAAAATCAGCACTTGATTCTTTCCAATCTTGTAAAATTTGATCCTCAAATTCCTATTGTGCAAGATCATTATCAATTTGAAGGTTATTCCTTGGAGGAAATTTAAGTGATAGGGGTTTAGAGTTAACTGCCACAGCTCCAAAACTCTAATTTGAACCCCTGTAGACTATAGAATCATTACCGTTTCTATAATTTATTTCTTGCCCATTGTTCCCATCAACACATTGGGTCATTAAGGGACTCAATCGAGCTAAATCCTACTGTAAATCCCTCTGACCTCTAGCAAAATCATTTAAAATCTCTCGTGTTTTATTTCCTATAGTCTCTATATTCTCTATCACCCATCACAACTTCCATTCTTCAACCTCTATCAACTGATCATTCACATGATCCCACCAGGATGGCAAGATACACTGCTCTGATACCAATGTAAGAGGCTGCCCAAAATGGCACATAAATTTTTTCGAGTTTCACTAATCAGACCATTCAGGCATTCCATCAAACAGTTTTCTTTTGTATGCTAAGTGAGTTATCTCTGATTTACCAAGCCAAAATATGTTTCCTCACGAATGCTATTTCCAGTTTAGAATAATGACAAAGTTACAATCAAAACCCATTTAGAGTACCAATATCAACAATAAGCATTTTGTATGTAAATACAATGGACTGCAACGAAAAAGCTTACTAACACTTTCCCAAAATCAAGTTATTGAAGAATATAACAGAGATTCAATTCTAACCTCAAACACAATGTTCTCTTCTTCCATAACACAATCAAGCCACAAACAAATCATGAAAGTTCTTTTTCACATTCCATTGTTAAAAATTCCATTTGGTATATCACTGTCTTAAAAGAATTAAATACAACAAATTGATGAAAAGGCTTTAGTATATTTCATAATCACATTCCACTACACACTGTTGTTAATGCATTTAATTCCAAACTGTAAATATACATATACGGTGGAGTTGAATGATCACTCGAGAATAATGTATGACTTCAGCTAGCAAGTTGAGTGGCGACAGAGATAGTGGACTGATCAAAGAAAAACACAACTTCAATCTTCTTTCTTTCTTGAGCTAGCATTCACCTTGCTGAATTTATTGAATTGCTTAAATATATTATTATCGCTCCTTCCAATACTCTTGAAAATGGGGCCCACAAGATGCAAAAGTAACACCACAAATAATTAACCAGCTGCAATTCCCTTTACCTGGGTGGTTACTACGAAAGCTCTTGATATATATTTTTAAAATAATTCCCACGATATCTTTCTTATACTAGTCCACCTTAAGCATGTCCACATCGCAACTGACGTGTCCTAAAACGATAAGCCGATGTTTACCAGAGGTTCCTCATGGCTTAATCTCCTGCTCACACCCAGCTATACCATATATTCGAGGCAATTAATATTTAAAACTCCTGTTACATGTGGGGTGGAAGGTAAAGAGTCCCAAGCTTGAAATTATGCAGTGGTATGAAGGAAAGCTCCCGATTCGTTGAACTCCAATTCCCATGTGCGAGGCCATCTCATAATAAGATGAATATCCTCAACTCCTCATATTCGATGGATTGTCTGAAGATTATCGACCATACTAATGGCTTTCCTACAAGGTATCAACTTATAACTGTTGCTACCATTTAATCCCATGTTGAGATATTGAGTAACGATTATCTTGGAATATGAATCGATTTTCAAATATCGGCCTCATTGAATGATTCATATGATTCCTCCATAGTATGTGACCTTTTCAAATATGCATTCAAATTTCCACCAATTAATGTCCTGTTCCAAGCTTCATGTATGATCCAAGCCAGCGGCAAGGAAAGAAACAGACTTCATATCTCTAGTGTCAACCTCTTCATTAATTCCACGATGGTATAAAGACACTTGTACGCCAGACTTCAGTCACCATACGACTCACAAAGGGAAAGTTTTTACAATATTCTACAAATTACCATAATTCACAATGCCAGATTTCAATGGTAGATAAAGTTTTAAGAAGCATTTAATATTTTTTTAATACAACTTGTGTCCATTCAAATTTCCAAACACCCGCGACTCCAAACTAAAAGAAATTGCAACTCAATATCAATTGAAACTCCATGACAAGCAGCATATAATGGGAATCCATTTCTTAACGATGATTCATCACAGTCATTTATTCACAATAATTTTGAATCGACGGCAGAATATGACATTTTATTAATTCATCTCATTACACTTGAAAATACCGCAACTATGGCCAGAGAATTCATTAAAATATTCAATTTTTTCCATTAAAATATACAAAAAGACTTACAGGTACAACTGAATTCATCTTAATTCTCATCTGAATATTCCAAAATCAGGAATTTTCCTTATAAAGACTATCACAAATTTCTCAAGAAACTAACCAATTAAAATCAACTGCAAAATCTGAGTGACTTTGCTAGTACATAAATTGGGTTTTCGTCCAATTCTGAGACATGAGGGTTTTCGTCCTCAAGTTATGAGAAAGAGCCAAGCTCTCCAGACCACAAATCAACCATGCCTCCTGCAAATGAATTCACAAAACTTTTATTCTTTTCCCTCACGTAACTGATTTGTCTTCTTGAATTCTCCTTTATTCCCATTTTCACTTTTAATTTTATCTTTTGAGAACTTATCAAAAAGTAACTTAATTAATCCAATTTTAACTGGTCTAATATTTAAGTTACTTTTGAACCATTAATTTAAGTTGTCCTTTTTTAATTTGACATCTTTTTGACAACTTAAATTAATTATTCAATTTTATGCTAACACATAAAAAATTGGGACATTACAAATCTCCTAGCCTTGGAGAGATTTATGCGAGTTTTGATAATATGCTTGATTAAATGAGGCAAGCAATTTGTGATGAGGATCTTGGATTATAATTCTATAAGGAGCATATCAAGATTTTTGTCACAAAGAAGTGGAACACAATGAACACCCTTCTTCATATGGATGCCTATGCTCTTAATCCCAAGTGGTATGCATCTAGACCTAGCTTAAAAAAAAAATTATGAAGATGATGAGGTAACAAAGGGCTATATGAAGACCCTTTGTAAGATGTATAACAATGAGGAAGCAACCATACTTCAAGACAAATGGCTTCAATTTTCTGATTTTCAGGGTCTTGCATTCAACAAACCAAAGACTAGGATGGAAAGGACCACTATTGCACAAAAAAACCCTATTGGATGGTGGAAATTTCATGGAAAGGATACACCAGAGTTGAAACAACTTACTATTCATCTGCTCTCACAAATTGCTAGTTCCTCTATGATAGAGAGGAATTGGTCCACCTATGGCTTCATCCACTCAATCAAGAGGAATAGGCTTACCTCTAAATGAGAAGAAAAGCTAATTACTATTCATACTGCCTTGAGGTTTTAGGATTGACAAACTAATTACTCTCAACAAACTCCAACAACACATTGGGATGTTGATCTTAAAGATGTTAGGTGGATTCGGGATTGGTCAAGATTCCATTGGACAAACCACAACTTCAACCAAAGAGTGACAAATATCTCTTTTGATATAGATAGCCTAGATGAGACAGTTGTATTTTCAAGTTTGAGACTTTGAATTTAAACTTAACTTAATATTAAACTATAAACTTTAAAATTTGAACAATGAAATACTAGTGTTATTTAATATATTGTTGTTATACTCTTCTTATATTATTTAACTAGTAGAAATTTGACTCTGTGTGTGTGTGTGTGTGTTATTGAAAAATTCATATATATTGTCACCCCCCTTCTGTCCCCAAAATATGTCCCCTACCATGCCTAGAACACCACAGAACACGTAAAATTATGCATGTACTTAAGGATGTATTCATTTAAACATTTGGTTGTCAATTCAAACTAAATAGTAGAAAAAATTTACACAAATCAGATCATGATATGACATGGGCTTTACTTTTTGCATGCATGTGCCCAAATACATTTCCTCACATGGGTGACCATCCAATTACTAACAATCAAACCTTCTAAATATTTATGTCTCATTGGTCAATCAAATTATCATTAATATTCTAACAGTTCCCCTTAATGATAATTTAAGGGGCTCCACCTCATCCTCACTAATGACTTGTATGTTGTGACAATATGTTATCAAAAATATCAATCAAACCATAGTTTGCGGACTCGGCCGACTCGCCGCGGACTCGCGAGTCCCTACCCTGGCCGAGTCCACTCGCCGCGGACTCGGGAGTCGAGTCCAGGCGAGTCCTGGGTCGGGACTCCCGAGTCCGACCTCAGGACTCGGCCGAGTCCTGAGGTCGGACTCGGGAGTCCCGACCCAGGACTCTCCTGCGCGGCTGAGTCTCAAAAACGGGTTAAAACCCATGATTTTTTTGCTTTTTTCTTTCATTTTTTGACTGTCACTCTTGAAAACCAGGTCTGCAAGTTGCTGTGGGATTGATAGAAGAAGGGAGAACGAACCAAAAAGGCCAAAATCGAGCAAGGTAAGTGATCTAACACTGCTTTTTGTTTGTTTTCTTCAATTTTTTTGCATTCAAAATTTAAAAAATCAAGAAAAATAAGGGGAAATGCTGCCAAATTTTTTTCTCTTTTCCTTAATAGCCTAATTCTTATTGTTTCTACTTTCTAGCTTGGTTTTGCATCTTTTTTCTTTTGCAAATGTTTGAAACTTTGAAATTTTGAATCACATTTATTTGCTGTTTTTTTGCAAACCCTAGCTGATTTTTCTTTTCATTTTGAACTTGAAACAGCAATGTCGTCTTCAAATCCAAAGGGAGTAAAAAAAGACCCTGCATGGAAGTATGCAATTCCAGGAAATAAAAAAGGTGAATTGACATGTCATGAATGCAACAAATGGATGACAGGAGGAATAAACAGATTAAAATACCACCTTGCTAGAATCCTTGGTCAAAATGTGGAGGGATGCAAGAATACCACTCCTGAGATCATTAGAGAGATGAAGGCCCTTCTTGCTGAATATGAGCTTAAGAAAGAGGAAAGACAAAAAACAAAAGATGCCCTAACATCAGCGATGAGTGGATCTCAATCCCAATCTGCACCCTCTAAGCCCCATGGTGTTGCAAGTCCAAGCTTCCGTGCTCCACATTCATCTTTTGGGGAGAGTCCTGATGGTTCTTTTTCTACTGCTAGTCAGGGTCCTTCATCAGGACCAAATTATTTTGTTCCACGTAATGTTCCAGGAGCACAACCTTCACTTGAAGGTACAGGTTGGAATAAAGAAAAGCATCAAGAAGCTAGGATGGCTGCTGCAAACTTTTGGTATTACAATAATCTACCTTTCAATGTTGCAAACAGCCCATATTGGGAAGGTTTGGTGAATGCCCTTACAGTTGCAGGAAAGGGGTTTAAGACTCCATCATCTAAAGATTTGAGTGGGCCATTGCTAGAGGAAGCCGTAAAGAATACACAGTTTGTGGTTGATGAGCAAAAAAAATTTTGGCGAAGAAAAGGTTGCAGCATTTTATCTGATGGGTGGACAGATGGACGAAATAGAACTCTCCTTAACTTTTTAGTGGCCTCTAATGGTGGATTGGTGTTTCTAAAATCAATAGATGCCTCCCATGAAGTTAAAAATGCTGAGACTTTATGCAATCTATTAGATGGGGTGGTCCAGGAGGTTGGAGTTGATAATGTTGTCCAAATCATCACGGACAACGCAGCTGCATATGTAGCTGCAGGTAGACTACTTATGGAGAGGTATCCCACAATTGCATGGTCTCCATGTGCTGCACATTGTTTAGATCTATTGCTAGAGGACATTGGGAAGATTTCATGGGTCAAAAGTGTGGTTGAAGATGCAAAAAGTGTTACAAAATTTATCTACAACCATACTTGGGTGCTTTCTTTGATGAGGAAATTTACAAATGGCAAGGACCTTGTGCGACCTGGAGTGACACGATTTGCTAGCCACTTCCTCACATTGCAAAGCATTCTTGGTGCCATTAATCATCTCAAACAAATGTTCGTGTCTGATGCTTGGAAGGAGTCCTCATTTTCCAATAGACCTGAAGGGGAGAGGATTGTTGCCATAGTTTTTGATGAGACATTCATCAAAAATGGAGAGGAGTTGATGGGGGTAAGTAGCAATCACACAAAAATAAATTATACATGATAATCTATTTGCTGTTTTTTTTTTTTAGGGGTTAATTTTGTTATGATTTAACATTTGTTTTCATTTTTTTAGGTGACAGAACCTTTGGTGAGGGTTCTTCGTATGGTGGATGGAGATGGCATGCCAATGGGGTTCATCTATGAGGCCATGGATAGGGCCAAAGAGGCCATATCACGTTACTATGGCGGAAACAAAAAGAAATATGAAATCATATGGCGCATCATTGATCGGAGATGGACACACCAACTCCACCAGCCGATCCATGCCTTTGCCTACTTCTTGAATCCGAAGTTCTACTTCTCGGACACATTTAAGGCGGATGAGGAGGTCATGGAAGGTCTTGTCATATGCATTGATAGGATGGTGCCTGATCCTGAGCTGAGAGATAAAGTGCTTGATGAGTTGGAGGTGAGATTTGTTACATCTTATTTATGAATTTGCAATGTTGAGCCTTGACTATCTATGAATTTTCTATATTTGATTTACTTTTTCTTTTATCTATTCAAGGTCTACAAAGGTGCAGAGGGGAGACTCTTTTCCTCCCAACAAGCAATTGAAAGGAGAGGAAAACAACAACCAGGTAAAAAATGAAATTAGAAACTTGATTCTTACATATAGATTGTTTAAAGTTTTAAACTTTACTTTATTCTTATTTCTTAATACTTATATTTTTTAAACATGTTTTTGTAGATCTATGGTGGGAGAACTATGGTGCTAGCACACCAAATCTTCAAAAGCTAGCCATACGTGTCTTGTCACAGCCATGCAGTGCTTCTGGGTGTGAACGGAATTGGAGTTTGTTTGAGAACATTCACACAAAGAAGAGGAATAGGTTGACTCAGCAGCGCCTAAATGATTTAGTTTTTGTTCGATACAACCTTCGCCTTCGAACTAGAAAGGTGGAGGGTGTTTCACATGAGTCCATCGACTTGGATGACATTGATCCATATGGTGAATGGACTATTGATGAACAAAATGATGAGGCTGATGTCTTCCTTACTGATGAGGATCTTGCTGAACTAGAGAGAGCAGCAGCAGAAGAAGCAACAAGATTGGATGCCATGGAGGACGATGAAGACACATTCGAATATCATGTTTCCCCTTCTCGATCTCCTAGTCCTCGTTTGGATACTATAGCACGGGCACCTTCTAGTTCTAGGCCTCCAAAATTGAGTACCATTGGGAGGGGAAAAAGGAAGATGTAGATTATATGTGGTTGTTAATGTTTTCCTCTTTTTGACATGATTATATGTAAACATTTATAAATTTATGATGCTGTTCTACATTGAAACTATGAGTATTTGATGAATATGAATGATGAAATTTCAATTATTGAGTGTTTGATGATCATATGACATGTGTAATCTTTGAATTATAAGTGTTTGATAATCAAATTAGGCTCTTATGTTCTCTAAATGCATTAATTTGTTCTTGTTTTTTTGTAAAACTACGGTTTTTTTTTTTGCCGAGTCCTTGCCGAGTCTTTTCCCGAGTCCGTGCCGAGTCCCCGAGTCCGAGTCATATTTTGGGCTGCCGAGTCCGCGGCGAGTCCGAGTTTTCCAACTATGAATCAAACAATAAATTGGCATTACTTTACCTCTCTTTAATGAAAATCCATCAATAGGTGACTCATTTTATATGTCTCACCTAAAAAGAGACTTAATAGGTACCAATTTACACTAGTTTCAAATTTTTACTCAATAAATAGTACATCAACTCAATATGTCTGGAAGTTGATGATGGATCATATCTTCAAAGTAATATGTCATGATGCTAATCATCTATGGTGTCATTGCACAAAATCTTATTACTTCTACTCAATTCTTAAAAGAAAAATGTGTGCATAAACCATCTAAAAGTTTTCTTCTCATGTTGGCTAGCCCTTATTGTATCCATGTAGTTTCATCATAACCACCTCAATGTTGACCTGCATTGGTCACCAACTGATCATGTACTTCCTATGGTTTACTTGCAACCAATCAAATGCACATTAGATGATGAAAATGATCCATTAATGTTTTCTAGCTTCTCATAGCTATTTGCATTAGTCTCCATGGCAAAGGTGAGCAATCTATTAGCAATCCAGCTAACAGTGGTATCCTTAGCTAGATAATAGTAATAATCCAAAAAAGTTTATCATTTCAATTGTACATTTCTCTTCACAAGAGATTATTATCATATCCTATACAATCTTTGCAGCATGCACATTAATTTTTTCCATCCAATTGCATCCATCCAAGTTCAAACCACAAACCATCATTGCTAGTTTTACACCCATGGGGGTGAGCAGCATCTTGTGCATATGACTACAACAAAGACTTGATCCAAACTAAGACTTGTCAAGGGTAGATGGTGACTAAAAAGATGTGGCTATTCTAGAATGAACCAATTTCTAGTGCATTTTGTGGGATAAGACCTAAACATTTTGGAGTTAATAGACATAAACATTAACCAAGAAGACAAGAAATGGAGAAACAAGAATTATTTTTGGGTTCACCAAGAATCCCATGTTGCATAGAAATAAGAAACTCAAGTCTCTTCAAATAAAATAGACAACAATAATATCTATGCATGGAATGGATAAAAGAAGGATCACAGACAAGGACAAAACATAAGCTTTGATGCATAGATTATACTTATCACCATTTCACCAATTCATTGGACAAGAATCTAAAGTATGGAGTAATTTAGAATGATGGATCATGTGGGAAAGGAAGCAATATGTCTGATATCCTATGCTAGGATGTACATGGAATCCTTTCCATCTTTTTCCTAATATAATCAGGATGTTGTTTACAACAATCTTAGGTATGTTGCATAATTATTGATTCTCCAAGTGTCTTCTAGGAAGATCTTTAAACAAAATATAGATACCCCTCCATGCACAAGGGATTGGGCATCAACAAGCGGAGGCTACTATTCAAGCTATGTTATCAATGGCTTTTTCAGATCCAACACTGCACTAGTAATTGTCTCTTCAAAGGGGTGGTCCTTAGACATTATTGCACTCAACAGTCATATTGAAAGCATTCATTTTATGGCTTGCTCATATTTTGAAGCTTTCCACCACTCAAATAGAAAACTCGCTACAAAGAAAAATGCATAAACCAACCAAAGAACCCATAGTTATGCAGTATTGTTACCAAACTAAAATGTGCTAATTAACACAACAAAAATGAAATTTTATCTAGAAGAGCTGTAGCAAAGAACCAATGTTTGTAAAACCTTCATAAAAAGGTGTTCTCATATCTTTGGTGTTCACAGTAGAATCAATCAATCATGTCATACAATATAGACATAAATTGAAAAAACAAGTCGCAATAAGTGGAACACAAGGGCCTTTGTCCTTCAATTTAGCTAATGAATGTTCTTTACAGTTTTTATGATCAATGAATTCAGAAGGTGGCATACGTAGTGATGATTCCACCATCCAAATTTGTCTCCTTATCTTCCTTGTATATAAAATGACCTTGAATGAATTGGTGCAGTGTAATGTCCCCTTCCTAGGCAATACATATATTTCAGAGGTTAGCCTATCATTCAGATCCTCATAGGCTGGAAGAAGTGTTTAGAGGATCACTTGAGGCAGTTATCCAGCATTTGGGAACATAATTCCAGCAGTTGATCAGGTTTTGGCCTTGGCAAACACTTTCAGAGTGTTTTTTGGGTACTTAATATTTATAGTAAGTCAAGCAGGCAGGAGTTTCTATTTCTAGCAGGGCACCTTGTCATGTCCCCTTCCAGTTGACATCTCTCAGTGAGCATGATTAGCCTATTATGTGACCCTCCTAGGCTGATAGAGTGGATAGAGGGTCTAATTGAGGCTTGGTTTGGTTCCTGTTGACAGAATCATACAGTTTGGCTTTCGTTCGGGGTCGTTCGGACATCATTTGCTTGACTTGCTATTTTTAGTAAGTTAAGTCACTCAGCGGAGCACCCCTGCTATTTTTAGCAGTATGGTCTGATCGTGTGCAAATTCAATCACTTATTCTCTAGCTTCAGACGGTTCGTTAATCAGACGTATTTTGAGGAAGATATTAATATTTAATGGTCAGATTAAATATTAATTATTTTGAAGCTTATATTATAAAGTTATAATATTATTTAATATTATAACTTAAGTGATTTCTAAAGGGGTCGACCAACATTGAAGAGGGGCCACTTTTCAATTATATTTTATAATTAAAAGTGCGTCGAGACTATTAAAAAATTAAAAGTTAAAATTCAACTTTTATTTAAATGATGCCTTTTGAGGAAAAAGTCGACCCTCTTGAGGATATAAGGAATTTTCATTGTGAAGAGCTCATTATGTTCAAAAAATCGAATTTTTATCAAGTATCCTTCCAGAGAATGGAGCCAAGGGTTTCAGTTGTCTTCAGGCATTGGAGAACGAGCCATCTTCAGTGTTGCAGTTCAGAGGCTGTGAAATATCAGCTGATTTATTGCTGTCAGAGAGGTAGCTTCATTCAGAGGTTATCACAAAACGTATTCAGAGACTATATCTTCAGGTTTTAGATCCGGAAATCATCAGGCAGTCAGTTATTCAGAGGCACCTATCTTTGCTTCATATCTGGCATTACATCCAAGGTCGTACGGATTTTCTTGGGGCTGCTGCTGGAGCCGTACTTTGCTGCTGCTGGAGCCGTACTTTGCTGATGCAAGGGTCGTACCTACAAGTACAGGCCGTACTTCTTCCTCTAGTGCAAAACGCCTTCTTCTTTTGCATTCTGGCTTCATCAATAGGGGCGCATATGCTTCTAGTATCTTCTGCAAACGCCAGCCTGGGGGGAAAGTGGATTTCTATGACAGCCGTACCATTTCATGAGGATCATCAGGCTGCTGCAATACCAGGTTTTCATCAATAAAAGTGTTGCTTTTTCATTTGCATGTTATCAGATCTTTTATGTAATCATTCCAGAAGATCAATAAACAGTCTGGCATTGTTAGATTCAATAGTTTCCATCATTTTTGGCATTGTAGTATTTTATTTACATTTTATAAGCAATTTCTTTTCAAAATCGCATTTTACCACTTTATGCAAAAAACACCAAAAACATCAAAAACGTTCAAAACAAGCAAAAACAGACAGTTTCAGAAATCAGTGAGAATAGGGGTTTCTACAGTGGTATCAGAGCTAAATCCTGCCATCCTGAGGGTTTAGCATTCTTATGCAGCCACAAGAAGTTGGGCCTCACAGATATTACACTCGCAGGAGAGCCTTGATTGACAGGGAACAGGGATCGAACAGGTAGCCGGGTACCATGGCTGACAGGACAGATATTCCTCGAAACCCTAGGGATCAGGATGATGCAGAGGTTCTACACACTCTTAGAGATTTACGGACAGGTCAACAGGAGGTCATTGAGGTACTACAACAGTTGACAGTGGCAATCCAGAGGATAGGTACGCCGAGGAGACCGTCACCACATCGTGACAAGAACAGGAGTGATGCAGGATCACAGAGAGCACCTAGGACCGTTTCACGGACAGCAGACAGGCCCACCCGGCCTACTTTTGTGAGACAGGAGCCCGATGAGGCTAATGCAGATGAGGAGCCTGAGGGCATGTTCGCTGATACTCTTATGGCAGCGAATGATGAGTAGGAGTTACTGTCACCAGAGGTCAGAGAGAGGATCACTTTTGACATATTCATCACACAGAGGAGAGAACATCACAGGGGTCGACAGGATTGGAGGCCTAGATATCAGAATAATGATCTGAAGCATGCTACTAATAGACTCACTCTAGCTATGTTCGATGGTAGTGGCAAGGTTATAGCCCAGGCCTGGATCAGTAAGTTGGATACTTTCCTCACATTGCGCCCCATGGCTGAGAGGGATGCTATCAGGTATGCTACATTGCATCTGGAGGGAGCAGCCTATGACTGGTGTCATCACGGGATGGTGACACTTCAGCATGATCGTATCACCACGTACGAGGAGTTCGTAGACAGGTTGGTGGAACAATTTGACAAAAAGGATCCGGAATCCTATTTCAGAGATTTGGCCCAGTTGCGATAGAGTGGTAGTCTAGAGTCCTACATAGGAGATTTCCAGCGATTGTCAGTGATGGTTCCCAATATTTCAGAGAGGCGTCTCATTGTGCTTTTCATGGAGGGACTGTTGGAACCATTGAGAGGTTGGATCAAGGCATTTGATCCTCCTTCGTTACAATAAGCTATGAAGAAGGCACGCAGTATGGAGTTTGCAGCACCATCCAGCAAATTCAACTCCAAAAACACTTCTTCATTCAGGGACAATAAAGGATTTAATAAGAATAAGGAGAGATCTAATTTTAAGCGTGACTCGAAGGGTAAATCAGCAGCACCCTTGGATCGCGAGGCTCTTAATGATTTGCGCAGGAAGAAGCTTTGCTTCTACTGCAAAGGTCCCTATGATGCTAACCATGATTGTCCTTTGAGGCCTAAGGGTAAGGCCAATAGAGTAATGTGGGCTTATTACGAGGATTCGGAATCTGAGAGTTCCGAACAGCAGGAGAGTTTTGAGGAGTCCATTTGGAGCTTACAGGTGAAAAATCAACATAGGGTTTGAGGCAGTTTAAAGGTATATCTATTGCAGACCTAAGTTATTCATTGGCAGCCATTATCAATCAGGTTTCAAGCTATTTAATGTGTTGCTACAGTACCCGCGCTACAGTGCGTGTGAACAGTGCGCGTGAACAGTGTCGTTGCTACAGTAATATTCTGATATTTAAGGGTTTGAAGATTATGTTTTTGCTGAAGCTATCATGGCATCATCTATTTTGGGTTATTGTTGTGTAAGGTCATTGCAGATGTCATTCACAGTATGGGTGTGAGGATTCTTTAACCTGTAAGAGCAGAAACAGAGTATTTAGAAGGGTTGTGGTTTATCTTGTTGGTGTTGTGTAAGTTGGAAAGGGTGCAGACTTGTCTGTACAGCTACCACCATTCCTTGTTAGAGACTGTTGATGATAACTGGGCGCCTATTTGGAGAGCTGGGCAAGTATACTAGGTGCTGGTTGCTGCTGCAATCACTGATCCACTGCTACAGCCATTGCGATCTCTTGCTTTCAACTCAGAATCAACTTGGAAAGCTAACAACGGGTATTTTATGCATTTCAACGTGAACCTATGTATTTGATATAAACTCAGAAACTGCTGTCCTACGTTTCAAAATAGTATTAAGTGTAAATTTGTTCATAGTTGCTGCTCAAACTGTATATTTCTGCCATTGTAAGGTATTGTCATTATTGTAGCATCAATCCTTATTGCTGTTAGTGATTTGAGCATTGAAATCTACTAAAATGCTTGAACTAATGTTGTTCATTCATAGAGTTGATAAGAATGGTATTTATCACTGTGCCATGTTATTTGAGTAGTTGAAAGGATCCCTAAATATATTGCTGCTGTTATTACCTCTGATCAGAAATATAAGGGTTTCGAATTGTGTCACATTTGGATACCTTTGTTGAGTCCATGTTTGAAACAATGCAATGTGCAAATCATCCATTTCCCGAATTTTACATGTAAGAAAGACAAACACCAATCCTTTGAAACATTCAGTTTAGTTTTCATGCCATCTATTTGACAAAATGACAATGTGTCAACTTGCCACGATCGATTAAAATATCGAACAAAATACCAATAGAGATTGTTCCATTTGGGGTGGGACATCACACACCTGGTTTAGTTGGTCAGTTCAGTGTCGATCCGGCCTGAGAGTCTGGTGAGCAGATAGTGAATATCAGAGCATTTAATGATATGTGGAAATATTTAAGTTGTGACTTTATAATATAAAGTCAATTAATTAAATATTAAAATATCAATGGAATAATATAAAGTATTTTATACTTTATATTAAAGGGGTCAATTATTAATGATTTAAATACTCAATAGTCATTAATTAAAAAGGACGCCATATTTAATTATTTTCCCTAAGTTGAAGAGGCAAATTTATTAATATTTAAAATGCTCTTTAACTTGCTTTTTGGGTCGACCTAATGAGAGAAGGTTTATATTTCATCTCAAGGGCAAATCGAACTTCATCGAGAATTATTCTAATTTGTCTTGTTATCTCTCTGAGAATATTGGGATTTGTGAAACAAGGGTTTCTGTGAATCACTGGATTTTGAAGAACGTTCCCTCTTCAGAGTCAGGCATACTGAGGCTGTGAAATATCAGTTGAAGATTGTCAATGGGTGACTTTATTCAGAAGTCATATTTGTGCTTACAGAGGAAGAATTAATTAAGGGTTTTGAAGAATAATATTGAGTGAAGTGAAAGGACTCTAGCTTCATCCATCACTTCTCAGGCTACTGTACCTTCAGCCATATCATATCAATTGCTGCAGAAGAAGGGCCGTACCAGCTATAGCTTGTGGCATGTGGATTTGAGAAGAAGAGCCTTGCCTTTTTGGGAGATCTCACTTCTACCTTGTGCGCATATTCATTGGGAGCTATTTGACATCATTTGGCGTTTGGAATCTGTGTTCTATACAACCATTTATTACCAGCTGATTTGCCATTTGCTGCGAATAAAGATAATCAGGTTCTTTACTTGTTTATGGTTGCTTTTTCATGTGCATGCCTACCTTACTACATTGTGACTTATTAATTGAATAAATAAGGGCAATTGCAGCTGAGATCCATGTTTATTGATATTTAGATTCAATTTATGCAATTTACTTGTATTTATTTCAAAATTACATTCTTTCATCATATTGCAAAAACCTTCAAAAAATCAAAAACTACAAACAAAACAAAAACGCATTCATCAGTCAGAAGATTTGGGTTGAGAGACACCTGGTCTCTTACAGTGGTATCAGAGCACAGTTTTCCTGCCATCCTATGATTTTTCAGTTGCTTTTTCAATCAGATGTGTGGTTTTTTGATGCTTTTTCATGAGTAGAGATATTATTTTCTACAGTAAGGGTAGAGGAACAGGCAGAGTTGAGGATTGGATAGGTCCACCTATTCCTGAAGGTGAGACAGTATCAGGGGTTCTGGGTATTCACAGATCCAGTTCCACTAGAAATGAGAACAGTGTCACAACACTGATGGCAAATCGTGAGATTCCTGCAGAGACGCATAGGGATCCAGGGAAAGAGCATGCCGAAAGTGATATTACTAATGAGGAGTTCAGACGCAAGCACGACAATATGATGGACATGATGTCCCAGTTGATGGGCACGATGAGGCAGTATACTCCATCTCAGCCGCACTATATTCAGATAGGACAGACGAGCAGGACTGCAGGCGTAGACCAGCCTTTGGTGTCAGCACCGTGGCAGTCGTCACCTATCTATCATGAGCGTAGGCCTAGACAACCTACATTCATATCTAGAGAGACACCACCTTCGACTCCGGAGGCAGAGCAGCATGGTCATCATCATGAGTTTCAGCCACACAATGGCATGTCAGTGGCATATGTGACTAGATTTTATGGTGAGTATTCGTCATTGGCACCTGAGATCAGGCAGTCGTTGAATTTTCATGAGTTTATGGATGTGCATAAACCTAGAGGGGGAGGTAGATTTGACCGCAGAGCCCCTCAGCACCAGTAGCCACAGCCATAGGTGAACAGGGATCTATAGTATGCAGTCAACAAGATTACCTTGCCTTACTTTGATGGTTCTGATAAAAGTTCAGCGAGGGCTTGGGTACATAAGTTAGACAATTACCTATCATTGAGACCTATGCAGGAGGACGAGGCCATTAAGTTTGCTACACTGCATCTTGATGGGTTGGCGCATGATTGGTGGCATCACGACATGTACACCCTTGGTCATCACGCAGTTACTACTTACTAGGAGTTCACCAGTAGGCTCATTGAGCGTTTTGACAAAAAGGATCCAAAACTTTATTTCAGAGAGTTAGCTCAACTCAGACAGACGGGTAGTTTGGATTCCTACATCGGTGAATTTCAGAGGGTTCAGTCATGGTTACAGGCATTTCAGAGAGGAGACTTATTATTCTCTTCGTCGAGGGTTTGTTGGAACCGATGAGAGGTTGGGTCAAGGCATTTGATCCTCCTACTCTTTAGGAGGCCATGAGGAAGGCATGTAGTATGGTGCTTGCAGCACCTCGCAGCAAGTTCACTTCAGGCTCGACACCTTATACAAGGCCTAATAGGTCATTTGACAGGAATAGGCCATTTGACAGGAAGAAGGATCCACCTGATCCTAAGAGACAAAATGCACCACCATTTGACAAGGAAACATTAAATGACTTACGAAAGAAAAAGTTGTGTTTTCGGTGCAAGGCACCTTATGATGAGAAGCATGTATGCCCTTTTCGTCCCAAAGTGAAAAATAACCAGATGGAGTGGTTTTATGAGGGAGAAGAGAAACCTGATTTGTCAGACCAACAAGCTGATTCAGAGCATTCAGATGATGAGAGGTCTGAAATTGATGGTGAAAACGGAGGAAGTTACATGAGGCACATTTGACTAGTCTTCAAAGAGATGGCTCTTTTAGACTTCGTGGGCTCCTCGTAGGTCAAAAAGTGATCACTCTACTCGACATTGGTGCCACTCATAATTTTATAGATGCACGGTTGGTAGAGAGACGAGGTATACAGACAGAGGAGTTTGAGGGTATTCGAGTCAAGGTGGTTGATGGGTACACCCTCAAATGTGATAGAAAGATAACAAATCTTCCGATGCGGCTGAACAACTATGAGTTCAAGACTGAATTCTACGTTGTTAATATGGGAGATACTGATGTGGTACTTGGGATGGCATGGCTTCACGATTTGGGTGAGTTCACACTCAATCTTCGGGATATGGAGATGAAGTTTACGGTTAACGGGAAACCTCATGTCATCAAATCCATCAGAGAGAGTAATCTGAGGATGGTATCGTACAGACGGATGGAGAGACTCATTTATCATGATATGGTTGATTGGGCTGCAGAGTGTATGTTATTACCAGCACAGTAGGAGCAGCAGAAGGTTGAGTACCATCCAGACATTTAGATATTGAGGACTAAACACTCTAAAGTGTTTAGTGACATTCCACCTGGCAGACCTCCAGACAGAGGCACCGAGCACATTATCGAGTTGGAGGAGGGCACAAAGCCCATTATGATTACACCCTACAGGCATCTGAAACGCTCAAGGATGAGATAGAGAAGACAATCAATGAGCTGTTGGCTATGGGGCATATCAGACCTAGCAAGTCACCTTTTGCTTCATTGGTTGTATTGGTGAAGAAAAAGGATGGATCACTTCGGATGTGTATAGATTACCGCCAGCTCAATAAGAAAACAATTAAGAACAGGTACTCGATATCTCGCATCGATGAGTTGATTGATGAGTTGCACGATGCTATCTTCTTCACGAAGATTGACTTGAGATCTGGGTACCATCAAATTCAGATGAGGGAGCAGGACATACAGAAAACCGCTTTCAGATGCCATTGCGGTCACTTCGAGTTCTTGGTTATGCCTTTCGGTCTAACCAATGCACTTGCTACCTTTCAGGCTACTATGAACAGGGTCTTCAATTCTCAACTACGGAGATTTGTGTTGGTCTTCTTCGATGACATTCTGGTGTACAGTAGATCATGGGAGGAGCATTTGGCTCACTTGGGTACAGTTTTGGGTATCTTGGCTGAGGAGTCCTTTTATGCCAAGGATTCCAACTGTGACCTAGGCATGGCTGATTTGTTGTACCTTGGGAACATCATCAGTGCCAAGGGAGTCAGTATGGACCCTAAGAAGGTCCGAGCTATAGTTGAGTGGCCAGTACCAGAGAACCTTACACAACTCAGAGGATTCATTGGGTTGTGTGCTTTTTACAGGAGATTTGTTAGTGGGTTCTTATGTCACGCTGCACCCCTTACTGATTTGACAAAGAAAGGGGCTTTTCCTTGGTCGCACAGGCTCATGAGTGCTTTGACAGGTTTAAGGTGATCATGACTTCGTGTTCAGTGTTAGCATTACCCAACTTTACGAAGTCATTTGATTTGTATTGTGATGCTTTAGGAGAGGGCATTGGTGCCGTCTTGATGCAGGAGAGACACCCTATTGCTTTTGAGAGTAGGAAGCTTAGGGGTCCTGAGAGGTTCTATAGCATTTATGACAAGGAAATGTTAGCCATTATGCATGCTTTGGCTAAGTTCAGGAATACTTGGTGGGCAGCAAGTTCAGTGTGCGTACAGACCACAACAACCTGAAACACTTCCTTGGACAGCGAGACCTAAATTAGAGACAACAAAAATGGATCAGCAAACTGCAGTAATATGATTTTGACATCACCTTTATTAAGGGGAAGCAGAATGTTGTAGCTGACGCCTTGTCTCGCAGACCTCAGTTGAATGCTATGGCACAGATCTCCGAGGATTGGAGGCATCGGATCATTACAGAGTATGCTAAGAACCCATGGGCTTCTAGCATAGTTGATGGGACAAAGCAGGATAGTAGGTATACCATTGTGAATGACTTGATCATTTACAAGGGGCGGATTTTTCTGGTTCTTGATTTAGAGTTGAGGAATATAGTTCTGAGAGCCTTTCATGATCTTCCTATGGTGGGCCATCCCAGTTATTTCAAAACATATAAGCTGGTATGGGAACGGTTTACTTGGAAGGGGCTAAAGACTGATGTTCTTCAGTATGTACGAGAGTGTTCTGTTTGCCAGCAGAACAAGCAAGAACACACATATCCTGTTGGATTGCTTCAACCACTTTCGATACCTGACAGGAAGTGGGAATGCTTATCAATGGACTTTATCACGGGTTTGCTGAAAGCCCAAGGTAAAGATTGTATTTACGTAGTTGTCGATCGACTGACAAAATATGCACACTTCTTTCCGATCACCACTACATTCACAGCATCGCAGACTACAGAACTTTTCTTCAGAGAGGTTTACATGGGTTGCCTCAAACTATAGTCAGCGATAGAGATAGTCGGTTCATGAGCAACTTTTGGCAGGAGTTGTTTAGACTTTGTGGAACCGAACTGACACCTAGTACCAGCTACCATCCATAGACAGATGGACAGACGGAAATTGTCAATAAGTGGGTGGAAGGATATCTGCGCAATTACATAGTTGGTCAGCAGAGAGCTTGGGTGAGGTGGATATACCTCTATGAGTATTGTTATAACTCTACTCACCACATGACTATACAGATGACGCCCTTCAGGGCATTGTACGGGTATGAGGTGCCCAACCTTTTGGATTTGGTATTGAGTGATAGCAGAGTGCCTAGCGCAGGTGACCTGATGCAGGATACGCAGGACATTTTGAGGTCTCTCAAAGACAATATCCATCGGGCACAGAATCAACAAAAGCAGTATGTTGATCAGAAAAGGGTTGAGCGTTCTTTTGCAGTGGGTGACATGGTGTATCTCATGTTACAGCCATATCGTCAGTCCACTCTGCGGAAGAGTGGTGCAGAGAAGTTGAAACCTCGTTACTATTGTCCATTCCGAGTTATCAGACGAGTGGGCAAGGTTGCTTATGAGTTGGACTTATCGGCGGATAGCAGGGTTCATAACGTATTTCACGTCTCATGCCTGAAGAAGGCATTGGGTTAGCATGTGATTCCATCTCCAGTACTACCACCCCTTGATGACGAGGAGAAGTTGATATTAGTGCCTGAGGCCATCCTTGATGTTAGAGAGAGACATCTTCGAAGACGGGTCATCAAAGAGTATTTGATTAAGTGGAGAGACTTGCCGGTTGAGGATGCTACTTGGGAATCAGAGGAGATTTTACAGCATCCAGAGCTGAGATTGCTTGAGGACAACAATTTCAGGGAGGGCGGACTGTAATGTCCCCTTCCTAGGCAGTACAGATATTTCAGAGGTTAGCCTATCATTCAGGTCCTCGTAGGCTGGCAGAAGTGTTTAGAGGATCACTTGAGGCAGTTATCCAACATTTGGGAACATAATTCCAGCAGTTGATCAGGTTTTGGCCTTGGCAGACACTTTCAGAGTGTTTTTTGGGTACTTACTATTTATAGTAAGTTAGGCAGGAAGGAGTTTCTATTTTTGGCAGGGCACCTGGTTCAGTTGGTCAGTTCAATGTCGATCTAGCTTGAGAGTCCGCTGAGCAGATAGTGAATATCAGAGCATTTAATGATATGGGGAAATATTTAAGTTGTGACTTTATAATATAAAGTCAATTAATTAAATATTAAAATATCAATGGAATAATATAGAGTATTTTATACTTTATATTAAAGGGGTCAATTATTAATGACTTAAATACTCAATAGTCATTAATTAAAAAGGACGCCATATTTAATTATTTTCCCTAAGTTGAAGAGGCGAATTTATTAATATTTAAAATGCTCTTTAACTTGCTTTTTTGGGTCGACCTAATGAGAGAAGGTTTATATTTCATCTCAAGGGCAAATCGAACTTCATCAAGAATTATTCTAATTTGTCTTGTTATCTCTCTAAGAATATTGGGATTTGTGAAACAAGGGTTTCTGCGAATCACTGGATTTTGAAGAACGTTCCCTCTTTAGAGTCAGGCATACTGAGGCTGTGAAATATCAGTTGAAGATTGTCAATGGGTGACTTTATTCAGAAGTCATATTTGTGCTTACAGAGGAAGAATTAATTAAGGGTTTTGAAGAATAATATTGAGTGAAGTGAAAGGATGACTCTAGCTTCATCCATCATTTCTCAGGCTATTGTACCTTCAGCCGTACCATATCAATTACTGCAGAAGAAGGGCCGTACCAGCTATAGCTTGTGGTGTGTGGATTTGAGAAGAAGACGCCTTGCCTTTTTGGGTGATCTCACTTCTACCTTGTGCGCATATTCATTGGGAGCTATTTGACATCATTTGGCGTTTGGAATCTGTGTTCTATACAACCATTTATTACCAGCTGATTTGCCATTTGCTGCGAATAAAGATAATCAGGTTCTTTACTTGTTTATGGTTGCTTTTTCATGTGCATGCCTGCCTTACTACATTGTGACTTAATATTTGAATAAATAAGGGCGATTGCAGCTGAGATCCATGTTTATTGATATTTAGATTCAATTTATGCAATTTACTTGTATTTATTTTAAAATTGCATTCTTTCATCATATTGCAAAAACCTTCAAGAAATCAAAAACTACAAACAAAAAAAAAACGCATTCATCAGTCAGAAGATTTGGGTTGAGAGACACCTGGTCTCTTACATGCAGCTACGGCACCTGACCTCAAAATTGCATTTGGGAAAAAGGCCTTCAGGTTGGCCTTCCCACTACTTTTGTAATTCATTCAACTTTCTACAGTTGGAAGCTAAATATGCATATTTAAGTAATGTGATTAGATAACTGCATTTATAAATATCTGTCTTAATACACAACCTCAATCCAGTTGTAGAAAACACTATCAATCAATATATCTTTGTTTCCTGCTCAATCATATCGCTCTAGAGTCTAATTGTTTTCAATTTAACTTTAGACTTGGACTAAACTCGAGGTACCTCATGTCTTTGATTTCTTATTTATTTAAATTGCTTTTGATCCTGTCTCATTGTATAGGCAGTTTTAGCTCCATTCTCAATGAATATTGTTAGGAGTAGGACATTGATTGTTTAATTCTCCCTCTTCTTTCACTTGCTCAATCTTAGTTGTAAATATCTAAAAGAGTATTCCATTTGGTAAGATAGGTTTTCGTAATCTCATAAACAATTATAAAAAATAAAGCACTGTACTGTCTGACATATGCTTACCTTGGTATAGTTGTGCCGGGTAATGCTGTAATAGGAGGAATGGACTCTGGACCAAGATTGAGCTGAGAACAAATCTCCTTAAGAAATGGACCGATAGGTGAATCTAACAGTTCTTCAGAATCTGTTAGGACAGTAAACCTGTGTTTGTGACTTTCATTAGGTACTAATTAATTGATTCAAAAATGTCTACTTATTGAAGCAGGGCCTTACAGAAAAATTATGAGCAAATGGAAAAATGAAGAATAATAAAATCCTACAATAATAATAGGACACATACGCATCATCACCACCAAGAGCTGCAAATGGGATGATAATTGCCTTAAAGCGACTTGCCATACGAACAAATTGTGCTGATGATTTCCATATCAACTTGTACGATTCACCCTGCAGCATAAGCATCTTTGAGTAATAATGATGTTCACCACTAATCATTTCTCCTCCTCAGCAATGCCATCAGAAAGTAACATATTACTTCATTTGGAATGGAACCTCAGTAAGTGATTAGTAGTTTAGCTTAAGTTGAGTGAGATGAATTTCCTAACAAAATAGACAGTCAACATAACTCACTTTTTTCTTGTTCACTTCCCTTGCTCCTCCAGGGAAAAGAAGGATGCTTTCTCCATCCTGCATTATTAATTTAGGTTGAAGCATACAGATCATGCACTTGTCATCCTCGCCAATCTAGTGTTCTATTCTTTTATCAGTGCAATCAACATTATTTAACTACAGCAATTGGTATCAGCCACAAAAAGAAAGTATCTTTTGAAGTTAAAGACATCATGTCATAAAAGAGTGACTTCCATAGAATGCTTTTGGTATCAGCCAGAAAAAGAAACTATCTTTTGAAGTTAAAGACATCATGTCTTAAAAGAAAGTGTGAGTTCCATAGAATGCTTTCACTTTGAAGTTAAAAACATCATGTTTTACAAGAAAGTGTGATTTCCATAGAATGCTTTGGTATCAACCACAAAAAGCAACTAACTTTTGAAGTTAAAAACATCGTGTCTTAAAAGAAAGTGTGAGTTCCATAGAATGCTTTCACAAGAGACCTGAATGTTAAAAATTGCAGAGACTTTCATAAGAGAACCATATTGAACTAACACATTAGCTAACTTAGATTTAAACCATAAAACCTATGGCACTCATAGAGGGTTGATAAATGTTACTAGTAATTCAGGTCAAAACCCCTTCCAAAACACACAAGATTTAAATGCTTTTAAAAAGTTCAAAAACATGAATGAATTATAAAATTTCTTTCTTAGTACTTTAAAGGAATAATGTGTCTATTTTCTCCATTCTTGTAAGTAGTTGGCATGTCCTATTTTCAAAATTTAAATAATTAATTGAGGACTCAGCCTATTCCTTATTTCCCATGGGATAAAATAAGGGAAATAATTCAATAATAATATTTTAAGTTAGGCCGTGTCACTTTATTGTCATAAAGGACAATTTAAATATTATTATTATTTTAATAAAGTGGCCATCTAAATGAGACATGTAATGTCCCTTTTAACCATCAATTCCAACATTCTTGGAGAACACTAACTTTATTGGAAAGGAATTCTAACAATGGTAGTGAGTTTAGGAAATCAAGGTGAGTCCAATAGTATTTTCTGTGGGAGCTCTCCATGCTTTTTGGAGAAGTTTGTTATTTTTGGAAAGCACCAACTTTCCTAAATTTCGGTATCTGGAGAGCTTAAGAATACTTTTGTGTGGTCCAAATTCATTTTTGGTCCATTTTAATATTTTTCATAACATTAGGTGGATATGCGGAAAATAATTAAATAGTTAAATGTTAAGATGTTGAAAAAGTATAAAAGAAATCTTATATTTAATTATTTAAAAGGTCTCTAAAGTCACTTTTTGAAGGGAAATAAGAGGACACAAATAATAACATTTTATTATTCCAAAAAGTAATTATACAAAGAGGTTTTTGAGGAGAGAAAGCTCATTTTGAACATTTTATGAAACCCTTGTTTATTTGGGAGATTGAACTGGGTTTATTCTTTAGCCAAAGGACGAAAATCCTTTTGGCCTTCAATTTCGTGGACAAAAGCCCACCTAGTTGATCGAGTGGATTTATACAAAGTTCACCGTTGTGCTAAACATTTGTGCCATTTGATTATGCAATGTTTTATTATGAGATTTGTGGAGAGTTGCATTGAAGATTCATTCCACGTGTGTTTATTTTGGTATTCGGAAAATTTGGACAAATATTGGTAATTTTAGAGTAAAGATATTTCCAAAAAATTAGATTATATTTTGAGGTTTCCATAAAATATTTATTTATTATTATAAGTGTGAGGTGATAATATATATATATATATATATATGTTGGTGTTTCAATTCGCACCTCTGGGATGCAAATTAGAAATGGACAGCTATGCACAGATAAAATGCTATTCGAATTAGGAGGGGAAGCTGCCTCTTTGTTGATGTTGCTTAAAGAAAGTAAATTGAATTAATTTTCCAATCTTTTTGTTCAGCTAAGAGCACAAGGTTATAAAACTCTAGCACTGCAGCTGAGATTTTCTCTTTTTTAATATCAACTATGACTAAGCCTACTCTAATGACGCTTTTAACAACTCAAGTAAACTCAGAGCTTGAGAGTTAAAAGTATACAAGGAATTGATTCTTTGACACAAAACTCACATAAACTCTCTCCCAATGCACACCTTAAGACTCATTGTACTTTAGATGCAAGCTGAAATAAAGATTATATAAGTGACACATAAAACGGAAACTTGAGACAGTAGATCAAAGCAGCAAAGTAGGCATAAGATTCCCTTTTCTCAAATTTTGTGACAACCAACTCCTTCGGAGCACAAAATAACCGTTATAAATCAAAACCAACAGGTTAAAAGGTAACACAAGAGAAGTAATAATTTTTTTTTTCAAGAGTTAACCAAAGAAATATCCGAATAGTACAACATTTCATTTTCAAGTTCATTTAAAGAAAGAGAATATCATCATTCATCATCATATAAAAGAGTAGTTAAGCATTACTATCAACATGATACCAATCTAATCAAATACAAAGCAGTAAGAGTAAAATTCAGAGAACCTCATCTGGTTTCTGTGCTATCCAAGACTTGATGCCACTTGTTGTGACCTTTCCACACATCACCCCATTCAAAATGGGGACCCCCTAATTTTTGCTCCGTTCCCGTCTTTTGGCTTTAGTTTTCCCGATGTCTCTCTTTTTTGCTTGTTTCTTTGGGGATGTGTTGTCTTTGTGCTTAAATTGAAATTTTTGGCTGTCTGTAGAATTAGGGTTTTCACTCTTCATGTCAGTTTGAGGTCAAATTGAGTTGTCTATTTGAAATCTGAGCTTAGCATTGCTGTCAGAAGGCTTTAGGTAGGTTCCCACTGAATTTTCACTAAGTTCTGACAACTTACTATTTTTAGCAAGTACTCAATTTGGGGGATTTCCTCAACACCTTTTGAAATTCTAACTGTTGTATCACGATTAGAACACTTCAAATTGCTTGGCTGCAAATTTTAAGCTAAAACGGACAGCTTGCTATTTTTAGTAGTCCTGACTTCGGAAGCCAATTTTAGGGTTTGCATGTATGATTTTTCAATGCATGTTTGGAGAATCTTTCTGGGTTTTTCAAGACCTTCACGATGATATAACATGCAAGCTAAGATGGTGAACATTCTTGACGGGGTCCTGAACACACTGGAGGCTATCTTTGCTAGAAGGCTGACTTCCGAGGAGGTGACCGCGGATGGTTTGAAGAGTAGACTGGCACCTTTCTTTTCAGAGGTGAAGACTTTTGTTCAAGACGACTTTGAAAATACCTCAACCTTCTCCAGCCTTATTCAGAGTACTCAGGATGCTTTGACCGCTTGGAGGAAGTCTTGCACTCGGCATGGGTAGATGGTAATAGTACTTGAGTTTCAGCTTGATCACATCCCGCCTATTTCAGTCCAGGAAGTTGAAGTTGTGCTGACTAGGTTCATTGACTTTGTAGTCAAGGAGAAAGAGAATGGAAATGCCCTTTTGGATGATGACCTTCTAGAAGATGATGGTGGGCATGAATTTCCCATGAGGTTCTGGGTGTGAGTGGGAATCTTTTGGATCATTTATTGCCCCACTCCTCTTTATGGCAGTTGTTAGGGTTAGGGCTGAGGTGGCACGATCTGCGCCATCCATCTGATTGTAGTCTGGGCCGTCCATTGGACTTGGCCAGCTATAAAGGGGCATCCCCCCCTTATTTGTAATTCATTAGATTAGAAGATTAGATTAGAGAGCTAGGAGCAGAAGATAGAGAGATAGCTTAGCATAGATTGATAGCATAGTTTGGAGAAAGAAGGAAAGTTTTTCCTTAGAAAGCTTTCTAAGAAATTGTTGTGAACCCTCTCATAATAAAAAGAGTTTTCATTGATGATGATTTCGTCTTTTGTTGTGAGCAGCTAGCAAGGTTTCTTCCTCCTGATTCAAGTAGAATCTTAAAGTAGAGTAATGTTGGCGTAACAACTAACACCTTTGGAGTGCAAGTTGGTACGGACAGCTATGCACACTATGCAATGAGTGCTCTTCAAATTAGGAGGGGAAGCTCCCTCGTTGTGCTTGACAAAAATGCTTGAAAAGGAAAAACTAAACTAAACTATATCCTGTCTTTTTGTCTCAGCTGTAAGAGGCACAAGGTTTAAGGAAAACTCCATACGTTGCAGCTAAGTATTTTCTAGTTTCGCAAGACTTAACTACAATACTCAAAACTAAGTAACTTAACCATAGTTTACATACTCGGAATCGGAGAGTACTCGGCAAGCCCAAAAATTTTGACTCGAGAAATACTCGGAAAATACTCGACAACTTAAAAAGTAGCAAAATTTCTTATAAAAACACATTTTTTTGCAAAATTCAATTACAGAATGCATCAAATGAGTCTAAAAACCATGAGGGAGTGTTTTATATAAAATTTAATTGTTCAATACATATGGATTACAAAATGGCATCATTATACGAAGCCGCATAGTAAAACTATGAATAACTATAATGAATTTATGATGATTGTATTTGAAAATCATCATCATAAATTTCATAGCTAGGCAATTACAATTTCCTCTTCCCCAACCTAGAGAAAAATTGGGGAGTAGAGGGTACGGTCCTTGCACTCGATTCTGGCTCCCTGCTTGCCGTAGAAGATTGTGGAAGTGGCTCCACCATGTTGGTAGGTGGCAGTGGCTCCTCATCCACCACATCAATGTCATCCACTCCAATCTCCCCTGCTTCTGCTGTAGGCAAATCCTCCATAGCTTGGCTCTCGAAATCAACAATCTCATCCTCTGTAAACAAGGAGGCCTTATCATCCTGCACGGTCCAGTCATTGTATGGATCAATGTCATCCAAATCAATGAGCTCGTCTGACTAGTCCAACACCTTTCTTGTGCGAAGCCTAAGGTTATCTTGCACAAAAACAAGATCATTGAGGCGTTGTTGAGTCAACTTATTACGCTTCTTCATGTGAATGGCATCAAACAAACTCCAGTTCCATTCACAGCCAGAAGAACTACACGGTTGAGACAAAATTCGAAGGGCTAGCCTTTGCAAATTTGGGGTTTTTCCACCCCAATCTTCCCACCAAGAACCTACAATAAGATATTCAAGTTTTTGTAAATATTAATAAAACAATAGTAATAAGTAATAATAATTATAATTCATAACTTGCAAGATATAAGGCTTCACTTTTTCTTACTTGGTGTTTGGATCTCTCTTCCTCGTTCACATAATTTGGAAGAAAACAAAGGCCCCCTAGCTGCCTTATATTTTTGCAACTCTATAAGGATGAGGTCTTTCACTTCAGAATCAGGTGTCATCCTTTCAATACATGTGAATAGGCCCTCCATAACCTCCCCATTAGCATCTGTGAAGCCATCAGAGAAGTAGAACTTGGGGTTGAGAAAGTAGCCCACTGCATGATTGGGTTAGTGGAGTTGATTGTTCCACCTTCGATCAATGATCTCCCAAATAGGGGTAAATCTATTTGCATCCCCCATGTAATAGTGTTGGATGGCCTCTTTGGCCCTATCCATTGCCTCATAAAGATATCCCATCACATTTTTCTTGCTGTCCACCAAGCGCAAGACCCTCACCAATGGCTCAGTCACCTATAAAGCACAAAGTAGAACCAAATTTAAATTACACCTTACAATGAAACAAAATACTTATGGAATTTTAAATTAAGAATAAAGGATTGAATCTGAAAATTCATTAGAGTTGAAGTTACCTTGACAATCTCTAATGCTCTAGTTGCAAATTGACTATCAAATATTATTGCTTGAATCTTTTCTCCATCAACCTTCTTTGAGTAAGTTGAGTCTACGCATGGTTGACTCACAAACATCTGCTTCAAGGAAGTCAATAAACCAGTGATACTTTGCAACGTTAGAAAATTAGTTGCAAACCTTGTAGCACCCGATCACACAAGCTCTTTCCCCTTGGTGTGATCTCTCATCAATTGAAGAACCCATGGGTGATTATATATATATTTTGTTATGTCTCTTGCTTGTTCTACAATTGGTTTCACCCAATCAATTTTTCCTATATCCTCCAAAAGAAGGTCAAGGAAATGAGCTGCACAAGGGGTCCACAAAACTGTTGGATGCCTCGCTTGAAGCAATCTACCAGCTGCCACATATGCTGCTGCATTGTCAGTAACAACTTGGACAACATTTTCTATGCCCACCTCTAAAACAACTTGCTCCAACATCAAGCTCAAATTTTTTGCATTCTTTATTATGTTGGAGGAATCAATTGACTTTAGAAAAACCATCACACCATTGGAAGCCACTATAAAATTGATAAGTGTGCGGTTTCTTCCATCTGTCCAGCCATCTGAAAGAATTGAGCATCCAAACTTTTGCCATTTCTTCTTTTCTTCTTCCACAATTCCTTTTGCATCTACAATAGCATCTTCAAGTAACTTGCCACTTAGATCTCTTGGAGTAGGGGCCTTGTACCCTTTTCCTGCAACTGTCAATGCTGTCACCAAACACTCCCAATATGGACTCCTTGCCGCATTGAAGGGAAGGTTGTTATAAAACCAAAAACTTGCACAAGAATTTTCTGCCTCTTTGTGCACCTCCTTATTCCACCCAGTTGCTTCCAATGAAGGTTCTGATCCTTGAATATTTCTGGGCAGAAAAAACTGGAATTTGCTCGATGTGGATGAAGTGGATGGGGTATTGCGACCAGCACATAAACGTGGACCACGACTAGAACCCGCAGTGGTTTGAGTTTGCATATGCACCTCAATATCTTCAGCCAAATCAGGAGCAATGGCTGCTTGCATGGCTGTTTTTACTCTTTCCCTCTCCATTTTTTTTTCATCAAGTGCTGAAAGAACAACCAACATCTCTCGTTTCACCTCTAAAGTGGCTTTTTCACATGCCTTTGAATCATGACAAGAAATACCAACAAGATAGTATTTGAGGCGATTGATGCCTCCACTAACCCTCTTCTTGCAATGAGTACAAATAACACTGCTTGCTACTGGCCCGTAATAACCATGTTTCCAAGTAGGATCACGACTACGAGGGGGTCTCCTTTCAATGGCACTTGTGCCAACTGAGTCCGAAGCAGATGTAGAGGCGGATGCCATTGTGATTTATTAACCTACAATATTAAAAGTTAAACAATAAATATATTAGAACTTGTTGTAACAAATCCAGTATATTAGAAGTTGAACAATAAATTTATTAGAAGTTGAGATGGAAATGTGTAAAAAGTTGCAGCTGAGTTGTATTGAAAGCTTTTGGTAGACTTATGAGATGCTTTTGGTAAAAATTTAAAAGTTTTGTGACTCAGAACAGCAAGGCAACACTCAAAAACTCCTCACACATTCCCAACATTCCACCCAACAACTTCAAACTGAAATTTTCAGAGAAACACATAATAACTAGACCCAAACAACAATAAACTAACCCATATCAGATTGTTAACGTAAATCAGATCGATCAGGTCTGCTACAGGTCTACATTAATGTTCTTGAACAGCTACATACAATATAAAATCTAAAGTGTTTCATTCTTTACTAGCTACATGCAAAAATAAACTATCTTAATACTATAATCTAGCACATATTAATTAAATTAATTTTTCTATAAATTAATTCAAATTCAAAATATAACATTAACTTTTCTATAAATTAATTTGATCAAACTGCAAATTCTTGGGCCACATTGTATGCGGATGAAGATGGAAGATTTTTCCTAAGAAGATTCAGGTCACATATAGATAGAAAAACCATGATATATCAGAACACTAAAGTCTTTTTTGCACTAGGTTGGTTATTATAAACGATTCATCAATACTTTCAGTGACAAACCAACCAAAAGTGCTTCCTTTGTATGGACTGAGCACCAATATTAGCATCCCCTATTGGCAAAGGGAGTCATACAATATCGATGAAGTTTTGTAACTAGATGCACAACTGTTTAGCAGGGAAACCATAGTTTGGAATCAATTTCTATAATCTAGCTGCTAGCACATATTAATTAAATTAATTAAAATTCAAAATATAATATATTCTAAATTTTAATTAATTAATAAATACAATACAATGAATACATAAATATTAAATAAATAATACTTAAAAATTTTAATTTTTTTTAATTACTAATTTCTATAATCTAGAAATATAACATAATAACACATTATAAATTTTAATTAATAAATACAATACAATACACAAATATTAAATAAATATTACTTAAAATTTTTATTTATTTTTTAATTACTAACTTCTATATTTAGAAGTTAGTAATTAAAAAATAAATAAAAATTTTAAGTAATATTTATTTAATATTTGTGTATTGTATTGTATTTATTAATTAAAATTTATAATATGTTATGTTTTGAATTTTAATTAATTTATACAACTGCTACATAGTAACATTAAAATTAACATAGAAAAAAATAAAATATTTTAATATTCAACAAGACATTCGTTTCTGGGCGAAATAAGCATTCGATTTTTAATAAAAATAAAAAAATAAGCAAAAGTAAATAATAATAATAATTTTTTTTTTTGTAGGCATTCAATTTTCCTGGGCGAAATGAAATAATGGAATAACAAGCTCTGCAGACATACATTTGAGTTTCGACATTACATTTTTTGAAATGAAATAATGATGCACTGGATCAGAAACCCTAACATGGAAATCGCGATGGGAAAACCCTTCAGTTCGTACGCCAAAATCTCTGGTAAAAATGCAGATATGAAAAAAACGTGAAGACGAGGGTATAAGTAAGAAAAATGTGTCAAAAAACGGGGGAAAAAATGTCATTGGCGCGCAACAAAAGAGAAAAGAAACACGTTTTTTATTTTGTCCGCTTAATCTCAGCCAAAAAACGCGATTAATCGCTATTATTTGAGGCGATTAATCTGGAGAAAATGGCGATTAAAAGCACTATTCATTTTGGCGAGTAAAGGTAGGTTTTAATCGTTTCCTCCAAAAACTGGCGATTACTCTTTCACCTGGCGATTAACTGGCGATTTTGTAATCTATGAACTTAACTGTCCAATCCCCTCAAGAATTCAGAGCATGAGGAAATGGAGCAGGAATGATTATCTGACGATAAGCCAGGTACAGACTCACAACGTGAAGGCAAGGTGGCACAACTATCTGCTTGTCTGAATAGGCTTATTGGAAACAACAATACATGATAAACCAAGTACAGATTCTCAACTTGAAGGCAAGGTGGCACAACTATCAGCTCAATCTGAATAGGTTTATTATTCACTGTAGAAACCCCTTGTTTCCCCTATTTCTGTCTTGGACTGTTTGTCTGATGTTTTTTTCTCGTTTTAGGTTTTTGTGTCGTTTTTTTGACGTTTTGCATAAATAAAGATGAAGGCGATTTTGCACATTAATGATGTAAATTCTAAACAAATCATATAGCTCTGGAAACAACCAAATCTATTGCAAATACTGAATCTTATTCATTAAAGAATCTTCTGGTGACGATTACAGTATAACCCAGATACATGCAAAGCAAAAGGCAAATAAAGATTGTAACCTGGTTTTTGATGCAGCATTAAATGAACAGCAAAAAGGTACGGCTGCAATGATTGATTATATTCTTCTCCAGTCTGTTGTTCTCAAACACCTCCAGCAACCCTAGCACTTCCAGATGATGAAGGAAAGCAATCTGAAGATAGGCGTTTTCTTCTTCTAGAATATTTGCTCTTCCCAAGGGTGGTACGGCCTGGTACTGTACAGTACGGCCCAGCTACCAGCAGCAAATGTTTAGTAAATAATATGACTAGCTTCAGGATCTCCAGCTATGAAAACAATGTGCGCCTTAGCTGATTACTTCCACTGTGAATGAGTGATAGTTGAAACCTTGAGATTGTACGGCTCTAATGAAGATAGTACGGCCTGCAGTACAGTACGGCTGATAACAGCAAATCAAGAGAATAATGGTACGGCTCCTTCTGGTATCTCTGTCTGGCACTGGCAAATGACTCTTGATCCTCAGGCGCCACCAAAGGTGCAAACTGGAAACTAAGTGTTAGGCGTTTTCTCCATTATCACAACTTGCCTCTCTCATGACAGTACGGCCAGGTACAAGTCTGGTACGGCCTTCATTAATCAGCAGCAATAAATAAATAAACACTTCCTCTGTCCTCTCTGTCTAATCTCCGAGGTATGATGCACCTCTGTGAATGAAAGTCTCCTGAATAAATGACTAAGCTGAAGCTCTGTAAAATATATAAACTCTGATAAGCTCTGTAATTTCTTCTGGAGGAAGAAATCCCACGACTGGCAATAAATCAGATGTTATTTCACATCCTCTGAACTGCTTCGAAGGAGATGGCTCGTTCTCCGACGATTTCGAGATGAAACCCTAAGGTCTCAGTGCTCTGGCAAAGACTGGCAAATTTCCAATTCATCAACTGTAATAATGGCTCCCCTTTCAAGGCAAATGCACTCTTATGCTAAAAAGTGCGATTTCCTTAAAGATAGGGAAATATTAAATATTTGACATTTTAATTCTTTTAATTTTCAATAGTCCTCCGTCAAATATTTTATTATAATTTAATAGTCAAATTGGCCCCTTTTAATGTTGGGCGCACCCCTCAAGGCAATCACTTAAGTTATAATTTTTAAATTATAACTTTATATTATAAACCATTAAATAATTAATATTTAATCAATACAATTAAATATTAATATTTTCCTCGTTACTCATCTGATTACCGATCCGTCTGATGCTGACGAACTCTGAAGTGATTCCGGATGCCGCCAAAGCCATACTGCTAAAAATAGCAGTGGTCCCACTGCCTGCCAGGAACTGCTAAAAATAGCAATTCTGCAAAATGTCTCTGAATGAGCCCGAACGAAAGCCAATTGATCAAAACTGCCAATCTGACGCTGAGCCAAGCTCCGAAACGACCCTCTAACCACCCTGTCAGCCTACGAGGGTCTCATGATAGGCCAATCTCACGATCACTGATGCTCGCCAAAAACGGGGACATGACATTCACACACATCATACAATAACCAAGTACAGATTCTCAACTTGAAGGCAAGGTGGCACATCTATTCGTTCAATCTGAATGAGTTTATTGAACACATCACATAAAGGATAGCCAACTAGGATAATAAATTGCATAGGCGAGACACGCATACAATCTATGATCAAACTAGCCACTATATCTAACTAAAGCAAGAATTCACCATTATAATTGCATGAAACCCAAGTGGCATAACAATTCATCATAATAGTAAATACTCATGAATAGATACAGAACGAGCAATATTACAGGCAAGGTAGGCACAACATATATTTCTCTCTCGTGCAAAAGTTATGTACAAATGAGCAAAAACTCTTATTTATAGACATCAAAAGGTGTAGGGAACCCTAAAATCACCTTGAGTCAACTACAGTCTTGCAATGCATGCAAGATTTATTGCTAAACCCTAATAAAGTAAACTATATAGTTAACTAGAAAGCTACCATCAGTTAACCGAAAACCCTAATCTATGTGGACAATGTGCAAGCATGCACGTCCTTATTGAAAGCAAGTTAACTGGAACACTACCATACGTTAACGTAAACCCTAAATACAACTCCAAGTGAATAAAGCTGATCTCAGAATAGATATGCATGAGATAAGACAACGAGTTAACTTGAAAAGATAACACCAAGTTTAACTCCTGTGTGTAATGTCTATTCTGAGAGGTGGGAACTGAAGTCTATTGGTTGTGATCTCGAGCAACCAATCCCTCAACGAGATTGTTGATTGCATCACTTTCTGGAGCTCTGATACTCTGCCGAAGAATGCTATGCCTGCGTAGCATGTCCTCACTAGCTATGATCTGGGACTGAAGTTCACCTTTGCTCCCGGTTGCCTCATCGAACAATGCTGACATGACTGTAAGCTGATTAATCATACAGCCAACAGTCTCCCCACTGAAAATAGTATGAATGAGTGCTTGGAGCTCTGACTGTACATCAGTAAGCTCAACATACGCACCACCCTCAATCTGATACCGACACGGTAAGCGAGATAATAAGGTTCTCACAAACCGGAGTGCACTAGTAACGTGCTCTCTACTCTCAGCCAACTCTGACGCCATTGTTTCCTCTATCTTTGCCTTGAAAACCAATTGTGTTTTCCAAGAGTAGATAGCCTCTTTATCCTCTACATCTGTGACTGATTCATATGCCATACTCAGGTGAGCAATCATAATCTTGTCTCGGGGTCTATTAATTGCCATGTCTCGCTCCTCATCCTGGAGACGTAGACGGAGCTCTCGTGCATCATACCGCAACTGATATAGCTCTATAAGCATAGAACGGCCTCTAGCAACAAGCTCCTCCTCCCATTCCTCCAAATGTTTTCCATATGCAACCAAATGATTAAGTTGGCCCTGTTCTACTGGAGGCTTAAGCATCGGCGGGAGTGTGGCAGTAAAATCCGACCTATGTACAAGGCTAGAAATGTACTGACGAAGCTGTCTGATTTCAGGCTTGAGGGCTCCCTTGTCTTCTCCGTCCTTCAGCATTCTATCCCTCGCACTGTCTATAGCAACCTGTAGGAGATCAACCTGAGTCTGGCGTGTGCTACAACCAAGGTTGACTGTGATAACCTCGAAGTCCTGAGATTCCAACTGATCCAAGCTCTTCCCCTATGGAGGTATAGAAGTCTCGACGACGATCTCCATATCAGTATTCCTCTCCACGTGGACCATGTTCTTGATCCTCTTGTCTGGCACATCCTTGTAAACCTGATCAAAATCTGAATGATTAAGGACATAAGATGGCTGCCTCCTCTTCCTTCCCAATTGAGCTTCAATCCAAGACTGATCTCTACTAATGCTACTAGAAGGATCTGTACTAGCAACAGGAGGTTCTGACGAGAGTGAATATGTAGAGGAACTACTGCGAGATGGGGAGTCTAAATCCAATTCGATATGAATTGGGACTGGTGACTGCTCCGGAACTAGTATAGGAACTTGAGGTTGAACCTCAGGCACTGGCAGACTCTGAACTGGCCTCTGAACTGGCCGTCTGACAGGGTCCGTGTGTGTATCAATAGCAAGCGCCTTGCCTTTTGAATTGTTTGGCGCTTGACCTTTCTTGGGAGGGTTACTCCTCTTCTTTTGTTTAGGTTTCGACGAGGAAGGTAGCGAAGGATCCACCACTAGCGGCTCTGCTCTAGGCGCACTTACCCTCCTGGTCTTCTTGCTGTCGAGGTAAAGTATACTGTTCTGAATAACTCTACTTGACCTCTCCTTTACTGTCACGTATTCCTTGGCGAACCAATCAACTGTTGGCAGCGGCTGTGTGTCAACTTGCTCTCTGAAAAATTGAGGAAGGACTTCTCCCTCATCATCTGATAAACCTCCCACATCTTCTGCTAAGAAAACAAAAATTTGTGAGAGAGAGAAGCGGCCGTAGCTACGTCTACGAACCTCGAAGTCGTCCATGCAATTGGCCCAATAGTTTTCCATGGAAGGCTTATGATATGCGCGACCACCGAGGTGAGCTGTGTAATGACCCCAAGGATCATAGGCACGTACCTCAACAAGATACTTGAGATGATACCTCTCTAGCTCTTGTCCTGCAGCTTTGGCATCAACTGCCATCTTGCACCAATGTATTCCAAATTGAAAAGGAAAATTGGCAGCTGGTTTATGCTTGCGACACAAATGATGATGAACATCATGCAACTGCCTCAGGAACTTCATAAAAACTGTTCTTTCCGAAGGATAGCGTGGAAGCATGGCTGGATTTCCTGTAAATCCATATACTTGGATATAGGTGTATGTCGGGAACTGAATGAACTAGTCTGCCCAACCATCCATCGTTGTTCTAACAACTACTGAGATACGAACGTGCAACTCCCGGTCCAAATTTCTCACTATATAAGTCAGGAAAGCCTCATGAACACGCTTGAAGTGACGTTGAGCCTTAGTGAACTCAAGCTGATCGTAATAATGATAGACTTTCTGAACACTGAGAATGCCCACGGTGTTTAATCCTCAGAACTAACCCTGATAAGCAATCAAGTACACGGGGTAAGAACACATGTGAAACTCATGAGCAGCTAGGAAACCGCTGATCTGCTTGTGGATAACGTCGCTGATGGAGGATGCCCAGTCATAATGCTCCTGCCCAGATACGATGCGACCAATGATGTAATACATCCAAGGCTGGAAAACATTTGCATGCGAATGACCTGAGACACGATTCAAGAGTATAATTAGAATCGAGTACTCATCCTTGTACTCACCACGACCCACATTGTTTGGCAATTTGTTCTTCACTTGCTTTAACCATCGTTTTGCCATTTTTCTTTGGCACTTGTCCACATCAGCGTTGAATGCATGCTCGTACTGCTCCATAGAAATAACCAGACTATTCGGGTGCTGAGGGATACCAAAACTTCTTTCAACATCCAAAGGCTTGAGACTGCAAATAACTCGTCCATCTACTAACACTATCTCATGAGTAGCAGAGTTGTAATGCTTAATACAAGACATCAGAAACTCAATACAATGAGAGATAGGCATGGAAGTGGCCTCCAATAACCCGGATTGTTGAATGTTCTGAATAATCGAATCTCTGAGTTTGATTGGATCTAGGATTGCCTTTGGTAGCACCTTATGGAGATTCGTCTCAACTGTCTCGTTGAAGTTGTGAGTGAGGACTGATTTGTTCTGTATTCGATCTGAGTGTATTGCATTTTGAAAAACTCGCCTATTGACTGTGAACTCGACTATATTCTGACAAGATTTCTGGAAAGCTAAAAATACCTTGCTGAGGCTAAAAATAGCCTATTGAAGAGTTATTTTCGGCAAAAAATCTGAGATATGGGTTTTGTCCAGAAAAAGATTCTAAGACAACCTAGAATGTCAGAAATGCAAAAATCTGACTTGTACTCGACCATGCAAAGAATTTTCAGTTGAGAAAATTAGAAACTCAAGAACTGATGCTCTGGAGTTAAAAATTCCTAAAAATTCAAGCACATGAATTTAATTCGAGGAAGCTATGTAGAAACGATCCAGATAATCAAACTTGCCAAAATTTTCCAATTTCAGGAACATGCGAATTGAAATCTGAGAGAATTTTGAGAATTAGAGAGGAGAAAAGACGTTTTTTCTATGTTCTTCTGTGAAAATCGCCCCTTGTTCTTCAAATTTGCTGATGAATGTGAACTTGAACCTGCAAAAAGAATTGTTTGATGCTATCGCCACTGAAAACTGATGATAAATTCGCCCAACCTGTGAGAATTCGCCTCTGCTCTGAAGAACTACGAATTGCGCTTAAGCTGGATGAATGTTCAATGATGGCGCCATGAATAAATAGATAAAATTCGCACCATAATGCTGACTGCAAGATTTAAAAACCTCGACTGAAATAGAAAGCTTCTGATTAGACCCCTTCAGTTCGAACTGAGACTGACTTGAAGTCGGGAATAAAAATAATAATAAAAATATTCATCATGCAATTTGAAAATCCAACACAAAGAGGCGCCAATTTTAGAAAATCGCCCTTTAATGCTCAAATATGCAAAAATAAATATTTAATATTATTTTAATTAGTTGACAAACCGCATTGAGCTCTCAGATGGATTCAACGAACTTCATTGATTTTGAAAAGTCCTCATTTTTCCTCATAGGCATCCATTTGCTCAAGATGTTACGTTTTTTATTAACTTCCTACTTTGTAGCTGACTATAAAGTTACAACTGGCCATTTTCAACACTGATTTCCGAGTGACCGGGTGATGCTGAGACTAAGCAGGAATATTCATTGCGAAGCCTGCAGAGCAAGGAAGAAATGTCTGCTGGGAGTTATCATTGCAAAATCCATCATTTAACACCTCAGTAAATTAGGCGCCCTTGATTAAATTGATTTTCAGACATCAGAATTAGCCATTTCACCATACTGCCATCTGACGCTTCAAATGACTGCTGATGCCGAACGGTGAACCCTGCTGACTGGGTAACAGGCTCACTGCGCGACTAGAGGTATTCTGCATCCAATGAATATACGCAAGGCATCTGAAAGCTGTATTAAGGACCCCAAAAGAAAGGGCGCCCCTAGCCTGAAAAAGATCAAACACCATTTTGACAAAAGTACAACTCTCAAGTAGATGCCCTACTTCGACCTCTCATATCGGGAGCTGGGGTGGCCTGATTCGCGCACCGTCTGTCTCAACGCGTAGCCAGAAGGACTTACGAGAGATGTCTCTGGAGGCGACGAAGCGAGAAAACTGCTTCTAAGACCTCAACAAGAAAGGCACCTTTCCCAACATGGAATATACGACCAGACTTGGCCATTTTCTGAGCTGTCTTCGTTTTTCAATATTTTGCAAAGACCTCGCACGTATGAGCGTTTGCCAAATCCCAGAGGATGATGGCTGGGCTCTGAAATATTCTGAGCCAAATTTTTTTTTGATTTTGAATGTGATTACAAACAACATGCACCCGTTAGGGTTAGCAAATAACTAAACAATGCAGAATTCAACTCTAACCAAGAATGTACACCAGGATCCCGAGATGGGCAAGGTGTTAGCATGTGGTCAGAGGATCTCAATGCAATGCACAAACTGAAGTAACCCTAACCAAAGATGCGCCAGATGACGATGTGCATATGGTTAGAGGATCCCTATCAATTACAATGCAGAAAGTAACTCAACACCAAGTATGTGTTACTCAATCCAGAATGGAGACGAGGCAACCATATGGTGGAGATATTGAAAACTACAATGCAACTCAAAGTAAACAGGCAGCAAGCCAGCCTCTTCCACTTATTCGGTGGGCATTACAAAATATGAAATTAGCAAGAATAAGAAAGATGCTGACAATACTACTGTTCAGCTTACAATATGAGAGTTTAGTATGCTAAAGCACAAGATAAGAAAGTTCACAATGCTGCTACAATGTATAATGTTGTCCTTAATGCTCTCTATGACTCCCATTCCAAACCTAACTCAAATGGTGGACTTTATGCAAGCTGTCATGATTGAACAAAGACTGAAATTACCCAACCAGCAATACAGAAACCCAATGAAAAGCTCACAATTCACTCATTACTCACTCAAATTGCATGAAATCTGATGCAAAGTACTCTTATAATGCAGGCGCCCAAGATGATAACAGAAATCTGACCTTAAACATTGATATTTATTTTTGGCACAAATCCCAATGAAGACCAGAAAGGTACGGCTGCAAGGAGGGGCGATTTTAACTTATAAAATTGCAGACTTCATAATAAAATTCCAAACTTCACAGAGAGGGGCACCCTAGTCTAGCAATTGCATGGGTAAACTACCCAGAACCAAAATAAAATCACACTAAGACTTATGAGATAAAAACCCAATCTGCAACACAAACCAGCAACCCCAGATTTTTCGATTATTTTGAAAATATAAGGATTACAATGAAGAAACAGCAGCTATAAGCAAACTCACTACAAAATTACTGAAAAACAAGCAAACCTCTCCACTGGGTGCTATCTCTCAAGCACGAAGTTGAGTCAAGCTAGGAGGCATTCATTCCTCGAAGCAGTCCAACACCATTTCGGTAGCATAACATTACTCAAGATATCAGATGGTCCAAATGAAGACCCAAGACCTTCTTTTATAACTTTGTGAAGACTCTCCAGAAGCTTCTAGAAACCCTAACTTTTCAAATTTGAAAAACTCCATTTCCCTCCAAAGATGGCGTCCCTTTTTCCTTAATGTAATTTTGACTTTAATTTAAAATAATCTTCTCCATAAGATGGGCGCCCATTTTCAAGCAATTGTTTTGAACCTTTAGAAAATATAGAAATATCTCCATGAGGCGCCACCCCTCAAAGTCCCCCTTTTAAGAATAACTTAAAGTTGTTTCACTAGACCAAGGGGTCACAATATTAAAATATAACTTTAAAATATAACATTTTAAATCAACTGGACAAATCTCACCAAAAAATGCTTCCCAAGGTCAAGATTGATCAAACCAATTGGACTGACTGAAGATGAGAGCCAACCGTGCTTGAGATTCACAAATTCACATTTGGATTCTTTGGCAAACAAGCTCTCTGATTCTAGGATGCTAAGAACTTCCTCCAAGTGCTTGAGATGTTCTTCCCATGTCTTGCTGAAAATCAAAATGTCATCAAAAAATATCAATACAAACTTCCTCAACTGCTTCTGAAAGACTCTGGTCATACAAGATTGGAAGGTAGCAGGAGCATTAGTTAACCCAAATGGCATGACTAGAAACTCAAAGTGGCCATAGTGACATCTAAAAGCTGTCTTCTCAACGTTAGATCCTCTCATCCGAATCTGATAGTAGCCCGACCTCAAATCTATCTTTGAAAAGAACTTGGCTCCATGTAGCTCATCAATGAGCTCATCTATCCTTAGAATAGGGTATCGGTTTTTATGGTGCTTTGATTCAAAGCACGATAGTCCACACACATGCGGATGGTACCATCCTTCTTCTTCACAAGAACAACTGCTGAAGCGAAAGGACTCTTGCTTGGACGAATGAAGCCCATCTCCAAGAGTTCCTTAATGTTCTTCTCAATCTCATCTTTCTGCTTCTTAGGGTACTGATATGGAGTTGTAATAACTGGTTTAGCTCCTTCCTTGAGCTCAATGACATGCTCTGAACCTCGTTCAGGAGGTGGTCCAGGAGGTAAATCAGCAAACACTTTGCTCTTCTTGGTGAGTAGAGACTGAATATCAGGAGGATAGTCCCTCTTTGTCTCAACCGGACTAGCTGGAAGAATCATACACTCCGTAGCCCATTCGACTTGATCGTGCCGAATCAGCCTTGCCATTCTCTTGAATGACACAATCCGAGGACCACCATTAGACATTCCTCTTAAAACCACCTTCTTTCGATCGGATTGAAATTTGAGTTCCATAGTTTGCAGATTTAGAGAGATCTCTCCTAGAGAATGCAGCCATTGAATGCCTAAGACGGCATCCGTATCTCCAATGCTAACCACATAGAAGTCATCCTTGACTTCATAGTTGCCCAATTGCATAGACATGATTGAAATCTTCTTGGTGCACGAAATGTGAAACCCATCAACAACCATAACTTTGAAGCCTTCAAAATCTTCTGTTTGCAGCCCCTTCTTTGCCACAACTTCATCAATGAAGTTATGCGTTGCTCCAGTGTCAATCAAGGCAACTATTCGCTGGCCCTTAATCATCCCTCGAACTTTGAAGGATTCATTCTTTTGAAAGCTCGAAAGTTGAGCCAAAGCACCTCCACTTCCCCTTTCATCTTCCGACTCTTCCGGAGCTCTTTCCCCTTCGCTGTCATCAAAATCAGACTACTAGTCTGAAAAATCAGAATTACTTTCTTCAGCTGAATAGTATTTGATTTGATGAAATTTGACTCCTTTTGGGAAAATATGATTTTGGGACCATTTTTCTCTACACCGGAAACATAACCCCTTTCTTTTGAGTTCGTTAAGTGTCTCTGGATCCAATCTTGTGACATGAGATTTATGCTGTTTGAACTCCTTATGATGTGGTCTTTGATGAGGTCTTTTCCCTTTATCCCCTTTGTGAAATGATGGCTTGGATTGAAACTTTGCTTTAAGAGCAGCCCACTCCATGTTTCTTGCTTTCTTCATTGCCTCCTGTAGGGAGGGTGGATCAAAGGCTTTAATCCAACCCTTGAGTGGCTCCATCAATCCTTCACTGAATAGGATCACCAAACGCCTCTCAGTGATTCCCGTGACCATGACTGAAAGTCTCTGAAACTCAGCTATGTAGGCATCAACTGTGCCAATTCTCTGAAATGCACTTTAGGATCTTTTTTCTCAAATCCTTCTACGAGCCTATTGGTGAACTCATCATAGGTAGTGATTGACCCATGACCTAAAGTGACTAGGCCATGGTACCACCACTCGTGCGCCACCCCATCTAGGTGTAGCATAGAAAACTTAATCACCTCTTCTTCTGCCATGGGTCTAAAAGCTAGATAGTTGTCTAACTTCTGTATCCAAGCTCTTGCTGAACTATTGTCACTCCCATCAAAGTGTGGAAGCATAACCTTGTTGATAGCTTGATGCAAATCCCCTTGCACTGCTGATCTCCTTTGTTCATAATGCCTCCCTTGTCCTTTATTCTTTCTTTTATGATCCATGAAATCATTGTAAGACATATCTATCTTGATTTCATTAGAGAGAGAATCATACTCAGCACGGCCGAGTCTCAACTATTCCACAAATGAGGCATTTTCTTCTGGCTCAGGTTGAGGGTTTATTGGTGCCAAGAAGGTGGGTTTGAATGGCTTGGAAGAAATGTATGTGTTGTTTGAAGCAAGCTGAGCAGCATGTCCATTATGCTAGTTGGTGGCACTGTGTTCTCCCCTATGTCTTGGAGTATTCTGTGGAATTGGGTTCTGACCCACTTTCCCCATCATGAAAGATACCATATCCATTAAGGCATCCATTTTCCTCTCAAACCTCTTTCCCGGACTTATCGATCTTTCTCTTCCTTTCCCACTGTCCTCTCTGCTACCACACGATGTCCTCTCATTATCCCCCATTTCTGTTTCTTGAGAAGACTCCCAATCAGCCCTCAAAATCTCTGATGCTGTTTGACCTTCTGGAGCCTGATAGAGCTGAAACTGATTTGCAGCCTTCTTGTCTTCCCTTGCTATGTATCTATTTTCTCTGTCACTCATAGACGGTTTGTTTCACAGGATGGCAGGATACGTGGCTCTGATACCACTGAAATATTCCGAGCCAATTTTTTTTTTGATTTTGAATGTGATTACAAACAACATGCACCCGTTAGGGTTAGCAAATAACTAAACAATGCAGAATTCAACTCTAACCAAGAATGTACACCAGGATCCCGAGATGGGCAAGGTGTTAGCATGTGGTCAGAGGATCTCGATGCAATGCACAAACTGAAGTAACCCTAACCAAGGATGCGCCAGATGACGGCGTGCATATGGTCAGAGGATCCCTATCAATTACAATGCAGAAAGTAACTCAACACCAAGTATGTGTTACTCAATCCAGAATGGAGATGAGGCGACCATATGGTGGAGATATTGAAAACTACAATGCAACTCAAAGTAAACAGGCGGCAAGCCAGCCTCTTCCACTTATTTAGTGGGCATTACAAAATATGAAATTAGCAAGAATAAGAAAGATGCTGACAGTACTACTGTTCAGCTTACAATATGAGAGTTTAGTCTGCTAAAGCACAAGATAAGAAAGTTCACAATGCTGCTACAATGTATAATGTTGTCCTTAATGCTCTCTATGACTCCCATTCCAAACCTAACTCAAATGGTGGACTTTATGCAAGCTGTCATGACTGAACAAAGACTAAAATTACCCAACCAGCAATACAGAAACCCAATGAAAAGCTCACAACTCACTCATTACTCACTCAAATTGCATGAAATTTGATGCAAAGTACTCTTATAATGCAGGCGCCCAAGATGATAACATAAATCTGACCTTAAACATTGATATTTATTTTTGGCACAAATCCCAATGAAGACCAAAAAGGTACTGCTGCAAGGAGGGGCAATTTTAACTTATAAAATTGCAGACTTCATAATAAAATTCCAAACTTCACTGAGAGGGGCGCCCTAGTCTAGCAATTGCATGGGTAAACTACCCATAACCAAAATAAAATCACACTAAGACTTATGAGATAAAAACCCAATCTGCAACACAAACCAGCAACTCCAGATTTTTCGATTATTTTGCAAATATAAGGATTACAATGAAGAAACAGCAGCTATAAGCAAACTCACTACAAAATTACTCGAAAGCAAGAAAACCTCTCCACTAGGTGCTATCTCTCAAGCACGAAGTTGAGCCAAGCTAGGAGGCATTCATTCCTCGAAGCAGTCCAACACCATTTTGACAGCATAACATTACTCAAGATATCAGATGGTCCAAATGAAGACCCAAGACCTCCTTTTATAACTTTGTGAAGACTCTCCAGAAGCTTCTAGAAACTCTAACTTTTCAAATTTGAAAAACTCCATTTCCCTCCAAAGATGGCATCCCTTTTTCCTTAATGTAATTTTGACTTTAATTTAAAATAATCTTCTCCATAAGATGGGCGTCCATTTTCAAGCAATTGTTTTGAACCTTTAGAAAATATAGAAATATCTCCATGAGGCGCCACCCCTCAAAGTCCCCCTTTTAAGAACAACTGAAATTTGTTTCACTAGACCAAGGGGTTAGAATATTAAAATATAACTTTAAAATATAACATTTTAAATCAACTGGACAAATCTCACCAAAAAATGCTTCCCAAGGTCAAGATTGATCAAACCAACTGGACTGACTGAAGATGAGAGCCAACCGTGCCGAAGCCAACAGAACCACTGCCAGAAATAGAATTTACTAAAAATAGTAAATTCATGAAGGTGCTCGGAATGCCAAGAAAATCACATCACCACGAAGCTCACGAAAATCCTAGAAGGAATCCACAGTTCAAACACCAATTCACAAGCAATAGCAACCTCCAACCATGAAACCCTAATTTCACCCCCGAGTAGCCTACGGGTCTCCAGAATAGGCCAACGGTCAACAGAAGAGGTCATGCTCGAGAAGGGGACATTACAGGCTCGTTGGATAGCTGGAGTAATTGCGCACAAGTCTCGTGAAGACTGTGAAAGCAAATAACACCATCTGACAGGCCTAAAGGCTAGGCGCCCCTGGCCTCCTGGCCTATAGAGGCTACAGTGAATATTTTATGTTTCTCCACCCTTTGATTTATGTTCCTGGTAAAATCTCTGCCACGATCTTTCAAAATATCGGATTGACAGGCTGACTGGTGCGTTGCGAAACCGTACTAGAGTAGCGCAAATGTCAGGAAGACCGCATCTGCAAACTTAATCATCTGAGGGGTCATTTTAAAGGGCGCCCCTAAGCTACAGGGGCGCAATTTCACCATTTGAGAAATTTCTGTGATATGAAGTCTCCTCGTAATCTCATCTTCTGATCTTGACTGTCGAAGCTTTTGGTCTTGGATGTTTGTATTCGGTAGTCGGTTGAATAGCCAGACTAGTCGTGAAAAGATTTAATGCATCAGCAATCAGGAACAACAGAATCTGAACCTCCATTAAAGAGGGCGCCCCAGAGCTACAGGGGCGCAAAAGCTGAAGAGTGACAAGCTTTTACAATCTGCAACCTTTGAAATCTTCAACTTCTGATGTCAGTGTTGTACCCAAACCAAATTTTTTGCTTCATCAAGGCATTTTGCATAAAATAGTCTTAACCTTGCTAAATGATGTAAAATACAGTTTTGGGCAATATCAAGCATGGAGTTTTTGTCAATATTTTGTCAGTCAAAGTCAGTTTTATTGATCAGAACCTGAAGCAAAGACTCAAAATGGAGCTTTTCACGATGGAGGAGCATCTCACGACGGCATTTCACATTGTACACAGTCATTTCAGTGATCGAAATGATGTTTTTATGGTTAAATTATGAAGATTTCTCATAGAAAAGCAGAAAAGCGCAACTATAGCCCAAGGGCGCCCAGCTTTTTGAAGGTCAAGATCTTGTTGAAAGTGTTCAAGCATATAGTCAATCTCTTCAGAATTGGTCTGGCTATCCGATGAGCTATCCAGCGAAGCTTTCCGAGGTCTGCAGCTCTGGCAAACAGCGACAGAAGTTGAAATTCTCAAAGTTCCAGATATGAGAAATTTGTCTTTTTCAGGCAAAAGCGCAACTATAGCTTGAGGGTGCCCATCTTAAAGAGGGGGCAAATTCTGGTATTTCTGATAGTTGATACAGTCAATCTCTTCTCAACTAGTCTGCTTATCCAATGAGCTATCAAACGCAGTCATCCGAATCCCAGAATTCCGGCAGCAGTCGTCTGAAGATGGGCTTATAATGGAGTTTTCACGTTCCAGAGCATCTTCGTTGTGTTTCCAGTGCAACTATAGCTCAGGGGCGCTGGTTTAAAGGACCCTTAAGATGCCAAAATTTGCAGATGAGATCTTCCTAACATCAGTACTACTCTAGTCTAGCTCCGCAATGCATCATCCTGCCTGTCAATCCGACGTTCCAGGTGATCGTGGCAGAGGTTCTACTAAGCACGTAATTTCACGGGCAGACCAACATAAAATTTATAGTGTATTTCTACAGTCCAGAGGCGCCTAGCCTTTAGGCCTGTCAAATGAGGTCGTTTGCGTTCGAAGTCTTCACGGCTTTTGAGCGTAATTACTTTATCTATTCAACGAGCCTAGCCGGCAGCCTTCGGGATTTGGCAAACGCTCGTACGTGCGAGGTCTTTGGCGAAGTGCTGAAAAGTGAAGACATCCGGAAAATGGCGAAGTATGGAGCGGATATTTTAAATAAAATACGCACTAGCATTTTTGAGGTCTTAGAAGCAGTTTTCTTGCTTCGTCACCTCTAGAGACTTCTCTTGTGGGCCCTTCTGGCTGTCCGTTAAAACAGATAGTGTCTAAATCAGGTCATTCCAGCTCCAGATATCAAAGGTCAAAGTAGGGCATCTGGTTGAGAGTTCAATTTTCGTCAAAATGGTGTTAGTGCAACTGTGGCTCAGGCACGCTTTTACTTTTGAAGCCCTTAATGCATTTTTCAGATGCCTTGTGTATATTCGTTGGATGCAGAATGTCTCCAGTGATGCAGTGAGCTTCGTTTCCTTGCAGAATGTCTCCAGTGATGCAGTGAGCTTCGTTTCCTATCAGCAGGGTTCGCCGTTCGTCGTTGGCAGCCGTTTGAAGTGTCAGATGGCAATTTAGGAAAATGGTTTAAGTTTGGAACCCGTAAATGAATTTAATCAGGGGCGCCTAATTTTTCAAGGTGTTAAATGATGGATTTTGCAGGAGTGTCTCCCAGTAGACATTTCTTCCTTGTTCAGTAGGCTTTCCGATGAATTCTCCAGCTCAGTCTCAGCATCTCCCGGTCACTCAGAAATCAGTGTTGAAGTTGGCTAGTCGTAACTTTGTTGTTAGCTATAAAATAGGAAGTTAATAAAAAGTGTAATATCTTGAGCAAATGGACGCCTATGAGCTCAGATGATGACTTTTTGGAATCGGTGAAGTCTAACGGTGAATCTCAAAGCTTCATCCGAATTGTCAACTGAAGTTTGATAATATTTAATATTTATTATTGCATTTTAGCATTAAATGGCGATTTTCTTAAGATTGGCGCCCTCTTTATGCTAAGTTCTCAAATTGCATGATGATGAATATTTTATTATTATTTATTTTTGAACTCCGAGTCAGTGGCAGTTCAACTGAAGGGCGACCAATTGGAAGGCTTCTATTTCAGTCAGGGTTTTAAATTCTTGCAGTTCACCAGTTGATGCGAATTTCTTCTTATGGCACCTTCTTCATTTTTGTATCATAAGGCTAAAGAGAAATTCGTTTTTCTTAAGAGAAATTCATATCTTCAAAGGAAATCGAATTTTATCAATTTTCAAAGGCGTTTCTTCAAGAGGAGTTCATATTTGAAGAACAAAAGGCGTATTAACTTCAAGACAAATTCGTAATTTTCAAACAAAAGAAATTCGTATTTCTTCAAAGAAAATTCGTGATTTTAAAGCAAAGGCGAATTCTGGCAAAGCAAAGGCGAAATCTTCATCTATTGCCAAGGGCGTTTTCATCAAATACATCGTTTTGCAGGATAAAAGTTCATAATCATTAGCAATTTGAAGAAAAAGGGCGATTTTTAGCAGAAGCAGAGCACTAAAAACTTCTTTCTTCTATCTTAAATTCTTCTATTTCTCGTCTTAAATTCTTTCACATGCTTGAAGAATTGGCGACTTTTGGCAAAACAAATCATCTGGGTTGATTCAGAATAGCTTCCTCAAGAAAACCCATGTGCCAGAATTTTTCAGGAAAATTTACTCCAAAGCATCAGTTCTCGAGGCTCTAATTTTCTCAACTAATAATTCCTTGCATGATCGAGTAGAAGTCAAATTTTCGCAAATCTGACATTCTGGGTTGTCTTAGAATCTTTTTCTGGACAAAACCCATATCTCAGATTTTTCCGTGAAAATTGCCCTTTGATAGGCTATTTTTAGCCTCAGTAGGCTATTTTTAGTTTTCCATAAAAGTTGTCAGAATATAGCCGTGTTCACAGTCAACAGGCGAGTTTTTTAGGGTGTAGTTCACACAGACTGAATTCAAGACCAAATCGGTCTTAATTCATGATTTCGTTAGAAAAGCTAAGACCAATTTGTATCAAGCTGTAGATGAGATAATGGCCATCACTTCAGTTACGAAGCCGCCAAAGTTATAAGTCTGTGAAATGCTAGTTTGAGTGTGCAAAGATTGCCAAGATTGCTCAAGTTGCTGCTATTCAGATGTTGATGCAGTCAACAATCTCGTTAAGGGATTGATTGCTCGAGATCACGGCCAGTAGTCTTCAGTTCCCACTTCTCAGAATAGACATTACACATAGGAGTTAAGCTTGGTGTTACCTTTTCAAGTTAACTCGCTGTCTCATCTCATGCATATCTATTCTGGGATTAGCTTTATTTACTTGGAGTTGTATTTAGGGTTTTTTACGTTAACTGATGGTAGTCTTCCAGTTAACATGCTTTCAATAAGGACGTGCATGCTCGCACAATTGTCCATTTTTAGATTAGATGTTTCGGTTAACTAATGGTAGTTTCCCAGTTAACTGTATAGTTTACTTTATTAGGGCTTGGCAGTAAATCTTGCATGCATTGCAAGATTGTAGTTGACTCAAGGTGATTTTAGGGTTCCCTACACCTTGATGTATATAAATAAGAGCTTTTGCTCATTTGTAAATGACTTTTGCTTGAGAGAGAAATATATGCTGCGCCTACCTTGCCCTCAATATTGCTCTTTTGGTATTTGTTCATGTGTCTTTACTATTACGATTAAGTGTTATGCCACATAGGGTTTCATGCAATTGTAATGGTGAATTCTTCCCATAGTTTAGATAAATCTGTTTTGTGCATCTTTACCATTATGATCAATTGTTATGCCACATAGGGTTTCATGCGATTGTAATGATAAATCTGTTTTGTGAGTCTTTACTATTATGATCAATTGTTATGCCACATAGGGTTTCATGCGATTGTCATGGTGAATTCTTCCCATAGTTTAGAGAAATCTGTTTTGTGCTTAATAAACTTGTTCAGATTGAGATGATAGTTGCGCCACCTTGCCTTCAAGTAGAGAATCTGCACTTGGTTATCGTGTGTTGTCGTGGACAATAAACTAATTCGGATTGAGATAATAGATGCGCCACCTTGCCTTCAAGTAGAGAATCCATATCTAGTTTATCGTGTGATGTTGTTACCAATAAACTTGTCTAGATTGAGCTGATAGTTGCGCCACCTTGCCTTCAAGTTGAGAATCTATACACGTTTATCGTCTGATAGTCAAACCTTGCTCTGTTTCCTCATGCTCTGTTTTCTTGAGGAAACTGGATAGATTTAAAGTAGTTAGCTTAGTTGTAGTTAATGATCTGCGAAACCAAAAAATCCTTAGCTGCAACGTTCTTGGTTTTCTTAACCTTGTGCCTCTTCCAGCTGAGAACAAAAAGATAGGACTTAGATTACTTTTCTTTTCCACGCATTCCAGCACAACGAGGGAGCTTCCCCTCCTAATTTGAAAAGCACTCATTGCGTAGTGTACATAGCTGTCCGTACAAACCTGCACTCCAGAGGTGTTAGTTTTTACGCCAACAGTCAGTTACCAGAGTTATGAGTCTCAGATAACCTCGCAGGATAGCTCATCGGATAACTGGGGTAATTCCGAAGAGATTGATTGTGTCTACGAGCATATGCCACAAAATCTGGGCCTTCAAAGATAAGGGCGCCCCTAGGCTACAGGGGCGCAATTTTTCTTTTGCCTGAGGGATCTTCATAAATTGATCACTGAAATCCTCGTCTTGGTCACTGAAAGGACCATGCAAAGGTATAATTGTCGTCGTGAAATGCTCCTCCATCGTGAAATGCCTCGTTCTCAGTCCCCGATTCAGGGTCTGATTAACAGGTACTGCTTTTGACTGACACAACACTGACCAAACTCCATGCTTGACATTGCCCAAAAACTGTATTTGACATCATTTTAGCAAGGTTTAGACTCTTTTAAGCAAAATGCCTTAATGAGCAAAATATTTAGTTTGGGTACAACAAGTAAATTTTATTTCATGCAAGTAGATAGTAAGTGTGGAATGTGGTTTTTAGTTTGAACAAACTTCGTTTAGTCCATACCACTAGCAAGCTTACTGATGGTAAGTTTTCCTTGCGTGGTCAACTAGAAACTTGTAAACTTTACTTCAAATATGATTCACATGGTGGCATGCATGGTCGTGATGGTGTCTTTATGTTGAGTTGTGATTTGAAAACTTTTGGCTACTCCCTTGAAGATTGCACCAGTCCTGTGGAGGCTGTCCAAAGCGAGGCAAAGCAAACCTCAGTTGAAGTCTGTGAAAGTTGATCGCCACATCCCACACCTTAGATTAGTCCATAGCATTTCTTATCCCTACACCCATTTAAATTCAGTACAATTCTGGTTAGTATTAGAAAACTTGCACTCACCTGACAAATCATCTGAACCACGTGAAACCCCCTTTAATCTGATGTCCATTGTCCGTTACTGAACAATTGCGTAAGTCCCCTCGTGATACCAACAAATCACAATGAACCAACTGAGGCTATCCATTGCATAGAAGGAACCTTGGAGTTGAAAGCATGAACTCTTTCGCAATCTTAGCATGCTGAATACTTTGATCAAGAGAGAATAGAGTAGCCGTTGGTAACTTTATTCTGTTGTTTGGTGCGGTCACAAAAAACAAATCAACACGACTATCGAGAGGGAAAGCATCATCCGGTTACTTTATTGTAATGTCCCCGTTTTGGAGGTAGAGTAATTTAATTAAATTAATTAATTAAGTTGTCTAAAATAATGATATTTCATGAGGATGACTAATTGATTATTTTAATTAAATTAAAAAGTGGTATTAAATTAATTTTTTATAAGGTTATCAAATAAATCAATAATATAAGGCGGCCTTATATTTAATTAATTTAATAAAGTGACTTAAATAAAATATTATATTATAAAGTCACTAAAATAATATTCTAGAAGCTTCTTTAAGGATTGGAGAAAAAGAATAAATAGAGGGGTTGGCTAAGCTTCTAATCATCCAGTTGTTGAATATTGCTTTGATTGATTTCATTAGGGAAGCCTATGGTTTTTGTAGTTTCTACATTTGATCATTGAGACCGAAAGTTCTCTTTGATTGGCATAACTGAGGTGGTGAAATATCCTCCAAAGGGTTGCAGCAGATTGGAGGAGTTACTTCAGACTTCTCATTGCACAAAATTTGTGGCCAAAGGCCAATTTTGGTTTAGCTCAATTTGAGGGTTTGCTGGAGACATTTTGGTGTATTGAGTCTTCATCGATTTTGCATTAGGAGGTGGGAATTATGTCATGCACAATCTGATTTTATATCAGATATTTACAGTCGCCTTTATCAGCTAGTGAGAGCCACGATTTGGCACATATCTTCCCCATTTGGCATCGATTCTTCAAGAGGATTGTAGTGCTACATTCTAGGGAAGATTATGATGATGTTACATGTAATTTGAAGGAGAATTGTGGCATCTATAATTTTATTCAGAGGTCTGATCATTGAGAACAAGGGAGGCCAAGCTAGGGGTGCGATTTCCAGCAAGGAGGAGAAATAAAATCAAATAAAATTCAAGAAGCATTGTCAAGGGATAAGGACGCTAGGCGCTACTTGATTCAAGGAAAATTCATTGGGCATTAGGAGAATCAAAGAAGTTTATAAGGGAGGCCAAGCTAGGGGTGCGATTTCCAGCAAGGAGGAGAAATAAAATCAAATAAAATTCAAGAAGCATTGTCAAGGGATAAGGAGGCTAGGCGCTACTTGATTCAAGGAAAATTCATTGGGCATTAGGAGAATCAAAGAAGTTTATCAAGGTGGCCACCATATTTCCAGGTTTTTCTATTCGATGTCAATTGCATTAGATTCATCATTTCTTCATAGTTTTCCTTGCCGACTTAATCACCAATGTTGGCATTGTAAATGGGAGTAGTTGCATTGATCATTTCATAATATTTAGCATGCTACTGTAGATGAATATTGTAATCAGATTTGGGCATTGTATTACTTTCTCATTGTAAGCCAAGAGTCTTGGCATATTGGCATGTACTTGGGTTTGCATTCAAATCAATGGAGTTATAAGTTGTTGGCCTCATATTCATTGTAATATTCATTCATGATCAGCATATAGTTTGTTGCCAATTGTTTGATGAAATGTCCATTGGCTGTAGGAGTAAATTTTGCATGAACTAAGTCATCTATTGCATCTGAAAATACAAAAAATACATCTGCATTTCATGCTAGTTTACATTTCAGTCATTTAATGTTACTTTCCAAGTCATTGCAACAATATTTGATCAATTACACAACATCAAGCAAACTGAAACAACAAAACAGCAAGCCTCCACTTTGCAAGACAAATGTTTGACAATATTCATTGAGCAAAAATTCAGTGATTTGAAATCAGATATTGCAAGGATATTACATTTACCTCCAACCACAGACTCAAGCGCCCCCCCGCACACTTCCTAACTGGAAGCAGCCCTACCCTTCATCGAAAGGTAATGCTGGGAATCATCGCAGTTGCCATCTGAGCTCTGGTATGTACCCCCACCTAACTAACTTTGAAGCACTACTAAGAATACCCTCCTACTAAGCATGTCATCTCTAATTAATTTAGGCATCTAGGATACTGTGAACAGGCGAGTGCACGTGTGGCTTCGGCACTCACTATGGCCATAGTTTGGTACAATTATACATGCTTCAAGAGTGTAGTCTTAGTTCACCACCGTGCTCGACTTGGAATAAGAGTTTGACCTAGGGCTCTCTAGACGACCTGTCTTGCCCGGTTATCATGCTCTATTACCATCTGGGGTTTGTTGGACTAACTGTCCTGCCCTATATTACTGGCAGGGATTCTACCATTCTTTTTACCCAGCCGTTGGATGTCCACTATGACTTATTAGAATCTTCATGATCCCTACGTGGAGAGATGGAAGACAAAGAAAATAGGATGGATCAAGACAATATGATGGAAAAGAAAATTACAAAAGAAATAGTAGCTCGTTCAAAGCTTAAATTCAGTCAATTACTAGACTACAAGATTCACTCGACAGTATAGATAGAAGTTTGCTACCTAAAAGCCTTAATACAAAACAATGTATTCATCTTACTGGCTATCATACATCATTCAATGATTTTAATAAAACATGGAACCAAGTTCGGTTACTTGAGGCAAAGAAATCTTGATGGATACAGCTGTTTCAAGTCTTAGGGGACGACTTCCTCTAGCTGAAGTCAATTTTCGTTTATACACTCTTAGCTCCTCAGGCATAAATACCTACAGTGCTCTTGAATACTCAAATTGCTTGAGTTCGTTCCTCTTATGGAGTTCTCGACTATCTAATAATGGCGATTGTTCTTCCTATCGTTCCACCAACCAACCCCTCCAAAGTCTTGCATTTTAGATTATATAATCCTATACGTGATTCTCGGATGAGAACCATTTCAAGAATTAGTTACCTCAACCGTCCAGATTACCAGCAATGTCATTCAAAAAGTTTATGCGTGAAAAGATGACTCCACTACCTCTTCAAATCAGTTGCATTACCAACCAAACACCCAATTCGAAGGATGGTTGAGCCGGTATTGCTATGGTTGCCGTGGAAAGATTGCTACGTTAAAAAATGAGGAGAATTTTAGAATCTTAACATTAGAAACCTTCATTGATTAAATATCGTTCAGATTTCACTCCTCCCTTTCCGCGAGCTTCCTGTGAGAGAGCGTCGGGTCTTAGCGTATGCAACCATTCTCACATTATTTAATACATTTATAATGTCAAAACTTTTTAGCATTTAAAAATAATAATAATAAAATTATTATTGTTATAATTTTAGCTCAATGTAGGAATTAAAAGTCAGGTTGGCAATATGTGTATTCAGTACATTGTGTTTTCATATTCGTCTATGCATTATATTAATTAAAAGATAGTTATATTATTCTTGGAGCTTGACTATGAGAATAAAATCGTGTTGGCAAAATAATACATATATATATATATATATCACAAGAAATGGGGATGGGATATACCTGCCAACGTTACATGCCCGCCTAACTTGGTGGATTACACCAAAACATCCAAAGGAGGTATAACAAAACTAGTGCTTATATTTATATACTTATATATATATATATATATATATATATATATATAGTACACTTATGATCGCGCACTAAGGTGAACATATCTATATAGGTGAAAGGATACGAGACGGTTAAGATATCCTAAGTCCTAACACCTCTAAGTTCAAAACGAGACATCCTCCGCAAGATTACTTACCACCAAAATGGATAGAACGGTCCTAGACTTAAGTTGACACAAACTCACCAAACTAACCCGAACTTAGACAGCAACATCGAGACTTCCCAAACGCATTCTTTCTACCAGATGATACTATCCCTCCTTTGTCCTGTTGAGGCTTGATTTGTCCTGCATTTGTAACATACACCCCTGTAAATTTTTTTTGAAAACCCCTATTGTTGGTTTGCTTGGTTTAATGTTGTTTGTATTTGTTTTTTTTGAGTGTGTTTCATATGCATACAATATAAGGAAGATTGCAGGAACAATTATACAGGAAACTAAAGTTTTTCTCAATTGAAATGGAAAGGAACAACATAGCTTTTCATTTATTGTTTATATCAGAATAATACAAGTTATATCAGACCTGGAATGAACTTGTTATAGCAGCAAGAAGCTTCTAAATGAGCACCAAACCAGCCCAAGCTTTGCTTTCGAAATATCCCTATTCTCCAATGCCCAAGCCTTCTTTTTCCAGCACCAAAGTCCCAAAACCAAACTCCACTTGTGTAGGCCCAAACAAAGTGATCTTTGAAGCTAGAGGGCAGCCCTCCTAGAAAGGCCGATCTGGCCTATAAAATCATTAACACCTCCAAAAATTGCAAGCAAATACTCAATGGAATCACCTTGGAAAAAACTTCAATAAAAATCAATACCCAAAACGATATCTTCAAGCAATATTGAGCTAAGAGCCAAAACCCAGGTTCAGGTCCATATTTTCAAACACCCAAAAACTGAATTAAATCACTCCAAAACCATCAAAAACCACGCCCAAACTGAAAGCAATAAAAAACACACCAAAAACTCTCAAAAGTATTGATAAATCTTCATCTTTTATGGCGCCAAATTCGAACTCTTGAAGCTCCTGTGATCTTAGCTAATAACAAACACCAATATCTGATTAGGGTGGATTTTTCACCAACGAAACCATCCCAAGCGAAGGAGGGTTTTTGTCCTCAGTTCGCAGCCCAAGCAACCTGGAAACAATCCAATAGCATTTCTCTATGTCGTTAAAGAAAAGATGTGAAAATGAGAGCCAAACTCAAAATATAAGCAACTAGGGCGATGGACTCCAAAATTCACTTAATTTCACCCTAGAAACCAATGCCTTTCTCCTCATTGAAATATTTAATATTTTAAAATATCCTTCCCTCTCTCCTTTAGGCGTCCACTTCAAGGAGGCATTAAAATATTAATAAAGCTTTTAAAAACAACTTGAAGTCATTTCACTAGGCAAAAGGTACACTTTCAATGACCACTTTTACCCCTTACATAATTTTATAAGATAACTTTATAAAATAACTTAAGTGGTCAAATTAAGCAAATATTAAAATTGCCACCTTAGGCTCTCGAACAATAAACTGAATAATAATGCTGTTGCGAGTACACTGGCCTGGGACCAATTCCCCCGAAGGTGACTTACTATAAATAGCATTGCTATAAATAGTAAGTATATGCTAAACACCCATAGTGTGCGAAACTGAAGACCATAGAAGAATAATGTGACCAACAGAAGATAGCAACATCAAGATTGACCACTACTATAAATAGAAACCCCAACATTGAACATCAATGTTGGCAAGTGAGTCCCCTAACCACATCAACTAGCCTACAGGAACTCTGGAATAGGCTAATTGAATCACTGCACTGCTCAAGAGCGAGAAGGGGGCATTACAGTCTACGCTTCCCAAGATTGCTTGCCCTCAAGCAATCACAACTCAGGATGCTACAATATCTGCTCACTCTCCCAAGTAGCATCCTCCACTGGTAAATTCTTCCATTTTATCAAGTACTCCTTGACCACCCTTATGCACATTGTACGCTCTTTGACCTCCAATATAGCCTTAGGAATCAAAATCAACTTGCCTTCCTCATCCAAAGGAGGCAACTCTGTAGAAGGAACCACATTACAACCAAGTGCTTTCTTAAGGCAAGAGACATGAAAGACATTATGCACCTTGTTGTCCTTAGGTAGCTCCAGCTCATAGGCTACCTCTCCAATCCTCTTAATAACTCTAAAAGGACCATAAAATTGAGGCTTAAGCTTTTTTGACCCACTCTTCTTGAAAGTGGACTGTCTATAGGGCTGCAACTGCAAATAAACCATGTCTCCAACCTCAAAAACACGCTCAACGCAGTGCTGATCAGCATACAACTTTTGCTGATTTTGAGCATGTTGTATATTCTCTCTCAGAGACCTTATGATGTCCTGACTCTCCTGAAGATCTCTGGGTCTAGGCACTTTGCAATCTCCAAAAATTAAATCAACGAAGCTAGGAGCTTCGTAACCGTATAATGCCATGAATGGAGACATGCGAATAGACATATGAAATTTAGAATTATAGCAGTACTCTCCTAGGTGCAGCCACTTAACCCATGCCTTTTGCTGCCCTGAAACATAGTTGCATAGGTAACCTTCCACCCATTTGTTCACCACGTCAGTTTTCCCATCAGTTTGAGGATGGTAGCTAGTGCTAGGGGTCAGCTTTGTACCACATAATCTGAATAACTCCTCCCAAAACAAGCTCATAAAATTGTTGTCCCTATCACTGACAATGGTCCTGGGTGTCCCATGAAGCCTAAATACCTCTTTGGAAAATAAATCTACCACTTGCACTGCTGAAAACCCTGCTGATATAGCAAAAAAATATGCAAATTTAGCTAATTTGTCCACTACAACATAAATAGTGTCCTTCCCTTGCACCTTCAAAAGCCCTATGATGAAATCCATTGATATGCTTTCCCATTTCTGAGTAGGAATGGGAAGGGGCTACAACAAATCAGCAGGATACGTATGCTCATTTTTATTCTGTTGGCATACTTGGCACTCACGTACATGCTTTAGAATGTCATCCTTCATCCCCTTCCATGAGAATCTCTCGCGGATCTGCCTGTATGTCTTATAATATCTTGGATGACCAACCATCGGAGTGTCATGAAAAGCATTAAAAATGTGCTCTCTCACCCTAGATTCAGGAGTTACCATATTCTATCCTTGTAATATATGAGGCCATCCTTCACCTGGTATCTATCATCTTGTAAAGACCCATCTAGAATGCTATTTGCAATTGCATTCTTAGCATAATCAGCCTCTATCTTCTCCTTCCAATCTGCTACTATGACTGAAATAGCACTCAAATGTGGTTTTCTAGACAAAGCATCAATCACTACATTCCTCTTTCCTTTGACATATTCAATGTCAAAGTCATACCCCTGAAGTTTGCTTACCCATTTCTGCTGTCTCTCATTGAGATCCTTCTGATTAAGAAAAATACTTAAGGCTGTTATGATTCATCTTCACTACAAATTTGCCCCCCACAAGGTATTGTCTAAACTTGGCAAGTACATGCACGGTTGCCAATATCTCCTTGTCATAAATGGAATAAGCTCTCTCTCCTCCTCTCAACTTCTTGCTCTCAAAAGCTATAGGGTGTTTATTTTGTGTGAGAACTGCACCTATGCCTTCATCTGAGGCATCACACTCAAGCTCAAAAGGCTTGGAGAAGTCTGGAATTGCTAAGATTGGGCACGTGCTCATCAATTGATTTAATCTATCAAATGATTGTTGCGCTGATTCAGACCATACAAATGCCCCCCTTTTGGTTAAATCAATAAGTGGGGCAACCAACTATGAGAATTCCTTGACAAACCTTCTATAGAAACCACATAGCGCAAAAAATTCCTTCAACTGTGTGAGGTTTGTAGGTGGAGGCCAATCAAGAATAGCCTTGATTTTTTTAGGATCAACGCTCACTCCCTTTGAGCTGATAATGTGCCCAAGATACAACAATTTAGTCAGACCAAAATCACACTTAGACTCCTTGGAAAACAAAGATTCACTCTCCAAAATACTCAACACCTCATCTAAATGCCTCAAGTGCTCCTCCCATGATTTGCTATAAATAAGGATATCATCAAAAAATATCAAAACAAACTTACGCAACTATTGTTTGAAGACTCTGTTCATGTAAGACTAAAATGTAGCAGGGGCGTTAGTCAATCCGAAAGGCATAACAAGGCACTCAAAATGTCCATAATGGCATCTGAAAGTTGTTTTCTCAATGTCCTCTCTAACTCTAATTTGATGATACCCAAACCTCAAGTCTATCTTAGAAAAATAGACTACTCCATGTAGCTCGTCAATGAGCTCATCAATCTGTGGGATGGGATATCTATTTTTAATTGTCTTCTTATTGAGTGCCCTATAATCTATGCACATGCGCATAGTCCCATCCTTTTTCTTCACTGACACCACTGAAGAAGAAAATGGACTCTTGCTCAATCTAATATGTCCTATATCCAAAAGTGTAGTGTTCCACCACTCTGCTGATTTGTTTTCACTGAGTTTTGTAGGTCTGATTTTGTTTATTAATTTTTACTTCTTCACTTTTGTTTGAGTTGTTTGCCAATAATGCTAAATAGGTACCAATAAGCATATACATACAATGGAAACTTCAAATAAACTAAACTACTGAAACAACTTTGAGTACATTGCTCAATTTAATGGACAAATATGATTTCTTCATTACATAATAAGATGCATACAACAGATAACTTACAACAGATTTAAAACTACATATATCTTATACCATATTTTTACTTACAGCCATACAGCACTATGAATAGTGATTTGCTACAGTAACAAACCCCAATAAATTGCTCACACCAACTGAAACACTAATTTCTCCACTCTAAATCCGATATGGGAGGCCTCCTAGGACTAGGGAACCCCTTTTTGGAGTGATAGCAGCCTCTTAAGAGAGGCGTTTTCTTTCATTTTGCTAATAAAAACCCTCAAGAGAGGGACAGGTGGCTGTAGCTTCACAAATCAGTCCAAAAATGCTTGAAAATTCAAGTAGCCCTTAGCAAAGCAGTGTTGAAGACGATGGCTGCCAACCTGTTGATGTGTTTTTCGTGACCGCACCAACGCAGAATAAAGTTGCCAATGGCTTCCCTATTCTCTCTTGATCAAAGTATTCCGCACGCTAAGATTGCAAGAAAGTTCGTGCGTTCAACTCCAAGGTTCTTTCAGTGCGAATAGGCTCAGTTTGGCTCGATGTGATTTGCTGGTATTTCAAGGGGACTTACGGAATTGTTTGGCAGCGGAGAAAGGAATTCAAATGTTCGAAAGATTTGTCTATGAAGTTCGGGTTTCCTATTCTAATCAGAAAGTACTGAATTGAAATGAGGCAAGGTTAAGAGGATTCTAATCTACTCTAAGGCGTGAGATATGGGCTCAACTTCAGCAAACTTCTAACCGAACTTCGCTTTGCCTCGCATCGGACAGCTTCCACGGAGTTGGTGCAATCTTCAAGGGAGATGACTAAAGATGTTCAAACCACCACTTGACATGAAGATACCATCACAACGACGCATACCATCATTCAAACTGTGATTGAAGTTAGGCCCAAACGCTTCCAGTTGACCACACAAGGTGCATTCACCGTCAGCAAATACACTAGTGGTATGGATAGACGAAGTTGCTTAGATCAAACACCACATTTCACAGCTAACATCTACTACATGCATGAAATGAAACTTATTCTACTTTATGCTACTTGAAGTAGAAGGGATGAAGAAACCTCGCTAGCTATCCACAACAAAGATGAATTTCACCATCAATGAAAGATCTTTTATTATGAAAGTTTTACACGACAATTTCTTACAAAAGTTTTCAAAGGAAAACTTTCCTTCTCCTCCAACTACACTATCAATCTACTTCTAAGTTATTTCTCTATTCTAACTTCTACTCTAATTCTACTGTCTCATGCTAAGCTCTACTGAAGATACAAATGAGGGGGACTCCCCCTTTATATAGCTGGCCAAGTCCAACGGACGGCTCAGATTACAATCGGCTGGATGGCCCAGATCGTGCCACCTCAGCCCTAAACATGATTTGCCCTAAAAACCGCCACAAAGGAGAGTGGGGTAATAAATGCGTCATTAATGGCCACCACCCTTCTAGAAGATTCCCGTCTACGGACGCGTTCACACTGTTCTTGATCTTCGTACTCGGCCAATTCTGATGATCGCTTGGAGGAGGGTAAAAGAGACTTTAAGATTGCCACCTCGAATAATAGAATTTGGTAGAATCTGGAGTCCGACCACTCTTGATTTTCTCCTTGACCCTTGCTCGAACTTCCATTCTTGAATTTGAAGGACTTCTCAGTCTTGGACTAGATCATTTCCGCTTGCCATGGGTGCACATTGGATTCTTGAGGAGAAACTCTAACACTTAGCCATTTCTTGCAACTTTTCTTCAAAATTTTATCTTCCTCCGAAGGTCGTAATATCATCGTGCTTCACCACCTCCAAACATCGTGCTCTGGCCTCGACATTCCTCCTGCAACACAAGCGAGGAGAAGAGTATTAGAACACGTCATAATATAAATTCACCTTACTTACCTGATTTTCACGTTCATCGCCTCCACTAGCAAACTTTTGCCATCTTCATAATTCCTCATGCCTTAGCCAAATTTCATCATCCTTTGGACAATATCAACTTCAACTGCATCCTCAAGAAATTCATTTCACCCGCTGGAGCTCCGACAACTTTGATTTTACTCATCTCTGGCTCAAGAAAACTATATCCATGAAGGATTTAAGCAAATTCACCTAGGCAATTTCTTTCAACTTCATCATTTGGAGAATTTCACCTTGAAAACCCATTTTCTTCACATTTGCCTTAGAAATTTTTTGAAATTTCCCTTAGGAAATTCATCAACCTGGCGCCCACCAAAAATATTCACCTTGAAGGCCTCGACAAAGTGTAGAAGACTTCAAAATCTATTCTTGATCGACAATCATCAATACCCAGAAGAAAATTTCCTTCAGAACGCGCCAGACCCATGGGTGCCCAACGAACGGGTTCATTTAATTTTCTGAATTTTGAACCTTAGAAAAATAATTTTCATCAAATTTAATCCATTTCATCATCTGTGAACATTTCTTTTCGCTCTGATTTGAAAATATTTTTCAACCTGTGCGACTGGCATTCTCTGACTTCACCTCTAGCAATTCTGTTCACGCTTCAAGAAAATTCATTACTTCACCAGACTTAGGCGTTTTCCCCAAGGGAGAACATTTTGTGCCTTAGAAATTTTTTGAATCACTTAGCATTTTGAAAAATTTTCCCTTTGCTCCTAGTTCCTTGGGCGCATTCCACCCCTCCTGCTTTGAGTTTTCTCAGACTTAGAATTTTTTTATTTTATTTTTATGGCTTTCCAACTTGGGCGCATTTGCCTAGGCTAGCTTCTAGTTTTCAACACTTAGTCAATTCTTAAGCCACCCCTCTCATCTTGGGCGCATTTTACCATAGGAGGTTCCAATTTCCGTACTTAGAATATTTTTCAACCATCTTGAAGCTCAAGGGCGCATTTTACTAGTGGAGCTTCCAATTTGTGTGACTTAGAAAATTTCAAGACTCCTGCCAGCTTAAAGGCGCAACTGGGGGGGTCTTCTTTCATTTTTTAAACACTTCAGGAGTTTTGATCTGCCTTTGGCCTTTTAAGGCAAGTTTTGATGCTGGACCCGAAAAATTATCAAACTGGGTGTATTTCGTGCCCTTTGCCGAATTTAGGGCGACTTGATCACGCTAACCCTAATTTGCTATTTTTAGAAAGTTTGTCTGTTTCTTGCATTTCAAGCTAGCTCCAAGCTCCAAAAAGGTTGGACTCTGCTTTGTTCGGATCCCGGTGACATGATTGAGCCGCTGGTGCCTGGTACCTGTATGCCTCTGCTGTTTTTAGCAACCTGCTAAAAATAGAAACTGCTCAGAAAGTCTTCAAATTTTGCATGTTGATTGCTTGAAGGGTATTGATCGTGACTGGACGCTGCTTCTGCGTGAATGTCGGGTTCCGCCCTTGATTTTAGGAAACCCTAATTGACCTGCTAAAAATAGTACTTATCAAATTCTTGATTCTCTGTAACTCTGTTTGCTTTGAAATTCGCGCCACGGGTTACTTATCACATGTTTGACCTGTGCTTGCTGAGATTTGGTGCTGACCTGCCAATTATAGCTGTTGCTGAAGTGACTTACTATTTATAGTAAGTGTTGGTTTCTGAGGCTTCCTTTGCTCCGTTTGCTTTGAAATTCGGACAGTGTGCCCTTCGTTGGTGAACTAGCCCGTTTGTGCGGATGCCAAGATCAACTTTCTATTTATAGCCCTCGTCCAAAACGCCTTTCTAAAAATAGCAGGTTCTCTGATTACCTTCAAATTTTGCCAGCAGATTCTCAGAAGGACGTCGATCATGATGGATACCTCAGTTTAGACCATTTTGACCTTTGACTCCTCATTTTTAGCGCTGAAGCTCGAAACCCTAATTTTATGCGTATTGCTCAGATGAGCTCCGTTTGATGTTGTTTCAGTTGCATGATGATTAGCTTGCATTTCTGAAGTGTCGAGTAGCTGCCCAAGTGATACCTGCTAAAAATAGAAAGCGGCCTGAAAAGTGATCAACCGGCTGCCGGATGATCTTGCATGTCATACTGCCCGAAAAATCTTGAAAAAACCCAGAAAAACCCAGAAAAATTTCCAACATGCACGCACTGGCTAAAAATAGTAAGTTTCTGAAAAGTGGTCAGTTCCATTTGCATGTTACATCGTCGCGAAGCTCTTGGAAAACCCAGAAGGAAAATGCCGACATGCGCTGAAAACGTCTGCATGCAAACCCTAATATCGGCCTCCGAAGGCCGAATGCTGAAAGTCATCATCATACTTTGCATGTCACATCACTGTGAAGGTCTCGAAAAACCCAGAAGGAATCTCCGGACATGCATCAGAAACTGTAACATCTAGTCCTTGAAATCTGCTCCAAATGCAGAACTGCTAAAAATAGCAAGTTGTCCGTTTTAGTTCAAATTTAACCCACGAGTAGCCTGATGTGCTCCGGACATAGCGTGACTGTCGGAATTTCAAAAATGTTGAAGGATCACCTGTAATTGCACACTTACTAAAAATAGTAAGTAGTCAGAATCTAATGAAATTTCAGTAGAAACCTGTTGGAAGCATACTAACAACAGTGTTAATCTCAATTTTCAATTTATTCGCCTCTTTTGACTTCAGGTTGGCTAGAAAATTCAAAACCCTAATTTTTTGTACTTGGCCAAAATTTCAAGTTTAAACTCAATGACGGGCAGAATCCCGGAAAGATAGACAGTAGAAAAGAGAGACAACGACAAAATGACCGAAAAGCAAAGCCAAAATTAGGGGGTCCCCATTTGCAATGGGGCGATGTGTGAAAAACGTCACAACACAACCCCACTCAAAAATCTACTCAAAAACTTTGCCAATCAGCTCTTAAAGTCACCAAATGTGCATTCAAATTCAACCCAACAACCTTAAGGTGGTGTTTCACACCCTCAAGCAGCTCAAAACGGAAAACCAAGCCCCCTCCAGGCTTACCCACTGCAAGAAATCAGGAAACCCTAGCCTCCCTCTTCCTCTAAAACCCAACTCACAAGTCAAGAAGCCAAAATGATCAATGCATGAAGAGGGTCGAACTTCTTCTCATGATATTTATAATTTAACATTGAAAACACTATTCATAAAAGTGAGCACTATTCACTTAAGTTATAACTTTTTCACTTTATGAATGAATAGTAACAGAAAAATATAAAGTGAACCCTTCATTTTAAAGACACATGGTCCCTAGGCCAAAGATAGTGAAATAAAAGGTGAGTATCATAAATTTAAGCACAAGTATCATGCCAAACGCAACAATTCACCTTGTCACCATACTCCGAAGATCAACACTGCAATTTGACAACCAAGTGCCCGTCCAAGTGACCCTCTATCTAGAACCATTAGCCTACAAGGGTCAACATGATAGGCTAATCCATTGATTTTTCGGAAGACTAGCTAGAAGGGGACATTACAGTCCACCCTCCCTGAAATTGCTTGTCCCCAAGCAATCTCAACTCCGGATGCTGTAAGATGTCCTCACTCTCCCATGTAGCGTCCTCAACCGGCAAGTCCTTCCATTTAATTAGATATTCCCTGATGACCCGTCTCCGCAACTGTCTCTCTCTGACATCAAAGATGACCTCAGGTACCAGAATCAATTTCCCCTCATCATCCAGGGGTGGTAAAGCTGTGGAAGGAATAACACGATGTCCTAATGCCTTCTTGAGGCATGACACATGAAATATATTGTGTACCTTGCTATCTGCCGGTAAGTCCAACTCATAAGCCACCTCGCCTATCCATCTGATGATCCTGAAGGGTACGTAGTATTGGGGCTTGAGTTTCTCCACACCACTCTTCTTGAGAGTAGACTGGTGATAGGGCTACAACATCAAATACACCATATCGCCAACCTTGAAAGATTGCTCAACTCTCCTCTAGTCCGCATACTGCTTTTGCTGATTTTGTGCCTTCTGAATGTTCTCACGGAGAGCTCTCATAATATCCTGGTTCTCCTATAAAAGATCCCCAACACTAGGCACTCTACTGTCACTCAACAATAAATCAAGAAAGTTGGGTGCCTCATACCCATATAAGGCCATGAATGGGGACATCTGAATCGACATGTGGTGAGTGGAGTTGTAACAATACTCACAAAGGTGAGTCCACTTCACCCACTCCTTCTGCTGCCCCTCTATATAGTTTTGGTGGTATCCTTCCACCCACTTATTTATAATCTTCGTCTGACCATCAGTCTGCGAGTGGTAGCTAGTGATCAGAGTAAGCTCGGTCCCACAAAGCCTGAATAGCTCTTGCCAAAAGTGGCTCAAGAACCGACTATCCTTGCCACTAACGATGCTCTGGGGTAGCCCATGCAACATGAACACCTCACAGAAAAACAACTCTGCTACCTGTGTAGTTGAATATGTAGCTGCTATCGGAAAGAAATGAGCGTACTTGGTGAGGCGATCAACAACTACATAGATACAGTCTCTACCCTGGGCTTTCGGCAAGCCCGTAATGAAATCAATCGACAAGCATTCCCACTTCCTATCAGGAATTGGAAGTGGCTGAAGTAATCCAACAGGATAGGTGTGCTCCTGTTTATTTTGCTGACAAACAAGACACTCTCTGACATATCGAAGGACATCTGACTTGAGTCCTTTCCAAGTGAAACGTTCCCGAACCTGCCTGTAAGTTTTGAAATACGTCGAATGTACGGCCGTGGGTGCATCATGAAAGGCCCTCAATACTGTGTTCTTCATCTCTGATCCTGGGGTCAAAAAATCCTCCCTTTGTAATGATAAGATCATTTACAACTGAATATCGGCTATCCTACACTGAACCCTCAACAATGCCAAAAGCCCAAGAGTCTTTGGCATACTCTGCTGAAATCAGATGTCTCCAGTTCTTTAAAATCTCGACCATGGAGCTCAAATGTGGTCGGCGAGATAAGGCATCAGCAACAACGTTCTGAGTCCCTTTGACATACGTAATGTCAAAGTCGTATGATTGCAAGTTACTAACCCACTTCTGTTGATGATCATTGAGATCTCGCTGCCCTAAGAAATGCCTCAAGCTGTTATGATCGGTCTTAACACAAAATTTGCTGCCCACAAGGTACTACCTAAATTTGGCCAACGCATGCATAATGGCCAACATCTCCTTGTCATAAATGCTATAGCTCCTCTCTGGTCCTCTTGGATTATGCACCTGTTGAATACAAAATTCAACAATTCAGTGTAACATGGGAAGACCTCTAAAGTTGTGGGTTTCTTTGTAGACAGAGGTCAACCTCCGGAGAAGGCCGGCTTCCTTTGTGCTATCACCTAACTACTGATCTTGTAAAGGAAAAGAGTAGAAGGAGAATACATTAAAACTAATGAAAACACTATCTCTATGGTGATGCACCAAATTTACTAAGAAGACATATAACATAGTTTACACACACAATTTCAGTCAGTGACACAAGCTTTGTTGTACACGACTCGATCACATACGTTTTCTGCATAAACATTTCATGAAAAGGTTCATATGGCTACACTCCTAGAAGGGAGAAATAACTTCACAACTAGAGAATACTGCATTTTAAACACATCTCACAACCTGCAAAATACATATTGCTCTATAGAACGGTGCTGAGATAAGACATAACCACAAGGAATCATACAATTTCACAAGCACTTTCATCAATTATACGAATGCACACAATTTGGTAGAGAGATCGAAAAGGTAAAGTGCTTATACTCATTGATTTCAATGGTGAAACACTGATATACATGCCTGTCATGAGCTACAAAACATAACCTCTCTTCTGCAAAGAACTCCACAAGTTACAAAACAGAAAAGTACCAGGTAAGAACTGTCTACAAAAAGAGGCAAAAATGCCATATATACAAAAGTATTGGCCCCTACCCTAGGGCTTACAAAAAATGAATCAGTTACTCAACACGTCGGTCCTCAAATCTTTTGGAATGAAGTCATGTTGCATTCAATGTGCCTGCCCCGCTATCCATGTCGGTGAAGAATCGCCTCAAGAATGGCCTCCTTGATCTTTTGCAACAATCACATTAATTTCTGGCCCCTCGTGTCCACCCTCGAATTTGTTAGAGCTGCTTTGAATGTTTCTGAGTGTTATCATAAATGTCGATCTACTCTTGCCAGTCGACATCCCAGTTGTCCTTGCAGTCTCCTTTTCTGTTTACAGACGACACCCCCTAGATATCGAATTGATCCATTGCTTTATTCACAGAGAAGATCCACGCTGTTTATGTTCCGTTGATATTCCTCACAGGGGGAGTCACAACAGTCAAACCGTCAATGGTTCGCCCTCGGCTTCCTTTGATTGGGTGTACATACTCCACATAAGACTCTCAGACGATCAAAAGTCATTCAGACTGAATCGCATGTCGGTGAGACACCTGCCGTGTCTCCCCGATGCGATTATACTCTTCAGCAGCATTGGCATAGCATACAACTGTCGATGAGACCTCACATCGAATGCAAAAGTTATATCGACATCCCTAAAACCATCGGCAAGACTATCACCTTCGGCTAGACATCATAGCGAACCCTCATGAGTCATACCGATATCGCCATTTCATCGCCCAGACATCCGCATTCGGCAAGAGTTCTCGCTGAAGTCTGCAGCAGACCCATTGCTATCGGCAAGACAAACATCAGTCGGGAAGAGTTCATACCGAAGGCATAAGACCTTCGGCGAGACATACCATCATCGGCGAGATATCATGCCGAGCTCAACTTCTTTCCTTCGGTGAGACACTGGCGAGTTGGGAAGACCTCACGCCAAACTCCAAATCCTTTCGGTGAGACCTTTTAGAGTCGGTGAGACATTACCCCGAAGCCCCATCATTATACCGTTGTGCTCCTTCGACGGCGAGACACCCATGTGTCGGTGAGACCTTATGCTGAAGGCAAAATCCTTTGGTGAGCTCAGTTCACCACCTGTCGGCAAGACCCTAGCAGGTCAGCAAGACGTTCCCCCGAAACCATCCCACTTCGGCGAGACCTCACCCCATCGGTGAGACCTCATACCGAGCTCAAAACCTATCGCCGAGACCATTTGCATCGGTGAGACTCTCCCTCATCGGAGAGACGTTACACCGATCGCTTCCATTCCTCCTGAGCTCGAATCCTCCCTTGGTGAGACTCCCACTCTGCTGTGCTAGTTCAAAAAAACAATGATAATTTAGAGCAGCCAATAGCTTTCTTTAGTCGAGGACTTGTTGATTATGAAGAGAAATATACATTTGTTGAGAGGCATGTTCTCGTTGTGATCAGAAGCCTAAAGAAGTTTAAGCCTCTAGTTTCAAACAATAAAATTCATATTCTGGTTGCACACTAAAGTGTGAAATAATTTCTGTTAAACAAAGATCTGAGGACTGATGTGTTGAGTAACCGATTCATTTTTTGTAAGCCCTAGGGCAGGGGCCAATACTTTTGTATATATGGCATTTTTGCCTCTTTTTGTAGACAGTTCTTACCTGGTACTTTTCTGCATTTGTAACTTGTGGAGTTCTTTGCAGAAGAGAGGCTATGTTTTGTAGCTCATGACAGGCATGTATATCAGTGTTTCACCATTGAAATCAATGAGTATAAGCACTTTACCTTTTCAATCTCTCTACTAAATTGTGTGCATTCGTATAATTGATGAAACTGCTTGTGAAACTGTATGATTCCTTGTGGTTATGTCTTATCTCAGCACCGTTCTATAGAGCAGGTTGTGAGTTGTGAAGTTATTTTTCCCTTCTAGGAGTGTAGCCATATGAACCTTTCATGAAATGTTTATGCAGAAAACGTATGTGATCGAGTTGTGTACGACAAAGCTTGTGTCACTGACTAAAATTGTGTGTAAACTGTGTTATATGTCTTCTTAGTAAATTTGGTGCATCACTATAGAGATAGTGTTTTCATTAGTTTTCATGTATTCTCCTTCTGCTCTTTTCCTTTACAAGATCAGTAGTTAGATAGCACAAAGGAAGCCGGCCTTCTCCGGAGGTTGACCTCTGTCTACAAAGAAACCCACAACTTTAGAGGTCTTCCCATGTTACACTGGATTGTTGAATTTTGCATTCAATAGGGTGCATAATCCAAGTGGTCAACAATCCTCTTAACTTCCGACTCTTGAAAGCTATCGGATGCTTGTCCTGCATGAAGAATGCGCCAATACCTTCACCCGAGGCATCGCACTGAAGCTCAAAGGGTCTAGTGAAATCTGGTAATGCAAGGACAAGACAAGAAGTAATCAACTGCTTGAACACTCTGTTGTGCCCTTTTTCACACATCGCCCCATTGCAAATTGGGACCCCCTAATTTTTTGCTTTGTTCAAGTCTTTTGGCTTGATTTTTGGTTTTCCTGTTGTCTCTCTATTGTTCTATTTGTCTTTTCGGGGATGTGCCCATCCGTTGAACTTAAATGTGAAATTTTGGCTAAGTCCTTAAAATTAGGGTTTGATTCCTTCACGCCAATTTGAAGTCAAATAAAGTGAATGAGTTGGAATCTGAGCTTCACATTGCAGTCAGTATGCTTCCAGTAGGCTCCTAGCTAAATTTCATCAAATTCCGATGACTTACTATTTTTTGTAAAAGTGTGCAATTCAGGGTGTTCCTTCAGCACTTTTGGAGTTTCGATCGTCACGCTGCATCCAAAATATGTAAAGTTTACAAGTTTTGAGCCAGAACGGACAACTTTCTATTTTTAGCAAGTTCAGCTTCGGGAGCAGATTTTAGGGTTTATATGCAAATTTTTTCAATGCTTGTTTGGAGATTCTTTCTGGGTTTTCTGAAACCTTCGCGATGGTATAACATGCAAAATGAGATGATTATTTTCAGAGTTCATCTTTCGGAGGCTATTTTTAGGGTTTACATGTTAGGGTTTTCTTTGCATGTCTGATGATTCTTTATGGGTTTTTCGAGAGCTTCGCAATGATGTGACATGCAAAGCAAGATGATCAGTTTTCAAAGACTTACTATTTTTAGCAGTTGCTTTCCGGCGGCTGCCCAGCACATCAGAACCACAAATAGGGCGAAGTGCAACAGAAATGAGGTCAAACAGAGGTCATTTGATATACATGCAAGTCAGATTAGGGTTTCCAGCTTTGGGACCCAAAAAGAGGGGTAAAAAGTCAGAATTTTCGAAAACCGGTGTATCCCACTGCGACCAGGATCTTTCAAGCTATCCATCGGTAAAATTTGAAGGCAATCGGAGCACTTACTATTTATGGTAAGGCGTTCTAGAAACTAGCTAAAAATAGTAAACTAGCGTCAGGTGCCAGTGTGAACGGGCAGGTCATCCGATGAGGAGCACGTCATTCGAATTTCAAGTCAAACGGAGTTGTGGAGGTCTTCGAAACAGGCAGTGACTATAAATAGTAAACCACCTTCAGAAATGTGCTATTTTTAGCAGGTCAGCCTAAGATAGCAGTATGAACAAACTAACAAGGTCATGAGGATCCAGTGGTTAAAATTTCAAATCAATCCGAGCTTCAGAGATGTGAAAATCAAAGGACTTACTATTTTTAGTAAGTATTGAGCTGGCTGGTGAGGATGAGGAAAAAATGCCTAAGTCGGAGTTCATCCTGCTCATACATCAAAATGCACTCTCAAGCTGGCAGGAAGCCAAAATCTTTCTAAGTCTGGAATTTCATCCTGCTCACCCTCTCAAATGCAGCCAAGGAAGAATCAGCTGGAAAGATGAAAAAATTGTCTAAGTCTGAAAGTTCATCCTCCTGCACATCCTAAATGCGCCCTCATGCTAAGAAGGTGATTGAAAAAGTTTCTAAGTATTCAGTTTGTCCTTCTCCACATGCCAAATGCGCCCACTTCAAGGAGAAAGTAAAAAAAGTTTCTAACTGTTTAAAATATCCACCTCCCCCCCATAAATGCGCCCAAGGAAGGATGAAGGTGTTGAAAAATTCTAAGGCAAAGTTAAATCCTCCTCCATGTGCTAAATGCGCCCAAGTCAAGTGAGGTCAAATTTTGACTTTCTCCTCCCACCTTTGAATGCGCCCATGCAAAGTAAAGACAAATGAAAGGAATCTAAGGCGTTGTGCATGAAGGGAATATTCCAAGTGTTGAATTCTTCTCCAACCTTTGAATGCGCCAAGTCCAAGATGAAAGTAAAAGTTGTTAAGTGAAGAAGAAGTCTAAGGCGTTGAAGTTAGTCCACCTCTGCATGCTAAATGCGCCCAAGATAAAGGTAAAGCTGATGGAAAAATCACCAAGGCGTGGTTAAGTTCACCTCAACATGTCAAACGTGCCTATGCTAGAAATGAACTTGGAAATATTCTAAGTGTCAAAATCTCCTCCTCTATACTTGAAATGAGCCCATGCTTGTGATGGTGAGTTGAAAAAAATTCCTAAGGCATGTAAATTGGAAGCTTGGCCTCTAAAATGCGCCCAGCTGGCGGGAGGATGAATTTGAAATTTTCCTAAGTGTCAAAAGAGAAGAAACACGCCCAAAGAAGTAAGGTGAACTTTGATGATGAAATTTTTCTAAGGCATGAAAATCCACATTCCTTAGGAAAATACGCCCAAGTTGATGGAAGAGAGGAAATTCACTAAGGTATAAATAAAATTGGCGAGAAGAGGTTAGAAGATGCTAGCTTCGTGAGGTTGATAAAAATTTGTCAAGGCCGGGCAAGAAAATACGCCCATATGTGAAGAATGAAGATAAATTTGATGATGAAATATGTTTCTAGGGTTGAAATTCAAAAAATTAAAAGTACGCCTTCGTTTGTGGACACATGAATTTGATGCTTTCCGAAGGAAATTTTCTTCTGGGTATTGGACATCTATGATGAGGAATTGATTTCAAAGTCTTCCACAGCTTGCCAAGGATTCCGTGGTGAAGATTTTTGATGGGCACCAGATTGATGAATTTCCTAAGGAAAATTTGAAAAAAATTCTAAGGCAAGGAATAAATGATGACTAGATGATTTTTGATCAGGTTCCTGATAAAAACAATTTTCTCGAGCTAGAGTTGGATGAAATATCAGAGTGAACACTTCAGCCAGTGAAATGAAAAGGGAGCAATTAAACTAATATTTTCACAGGGTGATTTCAAAGTGTTAAAATGAGGTACGCCCAAGGAGTACAAGATGAGTGAAATTCTCTAAGGAATGAAAATGGAAGCTCAAGTCTTCAGATGAACCCTAAAGGGGATGAATGATAATGTGGAAATATTCTAAGTCATGAAGAAGGAAAAGTTGGCTAGAGAAAAACAACGAACCCTTGGAAGTTAAAGCATGAAAATCAGGTAAGTGAGGTGAATTTATATTATGAAGTGTTCTGATGCTCTTCTCTTGCTTGTTTTGCAGGGTGAACACTAGGGCCAAGGCATGATGACTTGGGGAGATGAAGCGAATATTTGGAGAAAATGGCTAAGTGTTGAGACTTAGTATGTGCCCAGCTCAAGTGACAAAGAAGAAATGTTTTCAAAGCTCAGGATGGAGAGAAGGTCATCCTCAAGCACTTCGGAGTTGAAAAAACGACAAGGGAAAATCATCATCAAGTAAGAGAAGGAGGTTGCCACCTTGAAGTCAGATCGAGAACGTGCCTGTCGTACCAGTCCAAGAAGTTGAAATAGTATGAACGCATTTCTAGACAGGAATCTTTTGGAAGATGATTGACAATAATGGCTCATTTATTACCCGACTCCTCTTCATGGCGGTTTTTAGGGTGAATCTTGTTTAGGGCTGAGGTGGCACAATCTGGGCCATTCAGCCGATTGTAATCTGAGCCGTCCGTTGGACTTGGCCAACTATATAAAGGGGCATCCCCCCTCATTTGTTTTTTAGTAGAATAGACATCAAATTAGACAGTAGACACAGAGTAGAGGGACAACTTAGAAGTAGCTTAGTATAGATTGATAGTGTAGTCGAAGACGAAGGAAAGTTTTTCCTTTGAAAACTTTGTAAGAAATTGTTGTGAACACTCTCTCAATAAAAAGAGTTTTCGTTGATGATGATCTCGTCTTTTGTTGTGAGTAGCTAGCAAGGTTTCTTAGTCCTTCTGATTCGAGTAGGATCTTAAAGTAGAATAAATTTAATTTCATGCAAGTAGTTAATGATTGTGGAATGTGGTCTTCAATTTGAGCAAACTTCATCAATCCATACCACTAGTGTGTTCGCTGATGGTGAATGCGCCTTGTGTGGTCAACTGGAATATCGTGTACTTAACTTCGATCACGATTTGTATGTTTATATGCGTCATTGTGATGGTATTTTCATGCTAAGTTGTGATCTGAACATCTTGAGCTACTCCTTTGAAGATTGCACCGGTTTTGTGGAGGCTGTCCGAAGCGAGGCAAAGCAGAGCTTGGTTGAAGCTAGTGAGAATTGATTGCCATGTCCCACACCTTAGAGCAGATTAGAGCCTTCTTAACCCAACACTATTTACATTCAGTACCTTCTGAAACAAGATCTTTATAGACAAACCTTTCGAGCATTCAAATTCCTTTCTCCGCTGTTGAACAATTTCGTAAGTCCCCTTGAAATACCAGCGAATCACATTGATCCAACTGAGACTATTCGCACTGAAGGAACCTTGGAGTTGAACGCATGAACTCTCTCGCAATCTTAGCGTGTTGGATACTTTGATCAAGAGAGAATAGGGTAGCCGTTGACGACTTTATTCTGCATTGGTGCGGTCATGAAAAACACATCAACACACTCCTATGCCTCAGGAGTCCAAACAAATGCACCTTTCTTGTCAAGTCCGTAAGTGGCACTGCATGGTATGAATACCCACTGACAAATCAGCGGTAGAAACCACACAAGCCCAAAAATCCTCGAAGCTGAGTAAGATTCTCGGGAGTCGGCCACTCAACAATAGCTTTGACCTTGTCAGGATCCATACGCACACCCTCTGTGCTGATAATATGGCCCAAGTACAACAACTCCGTCATACCCAAATCACATTTTGATTCCTTGGCATACAAGGACTCGCTATCCAGAATACCCAGTACCGTATCCAAATGGGCAATATGCTCATCCCAAGCCTTGGTATATACCAAGATGTCATCAAAGAAAACAAGTAAAAACCTCCTTAGTTGTGACTGGAAGACCCTATTCATAGTGGACTGAAATGTAGCGGGTGCATTGGTCAGCCCAAATGGCATAACCATAAACTCAAGGTGTCCACAATAGCAATAGAAGGCTGTTTTCTCAATGTCCTATTCCCTCACACAAATCTAATGATACCTCAATCTCAAGTCTATTTTTGAAAAACAACGGGCACCATGTAACTCATCTATCAGCTCATCAATCTAGGGAATAGGATACCTGTTTTTGATTGTCCTTTTATTCACCAATCTGTCATCACATCGACAAGGTACCATCCTTTTTCTTTACTAACACAATGGATGAGGCGAATGGTGACTTACTAGGCTTGATATGTCCCATAGCGAGCAACTCCTTAATAGTTTTTTCTATTTCATCCTTAAGTCGCTTAGGATGCCTATAACGTGCGACAATCACGGGCTTAGCACCCTCCTCCAACTCAATGATGTGCTCAATACTGCGGTCTGGTGGTCTACCAGGAGGAATCTCACTGAACACCTTAGCGTGTTTAATCCTCAACTCCTGTATGTCTGGATGATAAACTGGGGTTTGCTGCTCCTCTTGTGATGGCATCAACATACACTTAGCTGCCCACTCGATCATGTCGTGTTGCATGAGTCTCTCCATTCTACTGAGAGATATCATTCTGAAATTTCTATCTCGGATGGCTTTCAACACCTGATTCCTCCCGTCCACCTTAAATCTCATCTCCATATCACGAAGGTTAAGGGTAAACTCTCCAATGTCATGAAGCCATTTCATCCCTAGAACCATATCAGTATCTCCCATATTCACCACATAGAAATCTTCCTTAAAGTTGTAATTATTTAGTCGCATGGGAAGATCTGGAATCATTCTATCATAGTTAAGAGTGTAGCCATCCACAACCTTCACTCTTATGCCATCAAATTCTTCCGTTTGAATTCCACGCCTTTCAACCAACCTTGCATCAATGAAATTATGCATGGCACTTGTATCCAATAAGGTAATGATCTTTTTCCCATCTAGGACCCCTTGCATTCTGAAAGAGCCCTCTCATTGTATACTAGTGAGACGTATTTCTTGAAGCTTTACTTCCTCCTCTGTTTCAACCTCATTTTCAGAATTTTCCACCTCGGATTCCTCATGCTCAGTGTGTTGGTCTGATTTTTGAGATTCAGAGTCCTCATAGAATGCCCATATTATTCGGTTAGCCTTTCCCTTAGGCCTCAAAGGACAGTCGTGGTTTGCATCATAGGGTCCTTTGCAATAGAAGCACAACTTCTTCTTGCGCAAGTCATTGATGGTCTCTTTGCCTAATGGGGCTGCTGATTTCCTTTTGGAATCTGAGTTTTCCTTCTTCTTAGAGAATGACTTTCCGTCCTTGTATGAAGATGATGCTTTAGATGAGAACTTACTTTGCGGAGCTGCAAGTTCCATGCTCCTAGCTTTTTTCATAGCCTCCTATAGGGTCGGGGGATCAAAAGCTTTGATCCAATCTCTCAATGGTTTTGATAGACCTTTGATGAATAATACAACTAATCTTTTTTCTGATATGTTGGGAACCATAACTAATAACTGCTGAAAATCACCTATATATCCCTCCAAACTCCCAACTTGCTAGAGTTGAGCTAGGTCTCTGAAATATGTTTCCGGATCTTTGTTGTCGAAATGTTCAACCAACCGATCCACAAACTCTTGGTAAGAGGTGATGCGGTTATGCTGCAACGTGACCATCCCATGATACCACCAATCATGAGCTACTCCCTCCAAGTGTAAGGTGGCATACTTAATTGCATCTGTCTCTACCATAGGTTGGAGGCTCAAGAAAGTGTCCAACTTATGAACCCAAGACTGAGCTGTAACCGTCCCACTGCCATCAAATGTAGGTAAAGTAAGTTTGTTGGTGGCATGCTTAAGGTTACTATATTGATCTCTATTTTGTCCTCTTGGTCTCCGGGGCGGTCTTTCTCTGTAATGCTCTCTTCTTTGACTCAGAAATCTATCAAAGCTTATGCGTTCTCTCACCTGAGGTGTTAACAATTCCCATTCGTCATTAGCGGCCATGAGAGTATCTGCAAATATTTCCTCTCTCTCTTCTTCTACATTACCCTCTTCTAATTCATCCCTCAAAAAGGTGAGACGTGTAGGTCTATCTACAATTTGTGAAGGAGCACGATGTGCCCTAGGTGTCCCAGCCACACTCATGTTATCCTCTGCAACCCTGTTCTGCTGTATCTGTGGGACAAACTGCTGCATTGTCACTATAAACCCTTCGAAAGCTCGAGTCATCCGCTCAAAAAGCTCTCTACCATCTCTATCTTCATTGTTTTCCTCATTTCTTCTTTTGTTTCTTGGTGGACCTTCTTCCTCCCTGTCACCCATTTCTGCTACTGGTATATCTTCAAACGGGTTATCCTCTTGCTAATTGTCCACTTGCTCCACCCTTCTGCGAGTGTAGTACCTAGTATGACCTCTCATGTAAAAATTTAACCCTCCAAGATGGCAGGATCAAGGCTCTAATACCACTGTAGTGTTCCACCACTCTGCTGATTTGTTTTCACTGAGTTTTGTAGGTCTAATTTTGTTTTTTAGTTTTTACTTCTTAACTTTTGTTTGAGTTGTTTGCCAATAACACTAAATAGGTACCAATAAGCATATACATACAATGGAAACTTCAAATAAACTAAACTACTGAAACAACCTTGAGTACATTGCTCAATTTACTAGCCAAATATGATTTCTTCATTACATAATAAGATGCATACAACAGATAACTTACAGCAGATTTAAAACTACATATATCTCATACCATATTTTTACTTATAGCCATACAACACTGTGAATAGTGATTTGCTACAATAACAAACCCCAATAAATTGCTCACACCAACTGAAACACTAATTTCTCCACTCTAAATCGGATATGGGAGGCCTCCTAGGATTAGGGCGCCCCTTTTTGGAGTGATAGCAACCTCTTAAGAGAGGTGTTTTCTTTCTTTTTGCTGATAAAAACCCTCAAGAGAGGGACGGTTGGTTGTAGCTTCACAAATCAGTCCAAAAACGCTTCAAAATGCAAGCAGCCCTTAGCAAAGCAATGTTGAAGACGATGGCTGCCAACCCCGCTCAGAAATCTACTCAAAAACTTTGCCAATCAGCTCTTAAAGTCACCAAATGTGCATTCAAATTCAACCCAGCAACCTTAAGGTGGTGTTTCACACCCTCAAGCAGCTCAAAACGGAAAACCAAGCTCCCTCCAGGGTTACCCACTGCAAGAAATCAGGAAACCCTAGCCTCCCTCTTCCTCCAAAACCCAACTCACAAATCAAGAAGCCAAAATGATCAATGCATGAAGAGGGTCGAACTTCTTCTCATGATATTTATAATTTAACATTGAAAACACTATTCATCAAAGTGAGCACTATTCACTTAAGTTATAAATTTTTCACTTTATGAATGATGGCTTCTAGGCCAAAGATGGTGAAATAAAAGGTCAGTATCATAAATTTAAGCACAAGTATCATGCCAAACGCAACAATTCACCCTGCCACCATACTTTGGAGATCAACACTGCAATTTGATGACCAAGTGCCCGTCCAAGTGACCCTCTATCCAGAACCATTAGCCTACGAGGGTCGACATGATAGGCTAATCCATTGATTTTTCGGAAGACTAGCTAGAAGGGGACATTACAAAAAGCTCCTTGATTGCTTTTTCTTCTCATCCTTATGTCTCTTTGAGTGCCGGTATGGTGTAGTGATTATTGCTTTAGTGCCCTCCTCTAGCTCAATGATGTTCTCTATACCCTTGTCAGGTGGCCTCCTAGGAGGTATGCGGCCAAATACCTTGCTTCGCTTAGTAAGCAAAGCCTGTATGTCAGGTGGATATGAACGTTTCTGCTCCTCTGTAACTGCAGGCATGACTATAGACTCTGTTGCCCACTCCACCTATTCATTTCTGAAAAGCCTCTCCATTCGCTTACAAGAAACAACCTGAGGCCCTCCATTAGATATCCCTCTCAATACCACGTTCTTGCTATCTGATTTAAATTTCAGCTCTAAGGTCTGAAAATTGGGAGTGATCTCTCCTAAGGAACGTAACCACTGGATTCCGATCACTACATATGTATCCCCAATACCAACCACATAGAAGTCATCCTTGAACTCGTGGTTTCCCAACTGGTTGTTAAGCTGTGGAATCATTCGAGTGCAATTAATGGTGAAGCCATCTGCAACCATCACTCTGAATCTGTCAACCTCCTGTGTTTGTAATCCTCTACATGCAACAAGTCCCTCATCAATGAAATTATGTGTGGCACCTAAGTTAATCAATGATATCATCCACTGCCCCTTAAGGACTCCTCTAATTCATAAGGACTCATTCTTTTGAAAACTATATAGCTGGGAAAGTTTACAATCCTTTGATTCCCCTTTTTCAACCGCTTTGTGTGGCTCTTCTTCCTCTTTTTCCTGAAAATCTGATTGCTAGTCTGAACTTTCAAAAGCACTTTCCTCAGCTGAATAGTATTCTATCTGATGTATTATAGCCCCCTTTGCACATACTGATGAGTCCAAATAATGACTCTTTTTTGTTAGGATTTACCATATGTTTGTTATTGTTACTATGGGGTTTTAGCACCTGGTTACTAATACTTTCTATGTTATTTCCCTAAACTTATGAACTTTGGGTATGAACTTATCCCTATAACTTTTGATGGTATTTAACCTGCTATGTGGTATATTTATATTAATTTTACATGTGATTGAATGAATCTTATTGTAAGGTGATTATGGATATACAATTGTTTTGTGTACGCTAATGTCATGATGCAGGTTTACATTAAGATGCAGATATAACTAAAGCTTGCAAGGTGGAAGTTCATGCTAGATGGCTGGTTGCTAAAGAAGTCAAAAGATGGACATTAAAGAGGTCAATGGAGGGAAACTTCTAGCTCGTGTGGAAGTTATAACTTATCTTTAAATGACCATGTCTATTAGTTGAGTAGATTTAGGAGGTGTTGCTATGTTGGATTCTCGTTGAGGCAAGACTGGTTTGACCAAGTCTTGTGCATGTATAACCTCCTTCCTCTTTTTCATGCTTTCAATAAATGGCATCCTCCTAGTCTGTTGGAGTCAACTGCCCAGTTAGTTAGGGTTAGTTAGAAGCTTTCCTTTTATAAATAATGATCAAATGTTCCTCTTCACAAGGTTGGATGTTTTGATATTGTACTTTCATTTTCAGTTTCAAAGGAATATAGTCATGTTGTTGTGATGATGTAACGATGTTTTCAATGAATAAAATGATGCTTTGATTTGCTACATCTGAGTTAGTTTAGGAAGACTCATTCAAGGGGGGCCACTTGGTGAGAATTCCATCCATTCAATTTAGTAGTTACTTTTTTGTTTAGTAATTAGTTACGGTCTTAGCAGTTGTCTGTTCCTGCAACCATTGGAACTCTGTTATGTGTCTATTCCTGCAGCCAAGGTAAACAAAGGAACTTCCTATTTGTTTGCTGAGATTTTTGTTTTTGTCATTCATTTCAATTCAGTTTAGTTGTTGATTCATGCTCAGTACTTATGCTAATTCCTTTCAAGCATTTTACTTTCAATACTATTTCCTTTCTAGTTATAGGATAAGGATGACTGCAATTGAGTCCTAGTGCACAGACAGTGCTAACCCATTTCAAGTTCATGTCCCTGGGTTGATAATGAAATGAACCTTCATGATTAGCAAGATAACTACTTAGTGTAGATATCTAATCTCTACGTTATAGCTTTAAAGGCTTAATTATTGAACCATTAGAGGAGGCCAACATTTTTGGCACCGTTACCGAGGATGGTGTCAAACTAGGAAGTTCTTCAGAGTCATTTCAAGTTTTTTTCTTGTTTTCAGTACCTTTGAAGTTTGTTTTTAGCATACCCTTCATTTGAATAAAGTAATGATCCGCTATTCTTTCACCAATTCTTTGTGTGAGTTGGTTGATACTGAGGTAATATCGCATGCATAGGGGTAGGAGAAGAGATGCTCTAAGGAAATTCCTTTCTAATGACCCTAATCCTGATAACCAGCTAGTTGAGTTTCAAAATCTTCCAAGAGACGAAGAAGAAGAGGAGGCAAATCCTTTTGCTAATGCATTTCCCAATTTGACCAGTTCTGAAACTTCCTCTGAAGAGCAAGCCATCAAGCAATTATGGCTGGCCAAAACCAAAATAGACCTAACCAACCATGTTTCCATTCCTATCACTCACCAGAATGAAGTTGACAACCTCAAGAACACCCCTACTTCGGTCCTTCCTAAATTCTATGGGCTGGTAACAGAGGACCCTGACACTTTCTTGTTTGAATTTGATATCCTCTGCAGAAGCTATGATTACACTACTGATGATCATAGGCTTAAATTGTTTCCTACTACCTTGAAGGAAGCTGCATTAAGATGGTTTATGGGCTTAACTAGGAATACTGTAGAGACTTGGGATGATATGAAAACAAAGTTTCTTGAGAAGTATAAAGAATACTGTAGAGGCAGTGATATGAGAGGAGATGATATCTTTAGGATGTAGCATAAGGAGGATGAAAGTTTGGACAACTATATTTCAAGGTTCCTATTTTGTCTGCAAAATCCCCCACATCATGCACTCAATGAAGAATCTCAAAAGTTGCTCTTCCTTAGAGGGATCAATGAAAATTGCACTGATGCTCTGGACTTGATAGGAGGAGATATCACCCAAGTTCCCTAGGATGATATTAAGAAGATATGTTAGAATTACTCCAGGGCAGCTATGAAGAGAGGAAAAGGTTACCAATCTTCTATGGGAAAATCCTCCACTAATGGAGTTTCAAGGATGGAAATCACTCATTTGCTAGCAGATTTCAAGTAGGATATCATAAACAATATGGCCACTCAGCTAGATACACTTCAAGCAAAGAAGAAACATGAGGAGGCAGAGGAAATGTTGGCAAAATATTGTCCTCATTGTAGGCAAAAGAAGGACTGCAGATGCAAAATTGTAGCCAACATTGACAACAAGCAAATTCCACCGGAATTCGGGCCAATTCAGAGTGATGATGATCAGGTTTTCTACATTGCACAAAGAAGGCCATGGACTCCAAGACAAGGTATGCCACCAGATCCATTATCTTTTAGTGGACCTTGTTTGAATTCTTATGCATCCGGTAATCAATGGCAACCTCCATACCCATCAAAATTTGGAGGCTATCCATCTCAGCCTTGGAACAACCCTCCAAATACTTGGCCCAATTACCAAAACTCTCCACCTCAGTGGTAGCAATTCTAGGGGAATTGGCAACAACCTCTAGGAAACTGGCAGCAAACATCCCAATGGAGGGGAGGACAGCAATGGCCAAACCAGGCAACTGGTTACATGCAGCCACCTCCACAGCCTCAACAACCTGCAATAATGCCTCCTCCTAACTCAATCTCTAGCACACCTAAACCTACTTAGTTACTAGCTCAACCCACACCTAACCCAAATAATAAACCTGTTGGCGTTTAAATTTGCACCTTTGGAATGCGTATTTGAAACGAACAGCTATGCACAGATAAACTGCTCTTCAAATTAGGAGGGGAAGTTCCCTCTTGTTGATGGTGTTGAAAGAAAGTAAACTAAGAACTAAGTTGCCTATCTTTTTTACCAGCTTAGAGCACAAGGTTTATTAAACGCAAACGCCATAGCTGAGATTTTCTGATTTAAGAACTTCAACTACGACTAACTTAAACTAAAGACGTTTCTAATTTCTCAAATAATAAGCAGAGCAAGAGAAACTAGAAATGAACAAGGTTGATTTCTGACAAAATACTTCAATAAACTCTTTCTCAACAAACATCTACAAACTTCAATGTAAGCTGAAATCAAGATCATAAAAGTAGAACACAAATAATGGAAATCTGAGATGTTATATCAAGGCAAAGGAGGCTCATGATTTTATTACTCAAACTTCTGGAACAAAACTTACTTCTAACATGCCTAGAACAAGGAATTACAGCTAAAGAGGCTTGCAATCTTGTTCTTTACATAATACGAACAACAATTACAATAACTTCTTGTTGGCTAAAGGAGACTCAACAATTGGCTATCATAAAACAATTGAACAACACTTGAGTAACAAATAGAAGGCACAATAGGCTCAGTGTTTTGTTATCACTAGCATGGTTAAAGAAACTAATGAGAAAAGGCTCTTATTTATAGACAAGCAGAGGAGTAGGGAACCCTAAAATCTCCTTGCTTTCACAATCTAGGGCTTGCTCAGCAAGCAAGCTTTATTACTAAATCTAGAAAGAAGATAACATCTAACAACTAAGAAAGCAGAAAAAGCAGGAAACGCCAACTATTACATTTATTTTTTTTCTCTTGTCAAAGAATGGATAAGAATTATACCAAGAATAGAAAGAAAGCGGGAAGAAAGCTTCTAGAAGAAAGTTGCTTTAAAGCTCAATCACATCCGCTAGAAAATTAGAAATTGTGTCCCGGTTCAGTGCATCTATGCCCTCAATAGCAAAACACCGCTTTTCTAGAATATCTTCAGCATCTGCAATAGATCTCAGGAAATCTTCGACCTCATTGGGTGCTTTCTCAAACTTTGCTGACATCATCAAAATATGACTCATCCTTCCGGCAACTGGATTGCAACTGCGAACAACATTCTGAAATTGATCCTGCACTTCATCAAGCCTGACGTAGGAACCATCTTCAAGACTGTACTGAGAAGGAATCTCTGTGATAAACTCATTGATGAAAAGAAGAGCTTCAATCACCCTTTGTCTGTAGGCGATAAATTCTTCGGATATCCTCTCATAGGTTTTAACTTTGAAAACATAACGCTCTCTCCAAGCAAGGATTTGTCTCTTGTGTTCTTTTGAAACTGTTGAACCATAAGCTGTGTCTAAATCAGCAATGATGATTTCATGCCTAGGTCTTACTTCAGCCAGTGTTTGCTCAAACCCTTGGATACCTTCACGTAGCTCATGAGCATTTTCTCTCAACTGGAACATCCGTGCCAAGATCTCCCTTCCTCTGACAATGAAACTCTCGATCCATTCCTGAGTTTCTTTCCCACAAATGACCAACTATCTTAACTGATGATGATTAGCTAGTGTCTCTAAAATCTGGGGCAGCAACTAGGTTGCCTATGAAGAACCATGAACAAGGTTAGAAATATAAAGCCTGAGCTGCTGATTTTCAGCCTTGAGGGCTGCCTTGTCTTCTCCATCCTTGAGCACTCTTTACTGAAGGTTTTCGGACACAACTCTGAATAGACTCACATCCGCATGTCTGGTATTTCTACCAAGATTAGCCCTGACCATCACGAAGTCATCCATATTCACCTCATCCCTATTCTTGTCTTTTGGGGGCAAAGCAGTCTCCATGACTATCTCGTTATTAGGATTCCTATCAAAGTGAACTTGCTTCTTTGCTTTCTTCTTAGGAGGTTCCTAATAGATGTTATCGAGATCATCAACACTCACCTAATATGAAGGCCTTCTTCTTACCCTTCCCAAGGAATTCTCAAGCCAAGACACAGTAGTATCTTTACTAACTTCCTTAGGAGGTGCAATTTCAATCTCTTCATCTTCAATATCAAGGTCGATGTGAATCGGTAAAGGTTCTGTCAAAGGTACAAAAACATGTGTTAAAGGTGGCTCCTCTGCTTCTTTCTGAGGTACGGGCTCGTCAGGAGGAGCTTCTGTTACAACTGTAGGTTGCTCCTGTATGACTATGCCTGAGAAGTCTAACCTTCTTCTTACATTTTTACTTGATCTACTACCTTTGACACCTTCTTGAGACTGACTTTTTCCCTTTCCTTTTGACTGTGCTCTGGAAGAAGAGGGAATTGTCTTTGGCGGCTCTGCTATTGGAATGGAGTTTTTCCTCTTAAGGTTTAGGAAAACCTTGCTATGTTCAAGGACTTGGCTCGTCATGTCCTCAACTGAGAGGGATTCTTTATTAGCCTAGTTAATTTGTGAAAGGGGCTGATCTTCAATTCGCTTCTAAGTATACATCGGGAGAAGCACATCCTCGTCATCATCTGATAACCCTTCTATGTCTTCATTTAAGCAATCCTTCGTCTGGTGAAGAGTGAGCCTGCTGTAACTACGCCTCTGCACCTCAAACTCATCTATACAATTAGCCCAAAAATCTTCAAGGGCGGATATATGAGCATAGTTCTTCTCAAGTTGGGCAGCGTAGACACCATGAGGATCAAATGATCGTCTCTCACTGTAAGACTTGAGGCCGAGTTTATCTAACTCATCTCCCATTGTCTTAGCATCTGCAGCAGTCCTCCATGTATAAATTCTCAGCCCTAATGGAAAATGGAGGGAGGGTTTCTTTCTATTCCGCAAGACTGTGCGGACATCATGGGCCTGCCTTAAGAACTACATGAACACGACCTCGTCTGACGAGTACCTTGGTAACATGAGCGGGGCACCTGAATAGCCATAGACCTTGAGATAGGTGAAAGTAGGAAATTGTATGAACCAATCTGCCCACTCCGCCATCGCTGTCCTGGCAACTGAGGAGATGCGAACGTGCAATTCATTGTCTAGGTCCCGCACTGTGTACTTCAGAAAAGCCTCGTTCACTCTCTTATAGTGATGCAGCGACTTCGTGAATTCCAACTGGGGATAGTAGTTATATATATGCTGTACACTCAATGATCCCTCAGTGTTCAACCATCTGAATTGACCTTGATAGGCCACCAAGTAGACTAGGTAAGACACTATATGAAACTCATGAAATTGGAAGTATTCTGTTATCTACTGATGTAGGCTGTCACTGATCAAGGTAGGCCAATCATAGAACTCAGTTTTCTTCATGATGTGGGGTATGGCGTAAAACATCCAAGGCTGAAACTTGGTGGCATCTTCTAAGCCAGTTACCCTGTTGAGCAAGGTGATAATGATAGCAATCTCATCCTTAAACTCTCCTCGCCCGACGTTCTTTGGCAAAGTCTTGTACTTTTCTTTCATCCACCTCTACGCAATGTTCTTACTATATTTGTCTTTGTGCATGTCCCATATCCTTTCACATTCACCCTTTGAGATAGTAACACTTTCAGGCCATGGGGGAATGGAAAAACACTTCTTGATCATATCAGGCTTCAGACTGCAAATTAATCTACCATCAGCTGATTGGATTTCCCTAGTAGCCAGGTTGTAATGCTTGATGCAAGCGATTACGAACTCAAGACTCTGAATTGATATAGGGATAGACGCTGCTGCGAGGAGTCTGGAGTGTCCCAGGTTTCTAATGGAAGTGTTTCCTGCGCTTTCCAAAGCGTGTAGATCAAACACCGGCTTGATATGATGCAAGTCTGTCTCAGCAGTTTTGATGTAATCATGATAAAGAGCTGATCCAGTCTTGAAAACATTGGGAGTGTACTCCATTTCGGAAAACTTGAAGAATGACTGTAAACTCGCCTAGGTTCAGACAAGTTTTGAGCAACTTACTATTTTTAGAATGCTTATTTTCTCGCTCCAACGGAAAAAATTTTGAATTTTTTTTGAGATATGGGTTTTGCTCAGAATTTCGTTGCAAGACAACCCAGATCATCCATTTTCGAAAATTTTGAATTTTTCCTGAAAAAGCAGCAAACCCTAATTTCTTCAATTTTTCATGAAAAAAGCTAGCACCTGGGTTTTGTTCAGAATATGATTACAAATGGCTGATCGAAAAAGCAGCCAACCCTAGGATTTGAAACGTTCTTGAAAAAGCTGTGATATGGGTTTTCTTCAGAGGACTAATTTGAGAGGACCCAGATGATTGAAAACTGAATGCACTGAGGATTTCACTGACATGCAAATAAAAAGCAGCTGCTGCAACTTGATGAAATTCTTGAAAATTTCTTCAGAAGAATGAAGTGAAAAGATCCAGATGACTGAAATTTTGAAAACCTTGGCATTCTCCTTGAAAAAATTGATCTTCTAGATGAAAAAGCATGAAAAAGCAAGGGTTTATGTTGCTGATCTGAAAAATTTGATGAATAACCAGCAAATTGAGCTCTTGAATCTTGAAAAATTTCTTCAAACTTGCTGCTCCAACTTTCTCCTTTGGATGCTACCTGCAAAAATAATAAAAATTACATTGAAGAGAGGTTAAATAGACTTAGGGTTTGAATTAGGTTTGCTTTCTTTTGCTTTTATTTTCAAAACCCTAAATATCTCAGATCATTGAACTTGGACACCTTCTTCCTCTTTGCAATTTTGAAAATTTTGAAAATTCTACTAAGGCATGAGAAGTTGGGCGCCCTTCTTGACTAGGGGCGCTCACTTCAAGCAGTGTTAGTCATTTTTTTGGTATTTTCAACTTTTCACCATTTTGACCCCCTACTTCGCCTTCGATTTTTGGCTTGCAGACTAATCTGATGAGCGAGCTGAAGGATTCATCGCGGAGCCTGACTGGTTCTGAGAAGATTGTTTTGGAGGCGTCTCTGGCTAAAATCTTCATCTCGACCTTCAAATTCATGGGAGCCTTTCTTCTCCAGGGGTGCCCATTTTGTCCAGAGTTAGTCATTTTTCATGATCTTCAATTTCTTCATTAACTCCTCTTCTACAGATGATCTTGTCAAATCTGGTGATCCGGGCATCGGATGGGTTGATGATTATGCTTGTTGCGAAGCTGACGAAAGATTGTCAAGGGTCTTCTGGGTGCTACTTCACCAAACAATGAGTTTTGGAGCTTCAAAAGCTTGGGCGCCCTTCTTGGCTGGGGGCGCCCAAGTTCACCATACTTAGTTTATTTTCCACTTTCTCTCATTTGCTTCTGAATTCTGAAATTTCACTCTTGTTTCACCCTATGTTCAGCTTCTCGTATCTGGCGACTACAAACTTCGATTGACGCGCTGAATATCTCGTTGGAGAGTTGAATCAACTATGAAGAGAGCATGTTAGAGCCACATCTGCAAATTCCTCTGTTTTACCCCTTGAAATCTTGGGCGCCTCTCTCTCCAGGGGCGCCCAAACCTTCCAGACTTAGCCATTTTTATCTGATCTTCATCTTCAAGTTTGAAACTTTCATTCTGTACGTTCCTCTTTGATCTGAATCTGCTGAAGATTGAATAGTCCGATGATTTGACGAAGACATGCGTTGCGAAGTTGGCTGAATACTAAAGAGATTGAGCATATTCTCAAACCCTAACTGCTGAGTTAGGTGCTTCAAAAAGTTGGGCGCCCTTCTTCACCAGGGGCGCCCAAAGTTCCCAGACTTAGTAAATTTTTTATAATTTACATGTTCTTCATTTTGACTTCTATGTGAATCCTCCCTGTTCAGCCTTGAATCCCGGATGACTTGATAATCTGATGACTACAACGTTGGATTCGCTGCGGAGCTAGCAGAGAACTGAGCAACTTTGGTTGGAGGCATAAACCCTAATTTCATCATTTAATGCCCTAAAAAGATGGGCGCCTATTCTCACCTGGGGCGCCCAAGTCAACTAGTGTTAGAAAATTTTCACAGTCTTCATCCTCTTTCTTCGTTCTTCATGCTTCTTCACCATCTCGCCTTCTGTTGAATGCCTTGAAAGTTGAATTTGACGCCTGGCAGCCGACGGACCTTCATTGATGACCTCAGAGCTCCTAATATGCTTCTGAAAAAGCAGAATAGACCCACTAGGGAAAAACTGATTATTTTGAGATTCTGACTGCCCCAGCCTGATATGGATGTATTTTGAGCCAATCAAAATCAGTTTGGACCCTAACGGACCAGATTTCTATTTTTAGAAACTTTCTAGTTTTAGAAAGTTTTGCCAGTATTTGTTTCAAAAGAAACCCAAAAAACCCCAGAAAAAGTTACTATTTTTAGAAAATTTCTAAAAATAGCAGTTTCCTAAAAAGTACGAATGAAAAACTGAGATCTAGGTTTTGAAGATTAAGTTGCTCTGAGCAGATCCAGATCGTCAGATTTTGAAAATTTTGCGTTTTAACCCCTCATGCAAGACATGCACACCCAAAATTTGACCTTTTTGACTGATTTAACAAGACTTTTACTCATTTCTTCAAAATGTCTAAGTGTAACAAAATTTTTAATTTTGGGGTACAACAAAACCATAGCAGTAGCCAGTTTACTCTACAGATCCCAACCAATTTCCTGCATATGTTGTGAGTGTGAGTGATATTCATCTGCGTTCAAGAACCACTTTGTCATCTCCTTCCACTCCTATTATAACAAAGCTTCCTATGGCGAAGTTCAGGCAATATTTAGTTGGGGGTAAGTTTGTGGTGAGGACCGACCACAACAGTCTCAGGTATTTCTTGGAACAGAAGGACTTAAATGAGAGGCAGTAGAAGTGGGTCAGCAAAATATAGGCCTACGACTTTGACATAGAGTACGTGAATGGGAAGAAGAATGTTGTTGCAAATTCCCTTTCCAAAACTCTAGTAGCTTGCTCACTCACTGAGATTTTAGAAGATTGGAAATCTCACCTCCTAGTAGAATACTCCAAGAATAAGTTTGCATGTGAGGTAATGGATGGACAGGTACCGAATGACCAATACAAAGTTATGGATGATATCATTTTCTACATGGGCAGAATATATCTAGTGCCAAAATCCAAACTCAAGGAGAAGATTTTGCGAGCTACACACAAATCCCCTTTACCAGGTCATCAGGGTTACTTCAAAACTTTTTGGCAGCTTAGAGAGAGATTCGCTTGGAAGGGCCTCAAGGAGGATGTTTTGAGGTATGTCAAAGAGTGCACAACTTGTCAGTAGAACAAGTCAGAGCATTCGCATCCAGTGGGCTTATTACAACCTCCACCCATCCCTAAGCAGAAATGGGAGAGCATTTCCATGGATTTCATCACCGCTTTTCCCAAGGTTCATGGTAAGGATTGCATTTATGTGGTTGTAGACCATTTGACAAAATATGCTCATTTCCTTGCCATATCGTCAGAATATAACACACCCCAGGTAGCAGAATTGTTCTTCAGGGAGATTTTTAGGTTGAATGGATTGTCAAGGTATATAGTGAGTGACAGGGATAGCAGGTTCCTGAGTGCTTTCTAGCAAGAGTTATTCAGGTTGGCAGGGACAGAATTAACTCTACGCACAAGCTATCACCCTCAGATAGACGGGAAAACTGAGATTGTGAACAAGTGGATTGAGGGGTACTTGCGTAATTACATTTTCGGACAGCAACGAGCGTGGGTTAAGTGGTTGCATTTGGGTGAACACTGTTACAACACCACTTACCACATGTCGATTGGCATGACACCTTTTCGTGCTTTGTAGGGGTATGACGCGCTATCTTTCATGGATTTCTCTTTTGGAGAAAGTAGAGCTCCCAAAGCTAAGGATTGGATTTAGGAGAGTTAGGACATTTTGAGGGCTCTCAAGGATAATCTGCAGTTTGCTCAGAATCAACAGAAGACATATGTGGACAGGCATCATGTTGAACATAGTTTTGAGGTTGGGGATATGGTTTATCTACGTTTGCAGCCATACAGACAGTCTTCGTTGAAGAAAAGTGGTGCAGAGAGGCTAAAGCCATGGTTTTATGGGTCCTATAGAATCATCAGACGTGTTGGGAAGGTAGCATATGAGTTAGAGTTGTCGGAGAATAGTAAGATTCACAATGTGTTTAATGTTTTGTGCCTCAAGAAGGCACTGGGACAGCAAGTTACTTCATCTTCCGAGTTACCCCCATTGGACAAGGAAGGACATTTGGTGTTGATTCTTGAGGAGATAGTTGATATCGGGAGAAGATTGAGAAATAGAGTGGTTAAGGAGTTTTTGGTCAAATGGAGAGACTTGCCAGCAAAGGACACAACTTGGGAGGGAGAACAGATTCTTCGTCATCCCAATTTGCAATTGCTTGAGGGCAAGCGATCTCAAGAAGGGAGGATAGTAATGTCCCCTTCTCAGTAGCCACTCAGGGTGATCACTTAGCCTTTTTAATTCTCGAAGGCTAAAAGTGAATCTAGAGAATCCTTTACTTAATTATTTAATATTGCCTAAGTGTCAAGTTAATTTTTAAAGGTGATATTAAATAATTAATAAAGCAAGATTATAAAGTGACTTAAGTAAAATATTTAAAAAATGAACTTTATAAAGTCACTTTATATTTGTGAGCGGGAAATTAAGTGGGGAAATATTAAAAGCGTGAGGGAGCTCATTTCTCACATTCTTGGATGTTATTTTCTCACTACATCTTGGAGAGCTTGTCAAGGGCTTTCATTTCTGTCGATTTCAAACGCTAGGATACCAGTTTTGATAGCGCAACAATCTATCCTAGCTAGAGGTTGTCGAGGACGCCATTCAACTTTCCTACAGGAGCTTATTGGTAATCGATATCACATTGTTTGCAGTTGTGAAGCTGAAGCTTGATTTTGTGATTGTAGAGTTAAGGCACAGGAGTTCTTAGTCAGTGAAGCATTCAGTGGAAATCATATCTGAGCCGATATTACTTACAATTATTGCTCATATCATTCCAATCCATAGTCGTGGGTCTATGTAGGGATGTCTTGTGTGAGCAACTGGTTAAGAGAAGCAAAGTCATGATTCTTTATTTCAGACTCCTTTGTAGAAGACGCGACATACTGAGCCTAGGTGCAAAAGATTTCATTTAGAAGGAGTTTCGTTTCTTTTGAAGGTCGTCTGAAACTCTCATGTTGGTCATGTTGAATCTTCTGAGCCAAATACGTTTTTCAATGACCATCTTTCCTTCTCAAATTTGCGTGGAGTTCCCAGGTTGGAAATATTCTCTATTTACTGTTGTCATATAGCGTTTGGGTCTGAAATATGTATGGCTGTGAGTCGCTTCTAGTTGGTTGTCTTTGTGATGCATCTCATGCTCAAAGCATTAATTTTAAGTCGTTTGCTTTAGGATCCCATGTAATGACAGTCTGAATAAGAGGAAATATTGTTTGTTGTAGAAACCCTAGTTTCCCCCTGTGTCCATTACTGTCTGTTTTTCTGAAGTTTTTCTGAAGTTTTGGTTTTTTGACTGTTTTTGGTGGTTTTTGTGCAATACAAGGAAATTGCGATTTTTGCAAATACTTGAAATAAATTCAATAAAAATTATCTAACTCTAAAAATGATGAAATACAGATGCCAATACATTTATTACTCTTCCGGAATGATTACAATAAATACCCAGTTACATGCAATATAAAAAGCAATGATTTTATTTGAAAACCTGGAGATTGCAGCAATGAATGATGTGGTACGGCTGCAAGAGATTCTTCTTTCTCCCTCCTTCTGATGATCCCGAGAGATGCCAGGAAGATAGACGCCTTGTCTGGAGAAGATAGACTGAAGGACAGGAAGGCGATTTGCTTGCTCTGGGAAGTACGCCTCTTCCTTGATGAAGTACGGCCTGGTATAGCAGTATGACCTTTTGTGACAGCAGCAATTAATAAATAAAGTACGGCTTCTTCTGGAGTCACTGGATGTGAAGAATATAAGCGCCTAGACTGCAAGATGACTTCTGGATAAAGAACTCTCTGAAAACCCTGAATATTTATTTCCTGTGAAGCTCTGTAATTCCTTCAGAATGAAGAAATCTCTCAACTGGCAATAGATCAGGTGATATCTCACACCCTCTGAACTGCTTTCAATGGAGATGGCTCGTTCCCCAATGAATTCGAGACTCAAACCCTAAGGTTCTGTGCTCAGACAAAACTTGACCAATTTCAATATCAATAATCACATAATGGCTCAAAATCCAATGCAAATGCACTATATCCCTCAAAAGTGCGATTTCCTCAAAAATAGGGAATATTAAATAATTCGAACTTCTTTTGCATTTAATATTTCAATAGTCTCAGCCAAATTTTATAATAAAATATAATCAACGAATTGGCCCCTTCCTGATGATGGGCGACCCCTCAGCTTCAATCACTTAAGTTATAATTAAATATTATAACTTTATATTATAATCTCCATATAATTAATATTTAATTAATTCAATTAAATATTAATATCTCTCTCGTTATACATCCGATGCCTGATCCGTTTGAAGCTGACGAACACTGAAGTGATTTTGAACACTGCCAAATCCATACTGCTAAAAATAGCAGGGGTCCCACGCTGACTGCCAAGAACTGCTAAAAATAGCAACTTCTGCAAGAAGTCTCCGAATGAGCCCAAACGAAAGCCAACTGATCAAGAACTGCCAACTGAAGCTGAGCCAAGCTCCAACGTGACCCTCTGTCCAGTCTATCAGCCTACGAGGGTCGTATGATAGGCTAATCCTGTACTCCGAGAGATGTCACTGAGAAGGGGACATGACATTTGTCTATGATTTGGTATTTGCAAGTAGTCGCTTGAATCCATTGTTTTTGGCAAGTTCATTGTCTCCTAGATGTTTCTCCATAATTATTAATACAAATTGTTGTGATCACAATATTCCTATCTAGTGAAGCATTTCCTAAGTTGTATTTTGTTGTTTCACATTTCTAAGCATTGTTATTGGCAAGAGGCAGATCTAATAGAAATCAGAAATAATATTGTTCATCACTCCAATATTGCCTGTTTATGATTTGGCTGTATCATTCTTTTCTTTTCTATTCCTGGTCAAGTTGGTCAGATAGAGCACACTTCAACTAGAAAAACAATCTTTAAATTCACACCTCCTAGAAAGGCTCTTTACAAGGGAGGACTGTAATGTCCCCGCTTTCTGAGTAATGGCAGATATTGATATTTAGATTACTTTATTCCCATAAGCTAAATAATGGAGTTATAAGGGAATAATAATTAAATTAATTATTTTAAAGTTGTCTAAATAAATTAAATCATAAGGATAACTCTATTTTAATTGATTTAATTAAAGTGACAAATAAAAAATAATAAAATAGTAAAGTCACTTTATTAAATGTTATAAAGACACTTTATTAAATAAAGTGTTCTTCTAGAAGCTGGAGGAGGTTATAATTGGATTCTTCCAAAAGACTCAGCTGAGCCTTTAAAAAGAGATGAGAGCAAGACATTTGATCATCTTGGTTTTTTGACATCTTCTATTCAGATTATATTAGAGAGTTTGTATTTGCAAGTTCAGCATGCCCTAGGACGAAAACCCTTGGGTAAATCAGTAGTGTGGATGAAACCCCATTTAGCCTTTTGAGGTGGATTCACTTCAAAATTCACATTGGGACTTAATTGATCAGTTTTGTGAGCTTCAAGGAATAAATCATTGAGGAAAGTGTATGGAAATTTTGTGTAGTCTTCTTCGAAGACAAAATTTCAGAGGTTATTCAATAATATTTGCAAAGATTAAATCAGAGTCAATTGGAGCTTATTTCAGGTGGAAACTATTTTTTATATTTGCTAGTCGCTATATTTTTAGCTGCAGCCATTTCAGTTTATATCTGCAGAGTTGCTAGTGCAAATCAAAGTATATACATGAAGTATTATATTTCATTAAGGCGGTATCGATATCCTTAATCCCGATAATTCAAAGATTAATCATGGGGCAAATAAGACAAGAATGGTTTTTACAACTCAGATCAGAGAGTTAAATATTATTCTATATGATTGGCAGTCAATATTATTTTCATATTGAAGGGCTATATTGCCACCAGCTTTCATTTAATTAGGAAGGGTTGATTTATTGAAGGAATTCATATTGTATTCAAATTTGAATCGGGTCCAGTTGGGGAACTGAGAATAATTCCAGGTCAGATAAGACAAAGGTCAATTGAGTTGCAGATAAGACATAAAAATGGCATCACAGCATTATTAATCAGCGCCTTATTGAAGAGGAATCGATATGTGATTTGAATGGGAGCTTGAAGGAGTCTAAAAAAGAAATCAACGGAGGATTTGTGAATCAGATATCTGCACCTGCTCAATATAATCGGGTCTTTTGAATGCCAACCATATTAATATTTGAAAAGGTAGCTGCCAATAGTTATAATCTACCACAGATAATAGGTGAGGAGTGCTACGAAATGGTGGAGATAGTAAAGCTGCCACAAAGTGAAGGAGGTTATTTTTAAAGGATTGTGGCGTATTATGAAGGAATCCAAGTAATTTGATTGTTAGCTGGTCGCCAAAGTAAGAGACTCACTTACATCTTTAAGCATTGTCGCTGAAGGAGTTGGACATTAATACGGAAGTATTCACTTGGAAGTTTTCTTTGGAATTAACTTGTCCTTTGTGAATGATATTTGCATAGGCGTTTGGATAAATCGGGCTTATGAAAGAATTGGTTGACATGGATATAATTGGGCAGGGATATCGGCTAAGACAATCATGCTAGTGATATTGCAACACTTGGGAGTAATTCTGGAAAGTGAGACAGTTGCAGCTACAAGAGATTATATTGCTCTTGGAAAGGAAATGCATTCATCTTGAATGGCCATATGGCCAAGTTCAAGATCTGACTTCTCTGTAACTTCTAGGTAGTGGTATTCATTGTTCAGGGGTATTCTTACCAGACATTCTCATACATTAGTATCAGTTATGCAAGAATATTTCTATAGCATCCTATGATTTGCCAATTAAGGTTGGTGGAAGTAAATACAAAGTGCTAAACAGGTCAGTCGTTCCTTGTTAATAATTCTGAATATTTGAATTAATGATAATCTTTGAACTACAATACTTTGTTGTGCAGATGTTGAGAGTTGAATAAAATAGTATTGTCAATGTTAAGTTTCAGTGAGATTATATATTTGGGTTCCCTTATCGAAACAAGTTAACTGAAATTAAATAGCAGTATCTTTAAACTGTTTGTCCACATACCTATGCTTGGAAACGCAGTATAGTTGCAGAAATTAGGTATAAATAGGGTGGGAATCTTACAGAAATATAGTTACCAAGAGACATAGGTTATGTGTACGAGGACAAGGATAGATACACCATTTTCAAATCAGGATATATGGGTAAATACAAAGTATATAATTATATATATTATAGTTTCTATAGATTGACCATGAGATTTGGGTGTGAGTGCCACCCTTCCCCATTCTTGTACTTGAGTTTCCTGGTCACTATGCTATGAAGTAAAAGCACTTTAACACACAAATGCTAGGATGGTCACATCAAGCAGCATTCATCGACCATGGAAGCATTGGGAAACCTAAAGGTCTATCCTTTAGGGCTTGGCTTTAAACTGAATGTAAATATTTATTCAATGCTCCTTTTCCTAGTGAGGTTCTCACCTCAAGGACAATTTGATGATCAAGGAATCTGCAATTTTTTTATGCCACACAATTCAACTGATTGCAATTAGATTCCCTTGCAAGACAAGGTGAAACAGTAGTTATTATAAAATCCCCACTCATCTCAGCTTCAAGGAGTTAAGAAGTTGCAAGGAATAAATGGCTTTGCTTGCTAAGATTATAAGTAATGATTTCGCAAAGATGAATCATTGTCTCTAGGGCCACAAGCTCAGCTATAAGAGCTAGTGACATGATGTGCTAAAAACTCTCCTATTGGAACTTTTTTCTTACATCCATACAGAAACATAAGCACTGGATATGTCAGTATCTGGTTGCAAAAGGTGAGAATATATATTAAATTACTAATATAGAGAATATGCTACTGGTTATACAGGTAGAAAAATCACATCAGTGATCAGATTATTAACAATTGTAATTGAAGGCTACCAAGTGCCAGCACAGATAAACATACGATCAATGCCATGAATGATCCACAAAACTTACTCATAAAAGATGAGAGCAACTCAAAATAGACATGCATATTGCAACTGACGATGCAATAACTTTGTTATGCCTGGCCTCAAATCCAATCCTATTATGCATACAGATATCTTTACTTCAAAAAAGAGTTTTTTAAATGGACATATGATATACCAGGAAAAATGCACCAGTATAAATAAGGCTATTGAAGGAGAAATATGGGCCAAATTATTGCATATGCCACTACCTTCAGCAGTTGATAAGCTGCAAACTTGCTTGTCTTGACATGGCCATACCTGCACCAATCAAATACTGTTCAATGCATTCCTAAATGATTAAAATTTGATGATTATTTTTTCAGATGTTCAAAGCCTGAATTTGAGGTACCCAAGTTCCGTCTTTATCAAATATGTAACTTATCTCAATTTATTGACTACAATGTTGCTCCTACTTCATATGCAATTAACAAATGCAGTTAAAAACTTAAATCTAAAAATTGAGCTATCAGAAACTTCAATCAAAGCCCAAATTTCATATTAGATACATCTAGAACTGATCAAATAACCTTGAATGTTCAATATTCTTGTGTGTCACGACTCACAAGTGATGAACTGTGATTGCAAGAAAAATAAAGATTAGCTATGTTACCAAATATGCCCCATATACAGCCCAAAACATATAGTTATTGATCCGACAAGATTCAAGGACATTAGAGGTAACCATTAAAAAGTAAAATCCATATCCCACAAAATATAATGAAAAACAGTAACAAAAAAATCACTTTCACCAAATATAGAGGAGTCAATTGCATTATCTCACATATTTGGAACTTCTTTGAGCTTATGTTTGGAGGGTTTGTGGCTGCCAAATTTCTTTTGGACTGCCTATGTTAAATTATTGTTTTGCAAACGCACACACATGCATATATGCAACACTTTTATATCATTTCCAAATCTCTTTTGGATAACCCATGTAGAAGTTTTAAGGTTAGTAAACGAGAATTGAATTTAGAAGAGCTGAAAATGCACATGCATTGTGTCTATTGGTGTACTTTATGCCATCATATTTCGAGATCACTTTTACCTTGCTAGGTTGCTAGGGATCCTGGACAGTGTGCACTATTTTTAGCACTCAAGATATCATTGGGCCTTAACTTTCAAACAAGCCACACAAAGACATAGTGGAGCCCGATTCTAGTGGTTTCACTCACAAAAACAAGACTCGCCTAGACTCAGCGAGTCTCAGGTCGAGTCACCCCAAGTCACCCCAACCGAGTCTGGGGGACTCAAACTTAGACTTTGCCGAGTTCGTACGAGTTCCAATGAGACTCACCGGTCTCACCAAACTCAGTCGGCAAAAACACTTGCAAAAAGAAAAAAAAAAAAACATAAAACACTAATCAAATTTAGTTTATTTTTTGACTTATATCTTCTCCCCAACCCTAAAAGCAACTTCATTTCATTTACTTGGCAAAATAGGAGGAGAAAAGAAAGCTGTGAGGAAAAACAAGAGAGCATTGTAGGGCAACCAGCAAGAGGCAGAAGATAAATCCATCATCAAATTGCATTCGAGAAGCTTCATACCAGCAACGAGGTGCATTGAGAGCTCTTTACAAGCAATTGGAAGGAGTTTGCATTTCATTTCAAGCCTAATCTAAGAGGTAAGCTTGATTTTATTTGGTTTATTTGTGTTTTTTTAGCAAAATTTGCATTGTTTTTTTTAGTTTGCACTTCTTTTTTTACAAACCCTACATTTTTTGGGAATAAATTTAAAAACCCTACTTGTTATTGCAGCAGCCTTCATTTGCAATTCAAACCATATTTTTCACAATGTCTACAACCCTATCTAGAAAAGACCTTGCTTGGAAACATGCTGAAATCTTTCCCAATCAGAAAAAAGGAGAGGCCAAATGTAAATATTGAAAAACACTTTTTCATGGAGGCATAATCAGATTGAAATACCATATTCCACGCATACCCATCCATGATACAGTGGGCTTCCCTCTTGCACCTCCTAAGGCTATTCGTGAGGTGCAAGTGCAAATAGAATCATTTGAATTGCAAAAAGAAATGAAAAAGAGGCAGAGGGAGGAGTTGGCGAGCATTGGTGGTGTTGGAGATGCTTCTTCCATGCCTCCATACCATCCTAGTGCTAGTGTTTCTGCTAGTGTTGGTGCTACTGGTAAGGCTAGTGCTAGTGGTATTGGGAGTGTTAGCATTGGTCTTAGAGTTCATAAATCTAGGATGAATTCATATTTTGTACCGCGCACTACTCCCGATTCCCAACTGTCGCTTGAGAGCATGGGTTGGAACAAGGAGGCATGTGATGCAACCAAGAAATCAATTGCAGAGTTCTGGTACTATTGCACCATTCCCTTCAATGTAGCCAAGTAATTCTTTTTTGTTTCATTGTTTTAAAATTTATAGTTTGATAGTTCATTCTTAATATCTTTACCTCATGAATTTTTATATTTAGAATCTAGATGTATGTCATTGTCGAATTCAAATTTAAAGTTAAACTTTTCATTTTACAATACTTATCTAAGTATCTTATTAATTTATTTATGACATGTATTAGGTCTCCCTTTTAACCAAATACGGTTGATGCCATAACTATATGTGGGGCCCCTAGCGAAGATGAAATAAAGGGCCCACTTTTGAGTCAAAAGGTGGCTGATGTAAAAACCCTAATAGAGGAGCAACGCTTGCAATGGAGCAAGAAGGGATGCACCATCATGACCGATGGTTGGACCAATAGGATAAATAGGACACTGCTCAATTTTCTAGTTTCTTCCGTAGGTAATTGTACTTCCCTCAATGCATTGAATAGTTTGAAATTTGAATTTGATTTAGTGATTAATATGGCTGATTTATGTTCTTTTTAATTTATTGAATAATTGGTTTTTCTTCTCTTTTAGGTGACATCGTGTTCATCAAGTCCATTGATGCTTCTGCCCATGTCAAAAATGCCACATACCTTTGCAAGGCTATAGAGGAGGTCATAGTTGAGGTGGGCGAACAGAATGTGGTTCAAGTGGTGACCAATAATGCAGCAAATTATGTTGTTGTTGGTAGACTATTGATGGAGAGGCATCCAACTATATTTTAGACACCATGTGCCACCCATTGCCTTGACCTCATATTGGAGGATCTTGGCAAGCTTCCATGGATCAAAACATGTGTGGATGCAGCCAAAAAAATTTGCAAATTTGTATACAATCACACATGGGTCCTTAGCCTAATGAGGCAATACATGGGGTTGAGGGAGTTGGCTCGTCCTGGCATCACTAGAATTGCCACTAATTTTATCACATTACAATCCTTGATTCGGTCAAAGGAAGCTTTGAGGCGTATGTTTGTTGGTGAGGAGTGGACTTCCTCATCCTATGTGACAACCACTACAGGGATTGATGTGACAAATTGCATTTTTGATGAGCCAAGGTTTTGGGCACTAGCAGAGGCTTCGAGGCACTAGAAGGCGGTCTCGAAATGGTTGCTTCTCTTTGATGGGATTTGGAAGGCACTTCAAAAGCCCCATAAACAAGGGGATGAAACATTAGATATTGTAATAACATGAACCAAATTAGTTCAATCTAAAAATGCAATCCTTACAATATCATATAATAACCATGCAAAAAATAAGAACTCGAACCTAAATGAATTATTCTTAGATTCCTTTCTAGCATTTTTGATATAGTAACTAGGGTGGCATATTTCAATAAACGACAAAAAAACTAGCAAATTGTGCATAATAAGAAATCTTTAATGTAGGAAAAACAAAGGATAAGTTTGCACCTTTCAAAAATACTCCCAATCATTGTATACCAATGGGCAGGATGAGCCAAACCTCGAGCATGAAATCCTCGCAAAAAAAGCTAACACAAATAAACATTGCCAAAAATAACAAAGAAATAATTTAGTGAAATATATTGATATAGCTGTCATAACTATAAATGAATTCCACCACAAGCAACAAAGGCTTCCAATTTTACGGGTGATATTATCCACACAATAAAGCATACAAATAGGTCTCAAAAAAGCACAAAGTGAGTGCTTGTGGTGGAAAAAACATTGCATGGGAAATTAATAAGTGAATCATATGCATGAGCATTAACAATGGATGTTTCTCAACCAATTTCCTTATCATCCTTTGCAAAGAGAAAGTTCAAATTTGAAAGATGGGAGGGAGAGATATGATCAAGGAAGATACTCCAACCTCAAGTAATTGCATCAACTTCTAGATGAAGTATGATCAGGTGGCACATAACTAACTAGGCAAGGAGTGTTCCTAATTGAGCACCATCTCATTGTTTTACTCCTACAACATACTAGTTATAGTCAAACTCGAGAGACAACTAATCATATCATATATATAATATAATTATATAAGAGTTGGTTTAGTATTTATACTTCATTGTTAAGCTAATACCATTCATATGGTATCTCTTCTTATATTTAATTAGTATATTTGTTTAAATATTGGTAGAGTGCTCCAAGAAACTTAGGGTATTAGAGTGCTTCTTCTCAATATATTATCTTTATTTTTATTAGTTGGCTGTAGTTGTTACATCAATCTGACAAGGTTATTAGGAGCCTATGACTCGTCTTTTTTCATATGTTGTTTAGGTATATCTGATTTACCATACAAGAAGTTTTTCCAATCAGCATTGCACCTTGTCGTGTGCATCATTGGAACAGTCCAAAGAGTGGAGAGGGACTAGTCTAAAAGATTTGTCGTGTTTGTTATTCTTGAGAGTTGTTAGGATCAAATGTATTATTCAAGGTGAGCTTGCTTTGGTCAAGTTAGGCTAACTCAATTCTTTGTATTTCTCTTAACTTCCTCTTCTCATTAAGAAGATTAAAACAAAAGCTTTGCAGTAGATTTTTGTTAATAGTTTATTGTGGAATCACTTTTTTTATGAATATTGGCGAACTTGAAGGTCGCATGTTGTGAATATGTCCTTTTATCTTTACTGCTTTGTCTATTGTTAATCATTTTATTTGTGATGGCAATATGATTGCTTTTATTGGGTCATGGCTCTTTACTCAAAGGCTTTAATCTTTATAAGTTCTTTCACTCTAGATACAGTCATTTGAAAGTTGTATATAATATTGATGCATGTGCCTATTTGTGTGTAGCCATGGAAGGAAAGTTTTGGCCTGAATATGCATTCACATGTCAGAATGCAGTCATGAATGGTAGGGACTGTTGTGTGTTTTCCTTCTTCCTCTGGTTAGTTCTCAAATCAAAAAGTGAACTTTAAGGATAAAGAAAACAGGGTTTATGATGTAACCCTTCTTCCCAAGCCTTAAAGAGTTCCACTTGAGCCAATGTTCACTGAGTTTTCGAAAACTGTGGAATCTTGTGCTCTTATGGTGATATCTTGTGGTTGTTCTATGGTTATGTGTAAACAATGCTTGTATGTTGCCCAATGGTATTATTGAATCTTCCCCTTGGGTTGGGAGCTAGGTGGCAAGGCAGCTCTAAGGTCCTACAAAGTAAAATGTTATATGTGGTTTCTATGTTGCATGAAAAAGGATAAAGAAGAGATTGTTGGTTCCATCCTAAGAGTTGCATTTTGAAGATTCCATGATCATCTATTTAGCCTTTGTTAAAGTAGGATGAATATATTGAATTCTTCATAAATCTTGTACATATTGATTGATTTCAGTAAACCATGTTATCATTTTTGAATGTTATCAATGGCCTTCAGTGAACTTAGATCACTCTATTGTTACATATATTAGCTCTTCTCTACACTATGCAAATAGGCTTGTGAATTGATGTTTTAATTCCATGCATTCAACCTATTGTTGTACAAGTATGCAAAATGTACTCCTTATAACCGTTGATAAAAAAGTTTTTGTTAAGTTGAATTCTTCACTTAGAGGCTTTTAAACTTGATTATGAACTATTGTGCAAGGGTTTAATGAAAAGTTAGTGATATAACAATTATTAGACTACTATTGAATAATGAGGATTCAAGTTTGTGATATTAATAATCAAACAAGTTATAGTTTCATTTACTAAATATTGAAAATGCCTTCAAAGTAAACTGCAGCTATAATGTATTTATAATTGCTAAGGGTAAAGTGTGAAAACCCTATCTATGGTTTTATATGGCATTCATTATGTGTTGGCATTTCAATTCACACCTCTGGAGTGCGTATTGGAAATGGACAGCTATGCACAGTATTAGCTGCTCTTCAAATTAGGAGGGGAAGCTCCCTCTTTTGCTGATATGCGCAAAAAGTAAAGTATTCTAAATTCCTATATTTTTTACTCAGCTAGTAGAGGCACAAGGTTATAAAACCATATACATTGCAGCTAAGGTTTTCTCTGGTTTTGCAGATCTTAACTACAACTAGGCTAACACTAAAACTATCCTATTTCCTCAAAAAAAGAAGACCATGACGACTTAGCAGCAATTTGGGAATTATTGACGATAAACTCTATCTCAGGATTCCCAAGGAGGTAAAATACTCTATCCGAGGTGTAGGCTGAAATAAAAGCTATTGGAAACAAACATGAAACGGAAAGCTAGTTCTCAGGATTCCCAGGAAGGTAAAATACTCTATCTGAGGTGTAGGCTAAAAAGAGATTACTAAAAACAACATTAAATGGAAAACTAGATCTCAGGATTCCCAAGGAGGTAAAATACTCTATCCTAGGTGTAGGCTGAAAGTAGATTACTGGAAACAAACATTAAACGATTATCTTCATCTCTAAATTCCCAAGGAGGTGGAAAACTCTATCCGAGGTGTAGATATGAAAGAAAGATTATTAAAACAATAATAAATCTGGGACAGCAAATTGCATAATGAGACACACACACATAGAAGATCAAAACAACTTTATATTAAACAAAGTTAACCAATACAAAATAGCAATATTGCATGGCAAGGTAGGCACAACAATTTGTTATCACAACAAAAGTTAAAATACAATGAGCAGGGTGCTCTTATTTATAGAACCTCAAAGGAGTAGGGAATCCTAAAATCTCCTTGAGTTAACATTCAGTCTTGCAAGCATGCAAGATCTATTATTATGTCTAAATGTATGCAACCTAACAATTAAATGGAAAAACTACCTCAGATAACTGATTCTAAGCTAAACTGATTGGACTTTGCAACACACAAGCCTTATTTGATATGAGAGTAAATTGATAACCAAAATCAGTTAACTAAATCCTAATTGAAAGTTTCACCTCCACCAAAAAGATATCCCTGAGGATGAGATAAACATGCATGAAATCAATAATCTAAACTCAAGAGTGATGTTGAGTTCACTGTTACCTTTGATTCTATCCTTAGTAAAACCGCGGGATTACACTTTCTATCTACTCCAAGTCATCATGAGCAATCATCTCCTCCAGGAAATCACTAACTGCATCATCTTCAGGCACTCTGATACTGTCCAAGATAATGGACTGTCTGTTCAACGTCCTCTCCCCATCTGCGATCAATTTTAGACATTCTTTGACCTCCTCAACTATCTTGTTGAAACTTGTTGACATCATGGAAAAATGATTCAACTTGGATGCCACAGGATCACCATTAAGACCATCATGAACCAAATTCTGGAATTTCGCTTGCAAGACATTGAGATCGATATAGGTACTATCTTCATGAAAATAATGGCATGGGATCTATGTGATGAATCTGCTTACGAGTTTGAGAGCACCGGCGATAATGTCTTTAACTGCAGACAGTCTTTCATAAGTTTCTATTTTGAAGAAGTGTTGTTCTCTCCAAGCAGAAACTTTTCTTTTGTCTTCATTTGCTAAAATGGCATCATGTGCAACCGCCAACTGAGAAATGATGATTTCATCCCTTGGTTTGTTCTCTGCAATGCTCAACTCAAGCTGCTGAATTCCTTGACGAAGGTTGTGGGAGTTGTACCTTAATTGATGCAACTCTGCAAGAAGGTATTTGCCGCTGATAACAAAATCTTCAATCCAACTCTCAAAAATTTTGCCATGATTTTCTAACTGACCCAACTTTTGTTGATCTGTAGGTAATTCTCGAAGTTGTGGAACAAGAGGAGCCATGTCTGAAGTTCCATGAAGAAGATCTAAGATATATTGTCACAACTACTTATTTTCAACCTTGAGGGTTGCTTTGTCTTCTCCGTCCTTCATCACCCACTCCCAAAGATTGCCTACAGCTACTTTGAAGAGGCTCATTTCCACGTTCCGAGAGCTCCTACCAAGGTTGGCCTTAACAAAGGTGAAATCACCGGCCTCAACCTCATCTAGTCTCTTGCCCTCTAGTGGTGTAGCAACCACAATGACGATCTCTGCATCAGGATTCTGCTGTATATGTACCTGCTTCTTGATCTTCTTGTTTGATGTGTCCTGATCGACATTGCCAAACTCTGAAAGATCAAGCTAATAGGAAGGCTTTCGCCTCCTTCCCAAAGTCTTCTCAAGCCAAGATGAATGGTCTATGTTGACTTCTTTGGGAGAAACGACTGCAGTTGTGTCAACCCCTGGAGAATGAACTAGCATTAAGACTTCACAAACTAGTGATTCTGGTTCTGAATCTATCTGAATGGGAGCAAGTTGAGGACATAATGGCAGACCAGGAGATGAGGACCCGACTTCAGCTTGCACCATTGGCTCTACTAGAATCTCAACCATTTTTTCTGGTTGATCTCATTGACTTTCGTTTCCTCTCTTCGTCTTTCCGCTAACTCTGGCACCATTAAGTGGATTGCTCCATGTCTTAATTCTGGGGCTTGATCTTGACATGGAAAGCAATCAAGAAAATAGAACTAACGGCTCTACAACTGGAATCACCTTTCGCCTCCTCTTGCCATCCAAGAAATGCATGCTGGTCTTGACAACTCGGCTTGACAAATCCTCAACTGTAGTGCTCTTTTTGGCATACCAATCTGGTTGTCGAAGTGGCTGGCACGCTGTTACATCCCCTCTGACTTAAACATGTTAATGACAATGGAATTATGGTCGTTATGTTGGTTGCAAGTAACTGCTTTCATGTGAATGTGAAATTGAGAATAAAATAGTTGTTTTATTTATCGTAACTGTAATGTATATGATCTTTTTATATGCAAGTGAATTTCTTGTTCATGTCAAAATGAATGTGATCAGGAGATTATATTTAAATATATATAGATATATATATTCATAAACGCTGAGAACGATCTAACCATAATCCTTGCCAGTGGATGCAGGATTGCTGACGCCACGAGAGAAAGGGAAATATTATCAGGGAGAGGACATGGTTAACAAAGGATCTATTTTATCATCTACCTCGAGTCGGCGTATGACAAGTATCAAAGTCGTAACTCGGCCAAAAACAATTCATTATAATTATTTATTCTATAAGCCAATTTATATATATATAAATATATATAAATCTTTAATAAATTTTAAAAGAGATTGCAGTTAATTAATAAATGATATAATTAAATATTAGAATCTTGGGAGAGGAGTGAATCAATATTGAATATCAAATTAACATTTGAAAATATTAAATTTTGGCATCAATTGTTTCTTTTCTTCAAATTTAAATGGAGGTAGATATGACATCGGGCCTTTGTGGTGCAAAACAGCGCAAGCCGTTGAAAAGGCTGAAAGATGATCGTCAAGATGTTGACTTCCATCACCTTGGAACCATGGAAAGTGCTTTCTTGACCCCTTAGGCAATTCATGATTTGCTCCTAGGGCCAAAGGTCTGATATGATCACCCCAAGGCAGTGGGGGACCTCTTCTCCAATTGCGATTGTTGTTGTTGTTATCATTGTTGTTGTTGTTGTCACCCATTGCTTCAGGTTCTTCTTCTTCGAACACAGGTATGGTGTTGAACTCAGGAACTGCGTCGATCTCAGGAACTGTGTTGGATGATTCTCCAACTTCTGTAGGATGTGTGTGTGGAAGGAAAGGATCAACTTCTTGGAAGAGCAGATTTGTTCTTGTTCTCCTCCTTGTATAGACTATGTACGCTAGGATTGTCTAGTCCCACGTGGGTGGTGGCAAGACAGGCCTTCCAGCTGCAATATCGGCTTTCTCTTCCTCTTTGTCTAGAATAACAGCAGCATTTCTCCACTGAGCGGGGGTCTCTTTCTTCTCAAAGATGAAACTTCTTAGGCTGCTGATAATGTCTACTTGCTCTCCTTCAATTATCTGCAAATTCGGTTGGATAACTGGAGGTGTAAGATCAGGTTGTTGAACTGGAGCAATAGGATGCCAGATTGTCATTCTCGTGACATAAAGCCTTAGCTTTCTTTGTTGTTTAAAGCCTCGTGCCCCACGGTGGGCGCCAGAAAACTGTTGGCGTTTAAATTCGCACCTCTAGTATGTGTATTTGAAACGGACAGCTATGCATAGATAAACTGCTCTTCAAATTAGGAGGGGAAGCTCCCTCTTGCTGATGGTGTTTGAAAGAAAGTAAACTAGAACTAAGTTGCCTATCTTTTTGATCAGCTTAGAGCACAAGGTTTATTAAACACAAACGCCGCAGCTGAGATTTTCTGATTTAAAGAACTTCAACTACGACTAACTTAAACTAAAGACGTTTCTGGTTTCTCAAGTAATAGCAGAGCGAGAGAAACTAGAAATGGACAAGGTAGATTTTCTGACAAAATACTTCAATGAACTATCTCTCAACAAACACCTACACACTTCAATGCAAGTTGAAATCAAGATCATAAAAGTAAAACGTAAATAACAGAAACTTGAGATTTTATATCAAGGCAAAGGAGGCTCGTGATTTTATTACTCAAATCTCTAGAACAAGCTCACTTCTAACATGCCTGGAACAAGAGATTGCAGCTAAAGAGGCTTGCAATCTTGCTCTTCACACAATAGAAACAGCAATCACATTAACTCCATGTTGGCTAAAGAGGCTCAACAATTTGCTATCACAACACAATTGAACAATACTTGAGTAACAAATAGAAGGAACAATAGGCTCAGCGTTTGTAATGTCCCCATTTTGGCCATACGCTCTTCTTTGACTGATAGCCTATTTCTGGAAATCCGTAGGTTGATCAAAAGTGAAATTAGGGTTTCCTTGCTTGGAGGTTTGTGGCATTTCTAGGTATTTACTATTTTTAGTAAATACTAATTTTAGCAAAGGGTTCGGTCACTTTCATTAAGTCTTGCTTCCAGCTTCTTCTTTCTGTTGGTTTTGAGGTAAACTTACTATTTTTGGCAGTGGCTATTTTTAGTAAGTCTAATTTGGCAAGGGGCATCATCGCCAGCTTCAACACAAGTCATCTTGTTATCCATCGTCTTTGGCTTTGGGTTTGGTTTTCTCCTTGGACCGAAGTTTCGGACTTAGTCAATTTTCATGTCTTGAAGTTGTACCCCATGCCTAGGCTTGATGACTTCAAGTTGTTTTAAAGAAGGGGACATAAAGGGGTCAAGTGAGCATTTAATTATTTAATAAATGCTTTATTGTTGCAATATGAAATGGATGCCTAAAGGGGAAGTTGAATGATATTTTATTATTTCAAAAAGTAAAAGGCAAAAAGGTGGCGTCCTTTTTGGAAGTTGAAGTGATTCAACTTCTTGGAATTTGAAGAGTTCTTGTTGCTTCATTTGCCAACAAAAGCTTATATATTGCTGCTGTTTGAAGAGCTGATTATCCAATGTTTATGCTAATGTTATGCTGTCAAAATGACAACTTGTTTAATACTTCGAGGGATGCTTACCTCCTAGTTCCAATCCAATTTCGTGTTTGAAAGACAACACCTAGTTGGTCTTATTGCTGCTTCTCAATCAGACTAGCAGATTGTGCTTCAAAGTTGGTGAATTTTGGTGAGAATTTCAGTTTTAATGTTGCTGATGTATACACAGCTGAAGGTGTTTTTCATTTACAGCTTTTGATGTGAATTTATTTTGGTTATGGGTATTTGATCCTTGCAATTCTATGCTAATGGCGATCATATTTGGAGAATTTCAGAATTTAATTCCAAGTATTTGATTTTTAGCAAGAGAAATCGCCCCTCTTGAGGGCCGTACCATCTTGAGAGTGCTTTGGGATTCGTGCAAAATAATATCATGAGTTTTGATGCAGTTTTGTGGTTTGAGTTTGGGCGCCTATCCTCCAAAGAGACTTTGCATTTCGTTTCATTCAATTCAGAGGTATATTGAAGGAGTTGTGATCATTTTTATGAGTTTGCTGTTTGCTGATAGACATTTCCAGATTGCAGATTTTTATATCAGACTTGTTAGTTTTTGATATAATGCTGGTTTGAGCTTCAATTCTTCATCTTATATCATTGTAAATGTTAGAGGAAGTGATACTCTAACTGTTTAATGTTCTTGGAAGATTATCTATTCTATTTGCAGCTGTTCTTATTCTTTGTAAAGCTAGTTAGTAGTACTAACAGCTCTTCCTTTACTTGCTGCAATTTTATATCTGTTTTACACTCCCACAATTGAGTGGTTGAGTTTTAGAATAAACTTATATCTTGTTTGTAATTTCCCCCCACGTTATAAGTGGTTGTGTGGACAGTATTCCCCCCACGTTAATAAGTGGAAGAGTGGATTTAAAGGCTGGCTTGCTGCCTAATAATTGTTGTAAACTCACCCACTGAATAAGTGGAGTATTCCCACCACTCTGTGGATGCCCGCCGCAGCGGATGAATTGTTTTAATTGTAATCTTTTCCCCCCACTGTTTGGTGGTAGTGAGGAAATGCTTTTCATGGCTGGTTATCCGCCTATCAGTTTCTAGTTTTCAAATTCAACACTCCGTCATATGTTAGCACCTCGCCCTCAGTGGGATCTTGAGTGCACATTCTTGACGTTGAGTAGTTTTCATTTCAAGTTCAAATTTCTATTTGGAGCTAACGCTAACCGAGTTGATTAAGTGTTGGTTATGTGTGTTAATTCATCGAAAAAAATTGGTTAGCATATTTCAGCGTTTTGTTCTCACTAGCACGGTTCTAGAAACTAAATGAGCAAAGGATCTTATTTATAGAGAAGCAGAGGAGTAGGGAACCCTAAAATCTCCTTGCTTTCACAATCTAGGGCTTGCTCAGCAAGCAAGCTTTATTACTAAATCTAGAAAGAAGATAACATCTAAAACCCTAGAAAGCAGAAAAAGCAGGAAACACCAACTATTACATCTTATCTTCTTTCTCTTCTCAAAGAATGGATAAGGATCATTCCAAGAATAGAAAGAAAGCGGGGAAGAAAGCTTCTAGAAGAAAGCTGCTTTAAAGCTCGATCATATCCGCTAGGCAATTGGAGATTGTGTCCCGGTTCAATGCATCTATGCCCTCAATGGCAAAGCACCGCTTTTCAAGAATATCTTTAGCATTTGCGATAGATCTCAGGAAATCTTCGACCTCATTGGCCGCTTTCTTGAACTTTGCTGACATCACTGAAATATGGCCTATCCTTCCGCCAAATGGATTGCAACTGTGAACAACACTCTGGAATTGATCTTGCACTTCATCCAGCCCGACGTAGGAACCATCTTCCAGACTATACTGAGAAGGAATCTTTATGATAAACTCACTGATGAAAAGGAGAGCTTCAATCACCCTTTGTCTGTAGGTGATGAATTCCTCGGATATCCTCTCATAGGTTTTAACTTTGAAAACATGACGCTCCCTCCAAGCAAGAATTTGTCTCTTGTGTTCTTTGGAAACTGCTAAACCATAGGCTGTGTCTAAATCAGCAATGATGATCTCATGCCTTGGTCTAACTTCAGCTAGTGTTTGTTCAAATCCTTGGATACCTTGACGTAGCTCATGAGCGTCTTCCCTTAACTGGAACATTCGTGCCAAGATCTCCCTTCCTCAAACAATGAAACTCTCGATCCACTCTTGAGTTTCTTTCCCATAAATGACCAGCTGTCTTAACTGCTGATGATCAGCTGGTGTCTCTAGAATCTGGGGCAGCAACTGGGTTACTTGTGAAGAACCATGGACAAGGTTAGAAATGAAAAGCCTGAGCTGCTGATTTTCAGCCTTGAGGGCTGCCTTGTCTTCTCCATCCTTGAGTACTCTTTCCTGAAGATTTTCGGATGCAACTTTGAAGAGACTCAAATCTGCATGTTTGGTATTTCTACCGAGATTGGCCTTGACCATGACGAAATCATCCATATTCACCTCATCCCTATTCTTGTCTTCTTGGGGCAATGCAATCTCCATGACTATCTCGTTATTAGGGTTCCTATCAAAGTGAACCTGTTTCTTTGCCTTCTTCTTAGGAGGCTCTTGATAGATGTTATCAAGATCATCAACACTCATCTGATATGAAGGCCTTCTTCTAACCCTTCCTAAGGAGTTCTCAAGCCAAGACATGGTAGTATCTTTACTAACTTCCCTAGGAGGTGCTACTGTGATCTCTTCATCATCTTCGATATCAAGATCAATGTGGATCGGTGAAGAACCTGTCAAAGGTACAGAAACATGTGTTGAAGGCGGCTCCTCTACTACTTCTTGAGGTATGGGCTCATCAGGAGGAACTTCTGAATCAGCTGTAGGCTGCTCCTGTATGACTATGCCTGAGAAATCCAACCTTCTTTTCACATTTTTATTTGATCTACTACCTTTGACACCTTCTTGAGACTGACTTTTACCCTTTCCCTTCAATTGTGCTCTAGAAGAAGAGGGAATTTCCCTTGGCGGCTCTGCTACTGGAATGGAGTTTTTCCTTTTCAGGACCAGGAAAACCTTACTATGCTCAAGAACTTGTCTTGTCCTGTCTTCAACTGAAAGTGACTCTTTATTAGCCCAGTTAACTTGTGGAAGGGGCTGATCTTCAATTTGCTTCTGAGTATACATCGGGAGAAGCACATCCTCGTCATCATCTGATAAACCTTCTATGTCTTCATTTAAGCAATCCTTCATCTGATGGAGAGTGAGTTTGCTGTAACTACGTCTCTGCACCTCGAACTCATCTGTACAATTAGCCCAAAAATCTTCAAGTGCGGCTATATGATCATAGTTCTTCTCAAGTCGGCTAGCATAGATACCATGAGGATCAAAAGATCGTCTCTCGCTGTAGGACTTGAGGCCGAGTTTATATAACTCATCTCCCATTGCCTTGGCATCTGTAGCAGTCCTGCATGTGTAGATTCCCAACCCTAATGGAAACTGAAGAGAGGGTCTCCTTCTATTTCTCAGGACTGTATGAACATCGTGGGCCTGCCTTAAAAATTCCATGAAGACGACCTCATCCGACGGGTACCTTGGTAACATGAGCGAGGCACCTGAATAGCCATAGACCCTGAGATAGGTGAAAGTGGGAAACTGTATAAACCAATCCACCCATTCCGCCATCGCTGCCCTGGCAACTGAAGATATACGAACATGTAACTCGTTGTCCAGGTCCCGCACAGTGTACATCAGAAAAGCCTCGTTCACCCTTTTGTAGTGGTGCAACGACTTCATGAACTCCAACTGGGGATAGTAGTTATATATGTGTTGTACGCTCAATGATCCCTCGGTGTTCAACCCTCTGAATTGACCTTGATAGGCCACTAGGCAGACTAGGTACGACACCATGTGGAATACATGAAATTGGAAGTATTCTGTTATCTGCTGATGTAGACAGTCACTGATTAAGGTAGACCAGTCGTAGAACTCGGTTTTCTTCATGATTTGAGGTATGGCATAAAACATCTAGGGTTGAAACCTAGTGGCATCTTCTGAGCCAGTGACCCTGTTGAGCAAGGTGATAATGATGGCAATCTCGTCCTTAAACTCTCCTCGCCCGATGTTCTTAGGCAATGTTTTGTGTTTCTCCTTCATCCACCTCTGTGCAATCTTCTTGCTATATTTATCTTTGTGCATATTCCATATCCTTTCGCATTCACCCTTTGAGAGAGTAACGCTTTCAGGCCATGGGGAAATGGAAAAACACTTCTCAATCACATTAGGCTTTAGACTGCAAATCAATCTACCATCAGCTGACTGGATCTCACTAGTAGCCGGGTTGTAATGCTTAATGCAAGCGATTACGAACTCAAGACTCTGAACTGATATAGGGATTGACGCTGCTGCAAGGAGTCCAGAATGTCCTAGGTTCTTGATTGAAGTGTTGCCTGCTCTCTCCAAGGCATGTAGATCAAACACCAGCTTGATATGATGCAAGTCTATCTCAGCTGTTTTGATGTAATCGTGATAGAGAGTTGATTCAGTTTTGAAAACATTGGGAGTATACTCCATTTCGGAAAACTCGAAAAACGATTGTAAACTCGCCTAGGTTCAGACAAGTCTTGAGCAATTTCTATTTTTAGAATGCTGATTTTCTTGCTCCAACAGACAAATTTTTTTGAAAATTTTTCTGAGATATGGGTTTTGCTTAGAAATTCGATGCAAGACAACCCAGATCGTCCGTTTTTGAAAATTTTGAATTTTGCCTGAAAAAGCAGCAAACCCTAATTTCTTCAATTTTTCTCGAAAAAAGCTAGCACCTGGGTTTTGTTTAGAATATGATTAGAAAAGGACCCAGTTGATTAGATTCGCAAAACCTTGATGGTTGATCGAAAAAGCAGCCAACCCTAAGTTTTGAAACTTTCTTGAAAAAAGCTGTGATATGGGTTTTCTTCAGAAGACTGATTGGAAAGGACCCAGATGGTTGAAATTTGAATGCACTGAGGTTTTCACTGACATGCAAAATAAAGGCACTTGCTGCATATTGATGAAGTTCTTGAAAAATTCTTCAGAAGATTAAGGCAAAAAGACCCAGATGATTGAAAAATGGAATGCCTTGGCCTTTTGCTTGAAAAATTCGATCTTCTGGATGAAAAAGCTTGAAAAAGCAAGGGTTTATGCTTGCTGATTTGAAAAATCTCATGCAAAACCAGCAAAGATGGATTCTTGAATCACAAAAATTCTTCAAACTTGCTGCTCCAACTTTCTCCTCTGGATGCTACCTGCAAAAATAATGAAAAATACATGAAAGAATGATGTTAAATAGACTTTAGGGCTTTGGATTAGGTTTTGCTTTCTTTGCTTTTATTTCCAAAACTCTAAAACTCAGCTTCATTGAACTTGGACGCCATCCTTCACTTGGTAATTTTGAATTTTTTTGAAAATCTCAAAAATTTCTCTAAGGCATGAGAATTTGGGCGCCCTTCTTCACCAGGAGCACCCACTTCTTCCAGTGTTAGTTTATTTTTTGATATTTTCAATTTTTCACCATTTTGACATGCTACTTCGCCTCTGATTTCCCGTTGGCAGATTGATCCGACAGGCGAGCTGAAGGTTTCACGGCAGAGCTTGACTGATTCTGAGAAAGAAGTTCTGGTGGCACTTCTGGCGAAAGACTTCATCTTGACCTCCAAATTCATGGGTGCCTTTTCCTTCTAGGGGCGCCCATTTTGTCCAAAGTTAGGCATTTTTCTGATCTTCAATTTCTTTATAAACTCTACTCTTACAGACGATCTCATCAAATCTGGAGCTCCGGGCGTCGGATTGACTGAAGACTATGCTCATCGCGAAGCTGACGAAGAATAAGGAGGGGTCTTCTGGAAGAGATTTTGCCAGACAATGAATTTTATGCCCTCAAAAGTTTGGGCGCCCATCTTCGCTGGGGGCGCCCATGTTCACCAGACTTAGATTATTTTTTACCTTTTCTGTGTCTGCTTCTGGACTTTGAAATTTAGCCTTTGCCAGACTCTCTGTTCGGTGCTTCAGATCTGACGACTGCAACCTCCGATAGGTGAGCTGAGTATCTCGTTTGAAAGCTGGATCAACCGTGAAGAGATCATATTAGACACTCGTCTGCAGATTCATCTGTTAGGACCCTTGAAAACTTGGGCGCCCTTCTTCACCTGGGGTGCCCATTTTCTCCAGACTTAGCCATTTTTTGATAAATTTCACTTCTTTCCACTCTGGCTTTAGTTTGAATACCTCGTGTTTGGCGTCGAATTCTGGATGACTGGATGATCCGTTGACTACACCGATGGATCCATCGCGGAGCTAGCAGAGGACTGAGCAACTTTGACTGGAGACACAAACCCTAATTTTGACATTTGATGCCCTAAAAAGATAGGCTCCTTTCTTCACCTGGGGCACCCATGTCTGGCAGTGTTAGAAAATTTTCATCATTTTTCATTTTCTTCCTCATTCTTCGCGCATGTTCATCATTTCACCTTCTGTTGAATGTTCGAGTGTTGAATTTGACGCCTGGCAGTCAGCTGACCTCCATTGATGACCTCGAAGCTCTTGATATGCTTCTGAAAAGCAGAATAGACCCAGTAGGGAAAAACTGATTATTTTGAGATTCTAACTGCACCAGCCTGATATGAACGTATTTTGAGCCAATCAAAATCAGTTTGGACCCTATCGGACCAACTTTCTATTTTTAGAAAGTTTTGCCAGTATTCATTTCCAAAGAAACCCAAAAACCAAAAAGCGTTACTAATTTTAGAAAATTTCTAAAAATAGCAATTTTCCTAAAATTTAGGGATGAAAAACTAAGATCTGGGTTTTGTAGATGAAGCTGCTCTTAGCAGACCCAGATCGTCAGATTTTGGAAATTTTGAGTTTTTACCCCTCATGCAAGACATGCACACCCAAATTCTGACCTTTTTGACGGATTTAACAAGACTTTTTGTAACGACCCGACATCTACGTAAAAAAAAAATTCTATCTTTTATAACTTTTAACCATAGTAAACGAGTAAACAACAGCCTAACAAAAAATTTCTTTTCTTTTCGAAATAAAGTACAACATATAAATATGATTCCAAAACTTTTCCCAATTTAAATAACTTTAACTTTTCAATGAATAACAGAGTATAAGAGTATAAGAAATACATACACAGCTTTTAAAAGCTTTTGCACAAATAGAAGTAAGATGGTCCAGGTTCTTCCCTTGCAAATCTTGGTTCTTTGGTTGTCAGGTTGTGGAGGAGAAATATCACTCGGGTGCTTTTCCGCCAACCACGGACTAATAATGCGGTCCCCCGCACATTCATTTTTCAATGAATGGCCCTCCCTTCGTCGAAGAGATTGGTTGAGTGACCGATTTCGTTAACCAACTGAGCATAGTGCCGTGTCCTACATTACTAGATTCTTGTGTCATACAATCCCAACCTAGTATATGTGTTTAGGATCACTGTGAACTGACAATGTAATCATCTTCCTAAACTAAGAGGATGTAGGTACATTACATTACTATGGCCATAGTGTTTTGATTCAGTAAACGACTGACAAGTCATCTATCACTTACACTACTCAGGGCCGATTTGCCTTTGGGCTACCTTACTCTACGCGTAGGTTATGTCCTTCAGTGGGTTTAGTTTACCCCAGACTTCCTACCTCAAACAGTTTACTGGAAATGAGTCTTTAAGCAAGTGTTTACTATCCTATCTCCTGTTTCTGGAATTCTTTATCCTAGGAGAGAGCTTCCTAATGTTAACCTAATAACACAAGCTAGGATTACACTTTGTATTGACATCATATCGTTCCTGGAATTAAATACATATTCTACGTACTCTCCTTATACGGAGATCATACAAGTTTGAAACTCCAAATAATTACAAAACCATTTAATACTACCAATCAATTAACACACGCAAAAGACAGTGCAATGCATATAATCTCCTACTAATGCATATAATCAAATTGAGTCCTTTCTTTTACAAAACCCCAATTTTCTACTAAATCCTTCTTAACCAGATTGAATCTCTTCTTTTCAAAATCCCATTCCCAATTTAATCTTCTCTAATTAAATTGAATATAACGAAATGCAACAAGTTATCCCTTTAACTGTATTGTCATTCCCTAATCCTTACCCATGCATAAAATGAAATTCCTTTAAATCATTATGCATTAAAAGATTATTAAACAACAAAGGATTACTTAAGAATAATTCATTATTTTCAGCTCAATACAATCAGCAATTCAAAAGAAATAGTAAAGAAAGCCTACTTAAAGTTTTTAGTCTACAATTAAGATACATGCCTGTATAAGCTCTTTTCCAGCAATCCTCTTTCAACAATCCTCTTTTATTGATCCCAGCCAACAGATTCCTTACTCAGAAATTCTTCAGAATAAGAATGCTATTGTTATCTCACAGCAATTTATAACTGAGAACACTCAACTCTCACTGAAACACTTGAAACAGATAACTAACACAGATTCACAATACTGGCTCTCAAATTTGCAGTGTATAAGCTCTCTAAAAAGGTCAATGAAGAGAAAATCCGAAGTGTATTCGAATGTAAGTTTGTGAAGTATTTATAGGCCGCAGTTAAAACAGTTTCCCCATTTCTGGGCATGTTTATTGACAGATTTCAATGTTTACTCAGTCAAAATGTTACTTGCCATTCATCCAAACCCTTAGTCATGTTCTTCCATGATGATTCGACTTCTATACAACCAGCAATTCAAAGAATATTTCAACTTGCAATAAAAACGCAATCTACAGCCACGTTTTGCTGCCAGGCGTAAGAATTTTACCTGATATTATTGCTGCGTCCCAGGTCAAGTTCCAAATCGATCCACCACAGAGGTTTATTGTTATTTTCCTGGTTTAAAGCTTTGAAAGTGTCTTCTTTCATTTCCAGCTGCACAGGAACCTCCGCCATTTCACAGGAGAGTTTCATTTTTTTTTATTTTCATTCATTTTTCCTAAGTTCGACTTTTCAAATATTTCCTTTTATGAAGTTTGCTTCATTTTCAAAAGTATTTCGAACTGTTTAATTATTTCATACGGCTACCTTCTAATATTTAAACTTTCACAAATGTAAAATGCGAATTTAATCCTTCCATATTTTTACAAATTACAAATTTCCTTCTTCCATTTTTAACACTATAAAATGCGAATTTCATTCTTTTGAAATTGTTTTAATAATTCTATTTGTATATTTTATTTATTAATGTATTATTTTAAACATTAATATTTATTTATATATAAACGTATTTATATATAAATAAATATTAATTTTAATATTAATACATTTAATTAATAAAATATACAATTATATTATTATTTATACATTCCTTATGTATTGATATTTATATATATATAAATATATATTTAAATCTTCCAGATAATAATACTTGAATATCATTTATATCAAGGTATCAGGCGGAATGTGTACGTGTAAACATGTCTACATATACTCTATGTATATACATATGTATGCGTATATACATGTCGATACATATGTACGAGCATATCCATTTGCTTAACGTACATACGTATTGATATGTCTATACATTTAGATATGTGTATACAATGTATACATGTGTATACGTACCCATTCGACCTTTATCACATTCTTTCTATTACGTTCATTCACAGGGATTCACAGTAAAGTCAGACTAACATTCAATCACATCATATAAAGCATAAGGAAGTAAATCATACTCCTAAGCCTATGGATGACTAACTTATCTGACTTGTTTCTCTATGTACCGTTCATAATGTGTGTGTATGCTCAACTGGTTAACTTTACCGGTTAAACGACCAATACCCCTCTCCCAAGTGATATTTCCCCTCTGCCTAGAGGACTGGTTCTCATTCCTGCATTCACAATAGTAAACTCACGGCAGTCAATTGCTCACAAAATTAGCAATACATATAAATTTCACAAGATATAAAAACATCACATATAAATCTCATTATGCACATATTTCATCATGATTAACATCAAAAGAACAACATAAGCATGAGATGATCAAAAACTCATATAGATAACAATGTGATTCACATCTTTATTTATTCATAAAATTGTCTTTACAAACACATGCTCCTTATTCAACTCTAATAGCCTAATAGCTATACAATCGGGATGCAACACTTTTACTCATTTCTTCAAAATATCTAAGTGTCACAAAAATTTTAATTTTGGGGTACAACAATCTACATCTACTCCTACCTCATGGTTAGAACAAAGTTTGTCCAAGAAAAGGAAAACAATCCAACTTAATCTTCCTCACAAAGATTTCATTGGTCAATTGATTCAAAGGACTCCCATGCCCAAGAAATTAAAGACTACATCCAAATTATTGGAGAATAATTGCACCGGAGATATGTATGTGGAAGTGGCACATCCCTCTATACAAAAAGATGCAGGGAAAGCCACTGTTAGTGATTTTAATATTACTAGAATTAACTTGGGGCCTTCCACATCCACTAGGGACGGAGATGTGCACAATTTTCAAGTGATAGTTGCCAGGTTGGTAGAAAGAACAACCAGGGACAAACAAAGCAAAGATGAGTTGAAACATCAGGTGAGGGTTTTGACTACTTGTTTTAAATCTTTAATAGATCTGGCTCCCACACCAATCAGCCAAGCCAGCACCACATTTGATCCAACATCCTCTATAGGAAAGGAAATAGTGAGTAAGATTCAAGGTTATAAGACCTATGTTAAAGTTACTAAAGAATGGGCTACAAACATTTTAATTAAGGGAACCAAATTCATCTCTGATATGAAGACATGCAAACATATCGAAGTGTTGAGGGATCGAAGATGATAATGAAATTGCCAATGCCAAACATGAAGAATCAATTTCGATAAAAACTGATAATGATTTCAAGGGAATGGTTGAAATACTATGCAACAAACAAGATTTCAATGTGGAGTGTGAGGAAACTTAGAGGTATAGACTTGGCATTATTTCAATTCAGCGTACTTGCAACTATGTACTCTGGGAAGGTCGAAGTGGCAAGAGCTAATAACAAGGCTCTATGAAAATTAAGAACCAAAAATGTGATCATCCCTCAGCATGGTATGCCTCTAGTAGTAAAGGCGTTTTACGCTTATCAAGCCAAAGTCACCACGTCAGCCACCCAATCATCCAAAGCAATTACCAAGGATATTCCACCTCAACAATTTCTAAAAAATCTATCAATTATCAAAAGAGGGGGTTGTACCTCATAAAATTCAGAGGCACTGATTCTCATTGAAATAGTTTACTCAATTGTTGGTAAATTGAATTGCATCTAATTTGGGTAATAGAGTGAAAATTTATATTTTGAAAAGAGGTGCAAAATCTGTTAACCAACACTATTTAAAGACATTTTTAGCCCATACTAAAATAATTAATGTTTTTAATTAGATTAGCAAGGGCCTCGATCCCATTACATAGAGTTCAACATTAAATAGAAAAACAAACAAACAATAAAGTTGGCACCACGGAAAACCCAAATAAAGTCTGTAATGTCCCCTTCTCATCAGTGATCAGCATTGGCATTCTTCAGTCTATTCCGGAACCCGTAGACTGGAATGAGGTGGAAATTAGGGTTTCATGGGCTTGGCTTTTGTAGCATTTCATTTTATTTACTATTTTTAGTAAATGATGGTTGTGGCAGTATGCAGTTGGTTGTCTTCAGTCTTCTCTTCAGTGAGCATATTATTGGTTGTTTCAATATCTTCCTCTCAAGCTTAATTTGTTGAAATCTACTAAGTATTGGCATAAGTGTTATAATTTTCAATTGACCCCTTGGCCTAAGGATACAACTTGCAAGTTGTTTTAAAAAGGGGACTTGAAGGGTACGCCTTGTCATAAGGTGATAATAATATTTTATATTTTTGAATTTATGCTTGGAGGAAAGTGGACGCCACTTTATGAGGAATATATTTTATGAAATTTGAAAATAAGGAGAATTCAAATGGTTGTCTTTTGGCGTGCCAATTGAGGAAGTTGAAGAGTTTCTCATTTCTTATAAAATGAAGACATGACTCCAGCATTTGATATCTATCAACTACCTTATTGTTATGCTGTCAAAATGACTATGGACATTTTGTTATTGCTTCGAGGATGCTACCTCCTAGCCCCTTCCCAATTTCGTGTTTGAAATATAACACCTAATTGGAATATTGCTGCTTCTCACATCAGACTAGCAGATTGAGCAATAAAGATTGAGAAATTTGGTGAATTCTACAGTTTTGAAGTTCCTGGTTTTGCTACAGCTGAAGCTGTTTTCTGTTCGTATCTTGCTAAGTGATTTTTATTTGGTTCTGGGTGTTTGAGCAATCTACTTGTTGACTGGAGGCGCCAACTTCCACCAAAAATCAGATTTTATTTTGAAGTATTCAATTTTATATTGCAAAGTCGATTTTCCTCAAGGGCCGTACCATTTAATGCTGTCTTGGGATTCGTGCCAAAAAAAAGTAGAGACTTTGTTTGCTGTTTCTGGATTCTATCTTGGGCGCCAGACTTGTAAGGTGCTTTTGCAATTCGTTTCACGCCATTCGGAGAAGAAATAAGTGAGTTATGAATGTTTTTCTGTTTTCCAGTTTGCTGTTGTAAATTTCCAGAACTCAGGAATTTGCATCAGATTTATCAGTTTCCAGTTTAATCTCCATTTCAGTCATTGGAAAGCAAAGAACACTGTTATAAATTCATTCTTATATCTACATTTCACTTCTCTATCATTGTAACTCATTTAATTGCAGTCTTGTTGAAATTGTAAGGTTCTGATTAGTAGTACTAATCTAACCATTTGTATTGCTGCAACTATTTGATTTGTATCTCATTAAAGTCCCCTGGATGGTTTACCGCCAGTGTGGTTAAATTGTTTGTAAATCTTGTACCCACTTAAGTGGTGAATCCCACAGTTCTGTGGATGCCCGCCGCAGCGGATGAATTGCTTTAATTTGTAATCTTTTCCCCCCACTGTTTGGTGGTAGCGTGGAATTGTTTTCTCATGGCTGGTTATCCGCCTAATAGTTCTTAATTTCAATTTCTAGACTCCGTCATATGTTAGCACCTCGCCCTCAGTGGGATCTTGAGTGCACATTCTTGACGTTGAGTAGTTCTTCTATTCCAATTCAGTTTCTTCAGTTCAAGCTTCAGCATCTTCCATTCAAGTTCAGATTTTAATTTGAGGCTAACGCTAATCATATCATCTATTGCTGGTTATTTTGTGTTATTCCTTCGAAAAAATTGGTTAGCATATTTCAGTGGTATCAGAGCAGAAGACCCTGCCATCCTGTGGCTGATTGCAGTAGTGAACTGATGAGTGACAGAGACACAAGGCCATACACTAGAAGTCAGGCCAGAAATCAGCATCAGTTTCCGCCCGTTCCAGAGGCAGATACCTTCTCAGAAGTTCTAAGAGACCTTGGTAAAACAGTGGAAGGTTCAGATAATTCAGTGGAAGTGGTTGATCACACAACTGTCATAATGTCAGATTCAGTAAGAAAAGATAATGAAGAAAGGGATAGAGTGGAGAAGAAGTTTGACGGGATGATAGATATGATGTCCCGTTTGTTATCCAAGTTGGATCAGCAAGCAGCTCAGAGTATTATTCAGCCCCAAAATAACTCAGCTGGAGAAAATAGTGGAGTGAATGGAAATAATAACAGTGGCAGTCCTGAGGTGAATACTAGGGACAGAATTGTAGGTCAGCATACTACAATTCATAGTGGGTCATCCTCTAGACCCCTCTTTCCTGTTTTCACACCAAGGGAAGAGCAACAACCAGTTGAGGCTACTCCAAACTTTGCTGATGATGCTCGTCAAGCCTATATGGAGTATGTGTCCTTACCTCTTGACATGAGAGGAGCATGGACCTTTGATCAATTCATGAATCAAAGGAGTCGGAGAAATGGTGGTAGGAATGATCAACGTCCTCCTGCAGGCCCTAGAAATGATTTTTACCAAGCATTGGGAAAGATCACTATGGAACATTTTGATGGTGGTAACAAGTGTACAGCCAGGTCATGGGTGCAAAAGTTAGATAACTACCTCTCCCTTAGACCTATGCCGGAAGAAGATGCTATCAAATTTGCTACCTTGCACTTAGATGGCATAGCTCATGAATGGTGGACTCACGGTTTGGTCACTCTTGGCCACAACCTTATTCGCACTTATGGAGAATTTACAAATAAATTGATTGAGAGATTTGACACCAAAGATCCGGAATTGAAGTTTAGAGAATTGGCACAGTTAAAACAGCAAGGATCTTTAGAGAGTTATGTGGCTGATTTTCAGAGGTTGTCAGTAATGGTGCCCAACATTACTGAAAGAAGACTTGTAGTCCTTTTTGCTGAAGGTTTAATGGAGCCATTGAAGGGTTGGGTCAAAGCATTTGATCCTCCAACATTGGATGAAGCTATCAAGAAAGCTAGGAGCATGGAATTGGCAGCCCCAAGACCTAAGTTTCACTCAAAAACATTCAGCCATAAGAAGGATAAAAGGCCATCTTCAAATCTGCCCAAGAAGTTTCCACCAAGGCTGTCCGAAGAGCTCAAAGAACAGCTTAGAAAGGATGGAGTTTGCTTCACTTGTCGTGAGCCTTGGGTGAAAGGCCACCGTTGCTATGGAAGAGGCAAAGTAGTTCAAATGGAGGGCTATTCTGATTATGGATCAGAATCTGATTCGTCTGATCAGCAATACGAATCAGCAAGTAGTGAAGGTGAAGAAGTTCAAGAAGATAAGTCCGAAGAGGTTGGAGATAGTAGTGCTTTTGCACAACTATCCAGTTTTCAAAAGAATGAATCTTTTAGGGTTCATGGAGTGGTAAATTCACAAAGGATAGTTGCCCTAATTGATACTGGAGCAACTCACAATTTTATTGATGAAGGGCTAGTTGCTAGAAAAGGTTTAAAGACTGAAAATTTTGATGGTTTCAAAGTAATGGTTGCGGATGGTTTCACTATGTCTTGCACAAGGAGAATCCCTAATCTATCTTTGCAATTAGGGAATCATGAAATTAAGGATGATTTTTATGTGGTGGGTATAGGAGACACTGATGTTGTGTTGGGCATACAATGGCTGCGATCTCTTGGTGAGATCACATTGAATTTGCAAACCATGGAGCTGAAATTTCAGTCTAATGGAAGGAAGGTTGTTTTAAGAGGGATGTCAAATGGAGGCCCTCGAATTGTTTCTTTGAAAAGGATGGAAAGGCTGATCCGCCATGATCAGGTTGAATGGGCTGCTGAATGTATGGTTTTACCAGCTGATCCGGTTGAGGAAAAAAGGCAATATCATCCTGATATTCAAGCCTTACTTTCAAAGAAAAGTAAAATCTTTGGAAGCTTACCTCCTGGAAGACCTCCTGAAAGAGGTTCTGAACATGTGATTGAATTAGAAGAAGGAGCAAAACCAGTCATTACTACACCTTACCGCTATCCAAAGAGGCAGAAAGATGAAATTGAAAAGGCCATCAAGGAGCTGTTGGAAAGTGGTTTTATTAGACCAAGCAAGAGTCCATTTGCCTCAGCAGTAGTGCTGGTCAAAAAGAAAGATGGTACAATGCGTATGTGTGTTGACTATCGCGCATTAAATCAGAAAACCATCAAGAATAGATATCCTATCCCTAGGATTGATGAGCTTATTGATGAGCTCCATGGGGCAATGTTCTTCTCAAAGATTGATCTTCGTTCAGGATATCACCAAATCAGAATGAGGGAGGAGGATATAGAAAAGACAGCATTTAGATGCCACTTTGGGCATTTTGAATTTCTTGTCATGCCTTTTGGTTTGACAAATGCTCCAGCCACATTCCAATCTTGTATGAACAAGATTTTTAGACAGCAGTTGAGGAAGTTTGTGCTCATCTTCTTCGACGATATTCTCATATTCAGTAAGTCTTGGGAAGAGCACCTTAAGCATTTGGAAGAAGTGCTTACCATTTTAGAGGCGGAATGTCTATTCGCCAAAGAGTCAAAGTGTGAGTTTGGGATGGAAGAACTTTTATACCTTGGCCACATTATCAGCTCAAAGGGTGTGAAAGTGGATCCAGAAAAGATAAGGGCCAGTCTTGATTGGCCAACTCCTAAGACTATTTCTCATTTGAGAGGTTTTTTAGGGTTATGTGGATTCTATAGAAGATTTGTAAAAGGTTATTCTCATCAAGCTGCACCTTTGACAGATCTTACAAAGAAAGGAGCTTTTCTTTGGACTAAGCAAGCACAAGAGGTTTTTGATAAGTTTAAACAAATCATGAGTTCGTGTCCAGTATTGGCACTTCCGGATTTCTCAAAACCTTTTGAATTACAATGTGATGCTTCAGGAGAAGGAGTTGGAGCTGTCCTAATGCAAGACAAACATCCTATTGTCTTCGAGAGTAGAAAGTTGAGAGGGGCAGAAAAAACTTACTCTATTTATGACAAAGAGATGCTTGCTATCATGCATGCTTTGTCTAAATTCCGTCAATACTTGGTGGGAAGTAAATTTGTTGTTAAGACTGATCACAACAGTCTTAAACATTTCATGCGCCAAAAGGAATTGAATGAAAGGCAGCAAAAATGGGTAAGTAAACTCCAAGCATATGACTTTGACATTGAATATGTCAAAGGAAAAAATAATATAGTTGCTGATGCACTTTCTAGAAGGCCTCATTTGCAGTCAATTTGTGAGTTATCAGCAGATTGGAAAGAATTAATTGCTGCTGATTATGTTAAAAATCAGTTTGCAACCAGCTTGTTAGAAGGTCAATTGGTTGATGGAAGGTATAAGTTGGTTGATGGATTAATTTATTATAAAGATAGAATCTTTTTAGTACAAGAATCTAAGCTTAAGAAAAAGATTCTACAAGCTTTTCATGATGTTCCCCTTGCTGGTCATCAAGGGATTTTCAAGACTTACAAGCAGATTCGTGAACGATTCACTTGGAAAGGTTTGAAAGATGAAGTCTTGAATTACATTAGAGAGTGTCCTACTTGTCAAAGGAATAAAAATGAACACTCTTTTCCTGCTGGTTTACTTCAGCCCTTGCCTATTCCAAATCAGAAGTGGGAAAGTATTGCCATGGATTTTATCACGGGGTTGCCCAAGGTGCAAGGACGTGACTGTATATTTGTTGTGGTTGATAGACTAACAAAATTTGCTCATTTCTTTGCTGTTACCACTTCATTTACAGCAGCTCAAGTGGCTGAGTTGTTTTTTAGAGAGGTGTTCCGTTTGCATGGGTTGCCTAAAACAATTGTCAGTGATAGGGACAGCAAGTTCCTAAGTGTTTTTTGGCAGGAGATCTTCAGATTGAGTGGGACAGTGCTTACTCCAAGCACAAGTTATCACCCACAAACAGATGGGCAATCAGAAATTGTTAACAAGTGGTTAGAGGGCTACCTAAGGAACTATGTTTCAGGACAGCAGCGAGCTTGGATTAAATGGCTTCATTTAGGAGAGTATTGTTACAACTCTTCTTATCACATGTCAATTAAGATGTCTCCTTTTAAGGCTCTTTATGGTTATGAAGCTACTAACTTTGTTGATCTAGTGTTTGGTGATAGTAGAGCCCCACAGGCTTTGGATATGTTGCAACAAAGCCAGGACATCTTGAAGACTCTTAAGGAAAATCTGCAACAAGCTCAGAATCAGCAGAAGTTATACGCTGATCAGCAGCGTGTGGAAAGGTCTTTTGAAGTTAGGGACATGGTCTATTTGAGGCTTCAGCCATATAGACAATCTTCTCTCAAGAAGAGTGGTGCAGAAAAGTTAAAGCCACGCTTTTATGGTCCTTTCAAAATCACCAAAAGGATTGGTGAAGTTGCTTATGAGTTGGAACTTCCAACTGAAAGCAAAATACATAATGTTTTTCATGTGTCTCGCCTCAAGAAGGCAATTGGACACAATGTGGTGGCTACATCAGAATTACCTCCATTGGATGAGGAAGGTCATTTAGTGTTGATTCCAGAAGAGATCCTTGACACTGGAGAACGTTCTTTGAGAAGAAGGACAATCAAAGAATATTTGGTGAGATGGAGGAATTTGCCTATTGAAGATGCTACGTGGGAAGGTGAACAGATTTTGTTGCATCCATCTTTGCAGTTGCTTGGGGACAAGCAATTTCGAGGAGGGCGGATTGTAATGTCCCCTTCTCATCAGTGATCAGCATTGGCATTCTTCAGTCTATTCCGGAACCCGTAGACTGGAATGAGGTGGAAATTAGGGTTTCATGGGCTTGGCTTCTGTAGCATTTCATTTTATTTACTATTTTTAGTAAATGATGGTTGTGGCAGTATGCAGTTGGTTGTCTTCAGTCTTCTCTTCAGTGAGCATATTATTGGTTGTTTCAATATCTTCCTCTCAAGCTTAATTTGTTGAAATCTACTAAGTATTGGCATAAGTGTTATAATTTTCAATTGACCCCTCGGCCTAAGGATACAACTTGCAAGTTGTTTTAAAAAGGGGACTTGAAGGGTACGCCTTGTCATAAGGTGATAATAATATTTTATATTTTTGAATTTATGCTTGGAGGAAAGTGGACGCCACTTTATGAGGAATATATTTTATGAAATTTGAAAATAAGGCGAATTCAAATGGTTGTCTTTTGGCGTGCCAATTGAGGAAGTTGAAGAGTTTCTCATTTCTTATAAAATGAAGACATGACTCCAGCATTTGATATCTATCAACTACCTTATTGTTATGCTGTCAAAATGACTATGGACATTTTGTTATTGCTTCGAGGATGCTACCTCCTAGCCCCTTCCCAATTTCGTGTTTGAAATATAACACCTAATTGGAATATTGCTGCTTCTCACATCAGACTAGCAGATTGAGCAATAAAGATTGAGAAATTTGGTGAATTCTACAGTTTTGAAGTTCCTGGTTTTGCTACAGTTGAAGCTGTTTTCTGTTCGTATCTTGCTGAGTGATTTTTATTTGGTTCTGGGTGTTTGAGCAATCTACTTGTTGACTGGAGGCGCCAACTTCCACCAAAAATCAGATTTTATTTTGAAGTATTCAATTTTATATTGCAAAGTCGATTTTCCTCAAGGGCCGTACCATTTAATGTTGTCTTGGGATTCGTGCCAAAAAAAGTAGAGACTTTGTTTGCTGTTTCTGGATTCTATCTTGGGCGCCAGACTTGTAAGGTGCTTTTGCAATTCGTTTCACGCCATTCGGAGAAGAAATAAGTGAGTTATGAATGTTTTTCTGTTTTCCAGTTTGCTGTTGTAAATTTCCAGAACTCAGGAATTTGCATCAGATTTATCAGTTTCCAGTTTAATCTCCATTTCAGTCATTGGAAAGCAAAGAACACTGTTATAAATTCATTCTTATATCTACATTTCACTTCGCTATCATTGTAACTCATTTAATTGCAGTCTTGTTGAAATTGTAAGGTTCTGATTAGTAGTACTAATCTAACCATTGGTATTGCTGCAACTATTTGATTTGTATCTCATTAAAGTCCCCTGGATGGTTTACCGCCAGTGTGGTTAAATTGTTTGTAAATCTTGTACCCACTTAAGTGGTGAATCCCCACAGCTCTGTGGATGCCCGCCGCAGCGGATGAATTGCTTTAATTTGTAATCTTTTCCCCCCACTGTTTGGTGGTAGCGTGGAATTGTTTTCTCATGGCTGGTTATCCGCCTAATAGTTCTTAATTTCAATTTCTAGACTCCGTCATATGTTAGCACCTCACCCTCAGTGGGATCTTGAGTGCACATTCTTGACGTTGAGTAGTTCTTCTATTCCAATTCAGTTTCTTCAGTTCAAGCTTCAGCATCTTCCATTCAAGTTCAGATTTTAATTTGAGGCTAACGCTAATCATATCATCTACTGCTGGTTATTTTGTGTTTTCCTTCAAAAAAATTGGTTAGCATATTTCAAAGTCTTAACAGACACAACAAGCTAGAGCAAAAAACAAGACAGAACAAAATTGAATAGAAGGAACCTAACATATGAAGTTCCAATCATCATACAAAGAGTCAAGGGACTCCTCCCAGGTGACCTTGTCATGTGAATTCTTTGTCGTATTCTGCTTGTTTCCTAGATCCTGATGCAGGTCAAAAATACAAGTACCAATAGTCTGAAGAACACTGATCAAGTGAAAATAGGTCACCTCCAGAAACAAGAATGCAAGAGTGTCCCTATGGTAAGTGCTCCATCTCATCGAAATCCGTTGCATCCCCCTAGTACATAGGAACAAAAACTAAATACGTAGCTCACTTCAAAACGAAACCAAGGAAGCATTAGC